>NMRA01000172.1:207865-361204 GCA_002633005.1 Phoronis australis
CTACATTTCAATCTTGATTATACTGACATCTGTTGGGTCTATCGGCAACTAACCGCACATGAAAGGCTTGGTCGAAAATTATCGTTTTCTCACATGCACTTTCGGGTTTTTAGCGGCGATTCCACTGATCGAAGCGACAAAATAAGCCAAAACTTTGGCCATACCATGTTAAACATAAAATTTTTTCCAATTTTGCTGAAACTTGGCCACGTTTTTAACAAAATACTTATCTATGTTATGTGCTATCGGCAAATGTGATTGATTCATAAATAAGACCCTCACGCTGTGTTTTCTGCGAATCCCATGTATTCTGAAGGGGGCTAACTGAGTGATTTTCGCGCATGCGCAATTCACGGTTTCAATATTGCTGGTAATGGGAAAATGTGAAAAAATACAGCCACGGTACTAGCATGTTACGAACATCATGGCGAACGAGCGATCCGCGGTTAGTTGGACCAATTTGTTAAAGTTCCCCGCCACATGCGCGCACCCAGCTGGGCGGTGGGAGCTCGAATGACTAGCACTCCATTTGGCAAAGTGGGCAAAAAGGTCCGCCTTAGAGAAACAAAAGGTCCGAGAAAACGAGACAAAAGTCCACTAAAAAGGCAGAAATTCGGCGAATGCACAATTCATATAACTCTGATCTGAACAGACCCCGTTTCCAGCCCGTTTTTTTATTTTCAGTTCTACATTTTTCATCAGTGTATTTTAGCCAAAAGGTTCACTCATCAAAAATTCGAGCCCTATATAGTTCAGGCTGGGTTCGCGCACGTAGCACACCCCATTGTTAATTATGCACAAATTTCTCAGTATTTTTTGTATTTGAAAGATAGCATTAAATCGGAGGGTGATTCTTCACGTGACACTTGAAATGAGAGTGGGGAAGCAGCCAGCTGACGCGAGGATAGATCACTAGTGATCGAAGCGGTCCCGCGCGGTGAAGACCGTACATACTCCAAGTATGACGTGTCGTACATGCCCAGAATTCACCGTGTTGTGGATATTCGAGTGTTTTTTTTCTCTGCTCTTTCTTTGATGAAACCTAGCTGGTTCGCAATGTTCGTCACTGAAGTATTCGGTCGTCAAATGTTGAAACTCAAAGTGTCATACTGCGCGAAACACGAATCATCAACAAACAAGACACGTTACACACTGGTAGCGAATATTGTCGGTTTGTGAGCCATGTGTTTTGGTTAATCATGGCTGGAGTAGGCCTACTCGTCGGCGGATTCGAAGCTATAGCACAGTACGTCCTGTAATTATAACATTTCTAGGTCACGTGCCTGGTTTTTATAAAAACGAACTCTGTTTACAACAAAGACAAATTCACCCAACTGTAACATAACAATAAGTAGAAAAATGATCACATTTGTTTTTGGCCAAAATATGATCGAGTGTTAACTTTAAAATTAGCACATACATAAACAAAGACTAGTCGACATTTCGGTTTATCATCACTAAACCATTCCCAAAAAGACAAACTTCGAACACTACTACACTCACATGGTAACAGTACAGCAGAACAGCCTGTAGCACAGGTCACAGTACACATCAATGCATTATGAGGAGAGAGAGCAGCTAGACATCAAAACAGTTCAAAAGCTCAAATTAACCACAGTTTCTATTCAAATAGCGCTCAGCGTAGTTCAACCTAGGACCAATACTCCCAGGTTCAACCCACTTTTTCAGGTCTGTAGCTCAAGTGGGAGAGTTTTGATCCCAAAAAGCACAAATTTTTGTCAGTTATCAGATCAATCGGAGCTTTAAAATATGTAGCTATTCCGACTAGCTTGTTTGACCGTGAACTTGGTTTCTAAATAATGTCTCGTTTCAAAATGGATATCCAAAAAATATTTATAAAATAATTCAGTGGCAGGTTTTTAAACAGACACTCTAAGACACCTGCGGATGTTTGTTATGGCCCTGAATTAAATAAAGCATATCTTAACCGTCCCTGTTTGGGCCTCCATGCTGTAGTTGTGTGGTCGACAGACAGGTTAAAATAATGCTTGTATTAGCTATTGCTCCATGTGTACAACTGGTAACAAATTTTGTCATTGTCCAAAGTGAAAACACCACTAAGTAATGTTCAAAGCATTCACGATTGTACAACAAAATTAATTTATTTCTATATGGATGTCAAGAACTTAACTCAAACGAAAATAAGGTTTTATTTGAAATAGTATCAGAATTTCTTTATAACATTAAATCTCTTTGTGTGAGTGGATAGAATTTTATACATCTGTATGAAAATGAATTATTTTCATTCGTTGTCATATATCATTGTATTCTGAACATCAGTTTTTTATTTATGAATTCGTATATAATCATTAGACTTCTTTGTATTTTTTTACCCAGATCTAATGCCTCTTGGCGCTTTCTGTGTTATGTATATTCACTGTATTCTGAAGATTTCGTAATAAACATTAAAAAAAGCATTCACGATGTGTACCGACTCAACTGTAATGAAAGTGAATAGTTTTACAACGGAATGACCAACAGAATTCTCGGCATCAGAGTCAAAGAACATTGTCAAGGCCCACACAATCCTGTTCTTAATCATTTATCGACCACTGGTCGCACTATTACTCTGCAGGATCTTGGACAATATATATTGCCCTTGTCCAAGATCCTCTTCAGGCTCCTCATTGAAGGAGGCTATCCAATTTGCATTTTGATGGTTACCTTGAGACTAATTTCCTGTGTTACCTGACTGTAGTATGAAGAACATTTGCATTGAGAATGGTTTAGTGATAATAAACCGAAAGTCGACTTATGTATGCACTGATTTTGAAGTTAAGGTAGAAAAGTTTTCACTGTGAAGCCAGGCCGAGGTTGGTCGGATTTGACAATAGAGCTATATATAAACCGGCAAACCAAACGAGGAAGTCCACGCTCAGCATGATGCGTCTCCACTTTCACACCAGAAAACTGGGTAAACTTGAGATGCGCACGAGATCAAAGTAACCAGGGCACCGGACAACGTCCACTGTATTCATTTTCACCGTATTCGCTCAATATGTACATGTAGCTGGCTGGAAAACGAAAGTTAGTCTATTTACTCCCATGAAATCAGTCGTAAAATAATCTTTACAGTGGTGGAATTATACTTTGGTTACCAACACATTCAAGAACATCGAAACCAGCGACTCCAGGAACGGCTTCAGGGTCCTTTGGGGTTGATGGTCATATCTGAAAATGCGAATTCGAAAATAGCGAATGTCAGGCCTACGCATTGCCTCAAACTGTGACACTCGGCATAGTCGTTTGGCCGGAGTCAGAAAAGAACAAAGAGAAACGAAAACAGCCAACAGAACATTTGTAAACTACCAGTGCTTGGCCAAGACGTCGGTTATTGGGGATCTCATTTTCTGCACCTAGTTAATTATTCATACATGTATTTCCAAAAAGTTGAGAAAATTTGTAAAGCAAAGGTTTTGCATAGAATATTAAATTCACTGGATTTTTTAATTCAAAAAGACCATTTTGGGGAACGCAAAACTATAATTCTCCCAAGACCCATCTTTGACAATGAATAATGGATTCACATGTCGTTTTTATACAACGGTATCAACAGAATTGTATTTTTTTTGAAGATTGTGACTAGGATTTGCTGTCTTTAAAAATTACTCGCACATGCCCAACAGACTGGAGGGGAGGCCATTTTCTGATGACCGTGTACAGAGTGCATGTCTATCGGATTAAGGTATCCAAAGTACATTCAATGGCAATTATAAACAAACATTTCAACGATTTTTGGAGTTCAACTTTAACTCATAAAGCGTAAATAGGTACTTCTGGAATAAATTCGGATTTTTCATGGCGACGGGCACAAACTCCGTAGTGTGTCCCTTCTCCCATGAGTCGGGATTGTCACTGAGTCAAGAATTTGCGAGCATGCCTTTGAGAATTGCTTATGATATTTTGTTTTGACAAACAACGAATTTGTTTGTTTCTGATTTACATGGTTGTGTTTCTACGAAAATCGACTGACTATAGAGGATTTTTTTCTGACAATTATAAGACATTCTTGTAAGGATTGACGATGCCCCAGTAAACGTAGTTTGAAGGCTGAAGTTGGTAAAATCTCTGTCATCAAATGAACAAGTAAACTAGTCGATTTTTTTGGTTATCTGAAATCCGATGGCTCTCGATGACTTAGCTGACACTTCTATAGAAATGTTCCAACCTTTTAAAATGGCAATAGATGTAGTTTATTTACTTAGGAACAAAATTAAGGGTTTAAAGAAAGTCTTCAGATTATATTAAACGCACTGTTCATTAACTTGGGAATATTAATTGTCTGCATTTCCTTAACCTTTTTTTTAATTTCCTGCAGTATTTAGAAATAAAATTTCGTTCTCACCGTGCACTACAGAACACGTGCTGGCTCACACACTTCCGATGCAAAACAAGGTGTAACCATACAGTGGGCCCGAGCACAGAATCTCAATTCAGGGATTTGCCCGGGAAATAGTGATTTCAAACTTGGTAACAATGTCAGAGTTGAAAAGTTGATGTGGAAAAATGTCGGTGGATATTTGATGAATGACAAACCAATTTTAGAGAATAACCAACACATAAACTTGAGATTTCGCACCTTAGTGAGTCCTGTTGAGAGTAATTGGGCCCATGGACTGTCTTGCGTGACCGTCTTGCGGGTCCGTCGTCAGACCACAATTTTTATTGTTAAAGTTGCTTAGTATTATCTGCTTCAAAGGAACGGTAACCATAAACCTATCGCAAGCTCCGCCCCTTGCGTAATGTCCACTAGCAAACAACAAGTTTTACCCGGCAACGTGTTGTTTGTCGGGTAAAAAGGCGGCTTGGAAACGAAGGTGTATCAATAATGCTGCGTTCTAAATGGTCATTCAAGCGGGACAGCGAAGCGGTTGCGTAACTTGTTTATCTCAAAGGATTAGAGGCGAAGGTGACTCGGGATGCCGCGCTAGTTAGATGCCGCGCTGGTTAGATGCCGCGCTGGTTAGATGCCGCGCTGGTTAGATGCCGCGCTGGTTAGATGCCGCGCTGGTTAGATGCCGCGCTGGTTAGATGCCGCGCTGGTTAGATGCCGCGCTGGTTAGATGCCGCGCTGGTTAGATGCCGCGCTAGTTAGATGCCACGCTTACATGTCGATCATCAGTTCACTAAAGCTGGGCAACAAACAAAATGTCTGAAAACCAGTACGGTATGACCAACGTCTAGTTTGAACATGGTTGAGGTCCGTAAAAGCAAAACACTTGCGATGCACTTCATCGCTAGTATGGAACGGAAATAAAAAAAATCGTAATTCCACAGGGAGCGAAGTAGGGAGGACCAAATCACGGCTTACGTACAGAAATATTTACGATTTTACATGATTGCGTTTGTTCAAGTTTTGTTGTTTACCACAAATTTTTATTTGAAAAATATTCGTTTCCGTTTTGTGCAGTAATAATAACTTCACAACAAGAAATTGTAACGTAACGCAAAACCAAGTCAAAACTTTCTCCAAGATGACCCTCTTTCAAAGTGATGTCATTTGTTTCAAAATGAACAGAATATGATAAAATATTTTTAGGTTTAAATTTCTCCTCGAGTGTGTCAACAAAATGCCCGACTAAGCCGAATGGCACAACTTGAAAAAATAATCCTTTATCACAAGGTTACAAGGCAATTTCGTACCCTTGGACAAAGAAAAAAATCTTTGAAATAGTCAGTGATCATGTCCCACACCACCATTTTCATTGACGGTATGCCATGGTTTCCTATCTCGTGGTCAATAAAACATTTCATTTGATGATGATATTGCCCAACCTTTTGACAAGCGCACACTGCCAGTTGAGATGACCTCAAAGTTGTCCAATTCACGTATCTATGGACTAACAGCTGCGCTACAAGGTGGTTTTATTGGTTAACACTCGAGTTCGGATTAAAATATCTTGGAGTGGCATAGAACGTGAAAAACAGACTAAATTGCATTATTCAAAGTGGTTCTCTGCTAATTTTTCGCCAGGTGTTTTCACAGTTTGTTCGTAAAGATTTTGAATTTCGGTGTTGAGGTCAAAGCAATTTTCCTTTACTTTCAAATTTGAAAAAAAACGATCTGTCAACTGCTCGTCACTTCGTCAGACTTTCTCTCACTCCAAAAGCACATCTTCTTATTTGGTATGGCAAGACAAAGACAAAGCGCATTTCCCTTATATAGAAAGTGTGGCCTATGATCTTCGATGTAAGCAAGACTCAGGCGATTTCCTCTCTGGTTCCCTGCGTGCCGCTAGGTGGTAGCCAGCGTGCTGGCTAGCCACGTAGGAAACCAGCGAGTGGCGATTTCAAGCAACAGTCAGTCCGACTTCTTTGAGCGCATAGGCCTACATGCATGTATGTTATTAGAGTCAGAGAATTTGAAAACTGTATTGTATTGGGATGAAAGAGTTCGCAGTTCGTCTGAGTTTCAAAAAATAGTGAATACTACGATTTCTTCTGGAAACTCTTGCAATATTGAAAGTGAAGAAATCTCACGTTAGCATCTACACGAGGTAGATTCGCCACGACCTGTTAAAAGGTATTTTACGAGTTTTCGAGTTCCATGCCTTGCGATCACTAAATGGTAAATTTCACGGTTAAATAGCACCGGATGAAATACTAGTCTTTCACCCCCTCAATTAAAACATTACATCTTCGCCAACCGATCATTTCCATGGTTGTCATTTTGATTGCGTACACTTGTAAGGTGTATTCGTGCAACACTAGGCTTTAACTTAGTCCTTCTTCATCATCATCATCAATGTGCGTCACCCCTACCAGGGTATAGGCCACGAATCAGAGATTTCCATTCCGCTCTGTCCTGGGCGATTCCTTCAGTTCTAGCTGTCTCCATGAGTATCCTAACCTCTCCATGTCATCGGTGATGCATCTTCTCCAGGTCATTCGTGGTCTGCCTCTATTTCGTTTACCCTGTGGGTTCCACTTTAATACTTGTCTGGAAGTGCTACTTGTTTCTTCTTAGTGTATGTCCGTTCCAGCGCCATTTCCTTTGGCCAATCTCCTCTTCCATTGGTATCTGTCCTGTTCTTTCCCACAATTCTTCATTTCCTTTCCTTTCTGGCCACTGTATCCTTCTTGCGTAAAGAAAAAGAGGCCTAGAAAACAACTTCCGTTTTACTAATTCGCTCACTACATTTTTACAACAGTTTTTGCTACACGCCGTGTCAAAAGTTTACCGCGCAATATTTGCAAGGTCTTGAATTGCGTGTCAACCCTCTAGTTTCAAAAAGTAAAATTTGGGTAATTTTTTCTACTTTGTAAGAAAAATAAGACACTAAACCTGCTTTATGTTGCCAGAGAGAAATATCTTTAAAATTGGAATTCAACTTCAAAACGTAAAGTTCAAGTCAAGCCGTGTGTCGAAATGAAAGTGTTGCCAACTTTCAGTAAGACTGGTTATTTGCATCATGTGTTTTTCTTGCCGTCATTAAGTATTACACAAATGTTATTTTTGGAAGCCGAATATCCATGTCAACAGTTGATGACTATTTTTCAAAGTGATGTCAGGATGCTTAGCTGACTTGTCACAAAAAAGTTCAAAACACGCACCGCAACAAATCGAATTTTACCAACTGTATGACGTAAGAATCCACAGAGGCCTGCAGCATCCGCACTAAAATTTAAATGTTTAAAATGCCAACTCTGTTGCGTTGACCAGCAGGTATTCTAGAAGTACAGGTAAATTAAATATCATTTTTTTCAATTAGTTTCCACCCAAAATTTGAAAACAAGTTTAGGTTAACTTTCGGAAGCAATAATGAAGTATAAGCCACGTTTTTAAAAGTACACCAAAAAGTTACAAACCCCATGTCAGATTGTCTGATCTAAAGACAATATCGGATGTGATGTGAGGTTTCAGTCTGTTTCCACCAAAGTTCGTCAAATTCACACATTCTGAGAATTACTAAGAGCATATTGACGGAAACCGCAAACTCACCTGCAGTGGCGGATTTAGGGGGGGGGGGGGCATGGGGGCCAGGCCTTCCCCTAAANAAATTGTCCCAGGTTCCATTTGGTAGTTCGGGGGGGTCTGACTGGCAGAATCCTGGCTAATACTCTGCCCTGGGCCCCCTTACTCAAAATCCTGGATCCGCCCCTGATTAGATGGGAACTTCTTTAGTAGTTGGAAAGGAGGCTTTGTATAACCGTATACCAAGAAACAAATCGTGTTGCCTGAACATATGCTTTCTGTCATTTTACATTTAGCCATGGCTGTTGAGAAGATAATAATATCCCAGTGAATTGATATCTCGGTATATATCCATTCGATTTTGCTGCTCCGTATATGAGGGCGGCCTAGTCATCATCAGGGCTCTATATTTCTCAACCGTGACTTTGTGTGTATGCTTCACAAACCCATGGTTATTGCAGATGGAGTGTAATAATTTGTGGTGGTACGCCGCAGTCGTGGTAGTGCAGACCATGCAAACACTGTCTTCCATACTTTCAATGTAACTACTCAGGTTAAGTAAACAACTTGATCAAAGAAGTCGACATTTCACATCCACGTAGGTTCACATTACAATTCTGAGAATTTCTCCAAAATTGACTTTAGGCCGCCACTTAATGTTCTTATACCATGTACTAAGCGCCACTATAGATTAAAATAGTCCTTTCAATTTTATTATGACTTCGTGGTGTTTTCCTACCAACAATAAGGTGTGAATCAATTTTTTATGTGCGTAAATCACTCTCGTAAATTTAGTAATTCTAATTAAAATTTATGCTGCTAAAAATTGGTTTGCGGTGCGTAACGTTCATCCATTTGACCAACAATATTTTGTTGGGAGCTACGATAAACAGGTAAACCCCCATAAAACCCATCCCCCATTGATCCACCAAATTGAGATTCAGTCTAATGTCTAGACTCACACTGTGCACAATGGGGCGAGCATTCATTTCTACACAGTGAGCCGGCGCGGAACGCTGACGAGGAATAAAAAACAAGGAAATTCCATTCATGACGCGAGTCACGTGGCTGTGACGTTTTGTCTCTCGTTTGCCGGTGTGTTCGAGAAGGGCAGACACAGAGGGAAACATTTCGCCAGTTTCTTTAGTTTAACTGAGGAAATACTACGTAAGTTGTGCTCATAAAGGCATGCAATAGTGTTAAGAATGTGTATTCTAAAGTGTGTGAGTTGTCGCATAGTTTTATGTTGTATTTACGAGTGTTGTTTTCACCCAAAACACATTGAAGGTCATTTCGTATTTGACCTTGGGGCCTGGCTTGGGCTGAGGCTTGAATCTTTCGCATCTACTTTAAGTGTAGAAGAGCAGTTTTATTTTTAAGTGACGTTGTCATTCTTATTAGATTTGAACTCAAGTGAGTATGCATTGTTTCGAAATAAGCGCGTTGTAAAGTTTGCGACAGCGTAGTCTAGCATGGAGCATGGTCACCTTACATTGTGTGTTTGAACACGGACTGAAAGTCATTCACCGGTCGGTCGATTAGGAAATATAGAATATAGGTCAGCATTGGTGAATGACCTCCTCTGTGTGTACTCAATGATACCTGTCGGAATTCCGCGGAATGTGTTAGTTGTCACCGATATTGTGATAAACGTAATAAAATGACTGAAAACATTTTGAAGGTCATGTGTTCTGAAACTGGTTCATACGGGACAGGATCATAGGCCTACTTTCGTTTCATATTTGAACAATTTAAGTTGCAACACTGCAAGAATTCTAGAAAGCTTGAAGTTTATGGAAGGTTTTGTCTTGAAATGTTAATTGCTTTCTAACATTGATGAGGAAGTTTAGATGCTGAACCTCTGGTGCCAAAGAATTATTGATTATTGTTGAGTTGTTGGTTAGGTTGGTCTTTGTTGAATTGAGCCTCGTGCCTAGCTAATTGTCACTAGCATTGTTAAGGCAACTTTCAAAATCAATTATGACGAGCTAGATCAAGGCTTGAAACTTACCATAACGTCAACTCACCAAGTATGACCTGCCAAAATTCCTTGATCGTGAAATAGAAACGAGCTCGCCAAAACAAACGTTTCAAGGCCATTCTTTTAATGTTTTTTGATCAAATGGAGAATTAGGTATAAGTCATACGTGAAAAATGTCTACCAATTGCCCGCACAACTCTTACAGAATACAGTGTTTGTATATGCATCATGGTAGCAACCGGCCTCTTTTGCCGATGTTTATATAGCTGTCTTACTTTGAGTGCGTGCTCGAATGAGTGCTGATGGTGGCAGATGCCTACTGATTTCTCAGTTGCAACTGTGAAGCAGAGATATTGTACTTGGGAGGAAAATTGTTATTAATTTTAAAGTTAGGAAGTTAGTACAGCATTTAAAGGGAATAAAAGGATAATTTCTTTTGTTATAATTTAAATTAATTAAATTACGTAAGGGCAGGCAATCATGTCGCAAAAGAGGTCACTCAGTATATAGATGTTCATGATAATAATATGATAATTTCCCAGAGTGCCCATTTTCATAATAATTGGTACAGTATGCATATCCTTATTATCGTTGTCAATCTGTCTAGCTCGATGCATCCGAAATTCACTAAATGCTATCTCCATGCAGATTTACCTATAGTGCAGTGGACCCAATTGTGTGGCCTAAGCACCGGGCCACCATTTCGTTTTTTCCCTAAAACAAGTTACTCGCAAGGTTTGGAGGCTGTGTGGACGCTAAACTAGTGCAGCTTGCCCCACTTGTGACAACTTATCCACCTAGGTTAACTTGCACCACTTCTTATAGACCTATTACCAGGATTTTCAGTGACGGCTTAACTGACCAATCAGAATGCAGCATTCATGACACACCTTCGCTTCCAGCTATACGTTGCTGACATTTTGCAAGGGGGCGGAGCTTGTGATAGGTCAACTGCTGTGTGGCCCCAAAACTGGAGCAAGGCGGAAGTAATTATCAGCTGTTACATACAGACAGGTCTTTAGTGCACTGTATTTGCATCATTGTCATACATAGAGGAACAACTTCTGCCTTGCGCTAGTTATTGGATATATGTGTGTGTGTGGACACTCAGATCCACTAAAGTGAGGCAATTAAGTTGCACTAGTGCAAGTTTTTTTGTTAAGTTTGTGTTTGGATGGGACTATAGTGATGCAAAATAAAAATTATGTTATATCTCCCTAGTTGTTTGGATATTAGTGTTGTGCTTTCAACTCCTGCAATAAAACATGCTATTAACATGCTTTTGTCAGTTCTTTAAGGTTATCTCAAACCTTATTTTGTGACTTTCATTCTAGCACAATCAAAAATCCAACCATGTGAACTAGTAAAAGAATGTATTTTCTGAAAGAAAAAAGATGAGACATTATAAATACAATATATGTTTTATATTAATATGCCATTATTATTATTATTATGTAACTGCCTTTTTTAGTCAAAATTTCATTTTTAGGAAAGGCTCATTCATAGCAAAATAATCCAATGGTTGATTTTAATGAAACCTTTTTTAATGAAAGCCAAACAATTTGCGTAAAAAATGTTGTTAGGAAGTTTTATAATTACTCCTTTAGTTTTGTGTTTATATCATATTAACACGTAAAACATAACATGCGTTTTTTATGTAAAAAATATGTCTTTTTGGTAATTTTATGGTAGAGCATTTTGGAGATTCATGAATGAATATTAAAATTGGAAAGTTTTAGTGAAATTCATCCAACCCTTTTTGAAAACTCTAATTCCTAAGTTCAAATTAAGATGATTTGCTGAACTTAGAAAAAAATGAAAACGTCACTTTTTTCCAAAATCGCTTATTTGGTGAAAACTTGATTTTGGTCAGTTTTATTTATGCCCCAACCATGTTTGCTATCTCAACATTCATTTGCAATTTTAGCTGCATTTGCAATGCGTAACTTAATTCTCACTAAAACGTATTAATTTTTTGAATGTGCCTCAAGTCAACAAGGACAAGGAGTGGGTCAACTATTAAGTAGGTCAACAATTCATTGTGATCCACACCACGCGCTGGGAGACTGATATTAAGAAACCAAGCACGACGTGGACAATCTAAATAGAGTCGGTGGTTAAAGCATGAGATCAAAACAGTGAAATGTCAAATTATAGATCAAATTGATGAATTTGAGTGGTGATAATTATCTTTTTTCACAACTTGCTGTGTTTGTGAACAATAAGTCACAGAAGCGCTGAGGCGACTTGGACTCTGTGTAGTCGTTCGTAATGTTCGTATGCATGCACAACTCCCTCAGGATCAAAAACTACGTTTTGTCTGTGTTTGGCAGCATATTTCTATGCTATGTACACCTTATTGACTCCATGTTATGGTGACTCGCATGAGGGTACAATACCAAACTGCTCAATGCCTGGCAAGAGATCAGATTTGAGTGACAGCCCTGTAACCTTTGACCTCGGATAAATAGTAAACAAATTTCCATGCTGTTGGAAGTGGTTTTTCTAAAATTTTTTCTTGATGAGGTATTTTGCTAGAAGTGAAATATTGTAAAAACGGCTAACGCGTACAATTGTTGCCATAGGTAACCATCGTCATGGCAACTATAGAGCAGGTGGAGCATAGCTTGGTAGAGATGGCGGACGTTGAGGCGTCACTGGCACACGAGGTGCACAAGCCACCAGAGCAAGAGCATGTCTCGGGGATTGGTCGCGAGGTGCACGAGTACATCATAGAGGACTATGGGCACATCCCCATCGTGCGTGGCACCATGAGCGCTCTACCAAGGAGTGTACAGAAGTTCATTGTTGAACAGGTAATGTGGGCTTCTGATACACAGATAGTTGGTTACAGGTTGGTTTTGGATGTGACACTATTATTAAATTTGCTCATGAAATATTTGAATTGCTATTCATTAGGTCTCATGACTTGTGGTTAATTTGCTATTGTTGTTCTGAATTTCTTGGAAATTTTTTGTTGGTTTTAAAGTGACATGTCTATAGAATGTACAAAGACAATCCCCGTATAAGGAAAAGCTTGGAATGCCGATATAAACCTTGAAAGGAGCTCTGCTTGAGATTTTGAAATGGATCACATTTGATATGTAATAATTAAGATGGTTCTCAGCGACCGGTTGCATGAAACAGTCCCAAATAGGGGAGTCAACTAAGGTCCCTAAGTCTTTTTGAGTAATTGTGTCTTTATTGTCTCACAGGTGAAATATGTTTCTATCATTTCATCTTTATTATGAGCTCCTCTTTGAATAATGAACTTTTCTAATAATATAACTAAAAACCGAACCCAGAGTTCATTGAAAATAATTGGGAACTCAGTCCTTAAATTGGGGGTGTTGCATGAAAAGACCCCTAAATCTCTTTTGATAATATTGACAATTCAACGTAGAGCTCACTCTCGATATGTAGCAAAGTCAAAAGTTAACTTAGTAATGAAACTAAAACAATACAAGAGAGGATGTTTTAACAAGTCCAAAAATACGCCTTAGGTTTTAGGGGGCTTAGTTGAGTCCCTGTTAGAGACTGTTTCATGCAACCTGGCGCAGGTCGTTAATAATAAGTGGCAAGTGAGAAAATTAAGTGCACAACCCATAATGAGGATTGTGGACATGAAATGATGTTATATTGAGGAGAATCATTAAGTTGATGTTTGATATACATTGCTTATTTCATTCTAGGTGAAAATCATGAAACCACGCTGTCTCAACTTCTGTGATGGGTCACTGCATGAAGCTGTGCAAGTGATTCACAAGCTGGAGGAGAGGGGACTGCTGGAGAAACTGACGCATCCAAAGTACAAGGACTGGTAAGTCAGCAGCTTATGGACTGCATGTCTTCAAAATGGTGATATTTACTGTAACGAAATAGTGACTTCTTGGGGCCATGAAATGGTGTTAATTAACCTGTATAATTTGAATATTGCTTGTGAAAAGTCAGTGAACCGTCCAAGAAGTGCTGTATGCACTTTTCTGGTGGAGGTGTGCATGCTCTTGTATGTGCACTTTTGCTACAGGTTTTTCACCTGGGTATCGCCGTTGCTCCTCAGGTTTGACTCTCATGAGGGTATGATGGCACTAAAAAAGTAACTAAAGAGATATGGTTCCAGGCAATGCGCTGCGATGTCCTAACGCAACCTTTTTTTGTTTTGTAGAGGATTTGTGTAATGAGACTGAGCTGACAGCTGGTCTGAAAACTGTGTTTTATGTTGCCTGCATCTTTGCTGCTCTGCGTTGGTGACTTCTTCCACTTGTCATGTCAGTACTGATGGTTTTCTCTTTGTAGCTATGTGTGCCGCACCGACCCTGCTGACGTCGCCCGTGTAGAGGCGAAGACGTTCATCAGTACTAAGAACAAGTATGACACGGTGCCACATGTGAAAGAGGGAGTCAAGGGTGTACTTGGCCAGTGGACAGAACCAGAAGTGCTGCAGAAAGAGTTTGATAGCCGTTTCCCCGGCTGCATGGCAGGCAAGTAGTGCAACATATAGCAGAGGATTTATGTAGTTACTCTGGTGTAACATGGAGGATACTCCAAGTCTATTGTTAGTTGTTGTTTAATTATGTTGGTGGTTTTGACAAAAAAATGTTTGGTAGGATTTCAACGTTCGAGAGATTCTGTATGGCACTAAAGTGCCTGTTATTCTGTGTGTTTGTGCTTCTATATTGTCGGTGTTTACCCGACAGTTTTACGGATGTATATTTGTTGATGCAGTCTTCACCTGTTGTCATCTTGTAGTACAGCTTCTGCTAGATTTCTGTCTTCTCATAAATGGCATCCTCATCATGACAACTGTGGTTTATTGCTCATTTTCTCCTGCACAGGTCGAGTGATGTACATCATCCCATTTAGTATGGGTCCTATAGGCTCACCACTGAGCAAGATCGGCGTTCAGATCACCGACTCCAACTACGTGCTCTTGTGCATGCGCATCATGACACGCGTCAGCCGCAGCGTCTATGACATGGTGGATGATGACAAGCCTAACTTTGTCAAGTGCATCCACTCCATGGGCTGCCCGCGCCCTGTGGCTAGTAAGTGCTCGATTGTTGCAAAGCGTTAGCAGTTGATTTATTCTGTTTAGTGTCTGCCATTACAGTACCATTACATTGGGTTTTGTATGATGTTACTGTAATGTCTTGTGGAGAAAGGAGTGAAGAAGACATCTTTACTTGAACACTACTTTATTGCGGACTGACTAACTACTGTACAACAACATGTTTTTGCAATACGCAAGACCACATGCATATGAGTCACATTTCATAGAACTGTTTGGCAAGGCTTATATAATAAACCATTTTAATTGTGCCATGTAAGGTAAGTGTAGTTCCAGTACAAACTACAATACTATTACAGTTATCACATATTGATCTTTCTGCAAAGACATTGTGCAACTTTAAAATGCAGCATTCTCTCCTTGACAGGGGCAGTTATTAACCACTGGCCATGCAACCCTGAAAAGGTGATCATCGCTCATCGACCAGAGCAGAAGGAAGTCTATTCATTTGGTAGCGGCTACGGAGGCAACTCTTTGCTGGGTAAGAAGTGCTTCGCCCTCCGCATTGCCATGAACATCGCAAGGGAAGAGGGATGGATGGCTGAACACATGTTGGTAAGAAGCCAGTGAAGCTGACAGATTATGTTTTCAGGTGTTAAGTTTACTGGTGTTGCTCCCTCGAGTGGAAATGATAAAATAAAGCTCGCTAGTATCTATGTTGTGTGCGATGCAAGTGTTGGCGCATATGAAAGACATGGGGCAATTTGGAAGACATATGGTTCACGTTAGCATTGTCTGGCCTCTTTGGTTCTGTTTTTTTGGATTGGCTTCTTAACGTTTGTGATTTTTTCTGCTACCTCAGTACATTATATGACTTTATCTACTACCTCAGTACGTTATGTGACGTTATTTGCTACCTCAGTACATTATGCAGCAATGTTTGATTGGTTTAAGGGACTAAGTGCATTTCACTTCAATTGAACATAGAAATCCACACCATCACCAACATTGTTGTCTTGTACATTGTCATTGAGTTAATCTGAATGCAATGCGTATTATTCAAGACAAAATAAGGCGTGATTGCGACATCATTTTAACGTTTTGGTCGACGCGAGTTGAGCAGTCAGAAGCGCGTCAATGCACCAATAACACAAGGTGTGTTCTTAAAGTTATGCTTGCGATTGGCTGAATAGTAATTAGACAGGTAAGCGACCATCAGAAATTTCTTCAAAACTAAAAATATTTTTATTTCGGATTACGTTAAATTGTTATCTGTGGCATGCTGATATTGTTACTCTTATTCCTTTGAGATACAATATTTACTGGGTCCGAAACAGGCAAGTGTCCGTCTGCCCAGTCGGTGTGTTTGACTGTGATTGAAAAAGTTTCAATATATATTCATCACCGGTAATAATGTATTGGATATGTGTCTGATTATGTCATATGTAGAGTTAGGTACCAATATTTGAAAATCAGCACGATGCTGGATACTTGTTTGATACCGATGGCAAACACTATCAGTAAAACAAGTTATCATCTTGCAACGTGTTAACTTGGTGTTTTATCTGAAAGTTCCAGTACAAAAACATGCATGTCATTTCCTTAAACACTCAAACTTGCAATCGTTGGTCAGCAAGTTTAGCTGCAGTTAATATATTACACCATGCTATAGTTTATTGAAAGTATGTCATGAAAATGTTAAATTAGACTCGCTTTAAGTTTTCATGGTGTTGGTTGAGGCACCAAGTACTTCCATTTTGGTACTATACTGTTGTTTTTCATTCCAGTAGCTGTAGGAGTACCAGTACTGGAAGCTATTAGGTAATACCTGCCATATACCACTTGTGTCTGGTCCCTTGATATGCCGATTGACTGTTTGATCACCTTATTATGCGCCCACATATTTATATGTGGACGCATTATGCCGTCATCTCCGTCCGTCCGTCCGTCCGGCGTCTGGCGTCCGGCGTCCGCTGCTCTATCTCCAAAACCCTTTGACATACGTTCATGAAATTTTGCACATATGTTCCATTCATGAATGGGACGGCATGTGCGAACTTTCGGACGGATGTGACTACCGGTGTGCCCCCTAGTGGCAATTTTAGTTTTTTACGCTTACCTTTGTATCTTCAAAAGTCCTGAACGGATTTTCATGAAATTTGGTATGTAGGCACCTAGTAGTGAGATGACGCTATCCTGCCGTTTTCGGATGGATTCGACATAGTTTGCGCCACCTAGTGGCCATTTTTACTGTTTTCGAGTCTGTTTTTTTGCGTCCACCCCTCTATCAACCAAACCGCTCAAAGGATGATTGTGAAAATTGGCGTGTATGTGCTTACTATAAGGAAGACAGCTGACAATGATTTTCAGACGATTTGGACTACTGTGGCGCCTCCTAGTGGCAGTTTTGTTTTTTTGCGCCCATGGCTGTATCTCCCAAACCGTTTGCAGGATCTTTACTAAATTTAGCAAGTGTATTTATGTGATGTTGACAACGGACGATGACGACTTTAGGATGATTCTGATTACCGGTATGCCTCTAGTGGCAATTTTAGTATTTGCCTCTAGTGGCAATTTTAGTATTTTACATTGACCTCTGTATTTTCATAGGTCTTCAGGTGTATACTTTGTGTTACTTCGTGACTGTGAAGGAAAAGTTCCAAGTAGAAATTTGTTTCTGGCATTCTAATGCTGTGCTAATCTCGTATGTTGGTAAATTTGTTTTTAATTCTTTGTTTCTGTGGTGCTTTAAGCAACTGGTGTATAGGATGTGCTTGTATTATGAAGATTACTCACATTTTCCCTAGCCTATTGAGGAGACAATGACCATGCCTTTCCATTTTGCAAAGTATGCCCTCTACTGGCCACTTTATGGTACCAATAAACAACCCTAGAAGGATACCGTATGCGGTGCAATTGTGGGCGCATTTCAACGCTCCGCGTTGCTCTTGTAGTATTAGTGGCTAATGTAGTGATCCCACATGGTGGTTGTAGATCATGGGTTTGACACACGTCAAGACTGGAGAGGAGAAGTATGTAGCGGCCGCCTTCCCCAGCGCCTGTGGCAAGACTAACCTAGCCATGATAGTGCCAACTCTGGACACCTGGAAGGTGCAGTGTGTTGGTATGTAACAAGTGCTGGTCACTGCAGTGTGTTTGGTTGATAGGTTAACTGCTTTGCACTGACAGCGGTGTCCAGACAGACACTTAAACTAGTGTAAATATGTAGCAACTGCCTTCCCCAGTGCCTATGGTGAGACTATAATCTATAGTCCCAACCCTGGATAACTATAATCTATAGTCCCAACCCTGGATAACTATAATCTATAGTCCCAACCCTAGATAACTGAAAGTTGTGTCTGCTCAGCTAAGAGTCCATTTGACAATGCCTAGTATCAAGGCAGAAGTAACAGACTGGAATTTGATCAAACGAAAGCTGTGGATCACTCACTGAGCACTGTAAATTGCTAAAGGGTGTCTTGCTTTTGAACGCGATGATCTCTGACTGGCTGTGACTTGTCTTTGTATAGGTGATGACATTGCCTGGATGCGTTTCGACGAAAATGGAAAGCTACATGGTATCAACCCGGAGTACGGGTTCTTTGGAGTGGCGCCAGGCACCAACTACAAGACCAATGCCAATGCCATGATCACGTGTGAGAAAAACACCATCTTCACCAACGTGGCCACCACAGCCGACGGCGCTGTCTTCTGGGAAGGACTTGAGGATGAACTCGAGGACAAGGTACAGTAGTTTACAGCTCAATGGCAGTTATGCCTGTTGCCATCCACCTCTCTATGGGCTATACATGAAGAGTGGTCATGAAAGTTAGCACAATGTTGTGTTCCTATTGAATATATTGCATCGTTGATGAGGATTTGGCTACGAATGTGACTTCTGCTGTGTCCCCAAGTGACAATTTTAGTTTTCTTTGCACTTACTTATACCAGGTTCCTTGATGAATGTTCATGAAATTTAGCTTTAGTGTAAAAGGGCATTAATTTAATGCGAGTGTTTTCAGGTTCATCTGGAAAGCAGATGAGGTTACCTGCTTTACAAAAAACAACAACAAAACTGACGGAAATGCGTGAACTTGACTAAACAGATTAGAGACTTGTTGGACTCGGGGACGGGTTTCAATGTCTGACTCTGTTCCAGTCCAGTACTAACTCTATGAAACAGTCACAGCCCTCGGAGCTTAACTAATTGTGAAGACAACTTTAGTATCAATCAGTAAACGAAACAATGTACCTAATAATTTCCGTACTGTACATAGTTGCCTTATTGTACATAGTTGCTTTACTGCACTTAGTTATCTTAGTATACATAGTTGCTCTGTTCCTTGAGACTTGTCTATGCAGCATCATGATACTGTCTCTGTGCAGAATATTGAGATCAAGACATGGCTGGGTGAGAAATGGAAGATTGGCATGCCAGGCAAGGCTGCTCAGCCTAACTCCAGATTCTGTACTCCTGCTGGCCAGTGCCCCATCATTCACCCCAAGTGGGAGGACCCCAAGGGTGTGCCCATCGACTGCATGATCTTCGGTGGACGCAGACCAACAGGTACTCTCTTCTGATAACTCAATGTCACACGTGAATGCACAATTCCCCTTGTAACTTGCTATGTGTGACTAATTGGAATGAAAATTGGTACTATGCATTGTTTGTACCCACGTTTAAATATGTGGGTGCATTATGCCGTATTCCCCATCTGTGCAGCGTTCATTGCTGTATTTCCAAACCCCTGCGTGAATGTTATGGAATTTTGCTGATATGTTCCTTTCATGGATGGGAGAGCACGAGCGAATTTTTGGATAGATCTGACCACCAACATGCCCCCTTGTGGCAATTTAAATTTTTCTAGTTTTGCTTCTGTATCTTCAGAGTTCCTTAATGGATTTTCATGAAATTTGGCAAACAGGTATCTGTTTGAAATACGACACGGCCGTCTCATTTTCTGTTGTGTTTGATGTATTTTGCGCCACCTGGTGGCCATTTACACTAGTTGTTTTTGGCATTCGGCAATCTATCACTTATGAAAATTGGCACGTGTTCCCACTCAGAAGAGGTGGGCTAAAGTTACTACAGTTTTCTAGTGGCAGATGTTGTTATCTGGGTTTGTCTTGATATCTACAGTCCTGATGGATATTCATAAAATTTGGCAAATTAAGTTGCTATCACTTAGACGACAGAGTAAGCCCTGCTTCAGATGGAATTGATCAATGTTGCGCCTCTTAGTGGCCTTTTTATTGTTTTTGTTGAGCTCTTTGTTGACTGCCTCCTTGTCATCCAAACTCTTTGAAGAATCATGATGAAAGGGGCTAATGTGTGTGTTTCTATTGAGAGCATTGCTATTACAGGTTTACTAACTTTGCTGTTTTAGTGGGAATGTTTGAAATAATGATCATCCCTTATGTCTGCAATGCACCCAGTGGGCACACATCAACACTGCGTTACTCTTGTATGAATAGTTTGGTAGGCACCTTACCAGCATTGTATCTGATCAGAGTAATATTGGTTTATGAAGTCGCCTTGGCTTATTATGGCTGCTATGTGTTCAGGTATCCCTCTGGTGATCAAGTCGCGCAGCTGGCAACACGGTGTCATGCTGGGTGCTGCACTCAAGTCAGAGACAACCTCAGCTGCAGAGTTCAAGGGAAAGAACATCATGCACGACCCTATGGCCATGCGTCCGTTCTTTGGATACAACGCCGGCAAGTACTTCCGTCACTGGCTGGACTTTAGCAAGAAGGGTGTAAGTATACTGTTCAATTCAGTTGCACTATATTTATATTGACAATTTATTTGGCCCTTCCCAAACACCACCAAAGAGCCTTCCATATTAATTAATATAGAGACAGCCTGAAGGAGTCAGAAAAGTAGAGCCACCATTTTTGAAGCTTGAAATTGATTTTTTTGCCTATGTCATTTAAAGTAAGCTGTTTGAGTTGGGTTTCCATATAGGGTTAGAACATTTATGAACAAGGATGCAAATTCTCAGAAGCAAACTCGATTCACCCAATAATGAAAATTGACCCTCGGTCAAAGTATCTAATTTTGTATCTTCAATGACTTTCATAGTGTTCACATGGCAAGTCAGTCCTGGCAATTTGGTGGCTATGTTTTTTCCATATGCATTTTCTCCTTTCTGAAGTTGCATACTAAGGTACTTGAATTCTCTTGTTGGTTGGAGATTGTGGATTCAACTTGGTTGTCAGCTACTAGCTTTGCAGCAAATTCTTTGATCTTCAGGTCTGCAGACTTCAGTTCAGGAAGTCATACTTAGCCAGGGTGGTGACTGCCAGGCTCGTATTAATTGCTCACCTCCTATTTGTTTAAACTTCATATTTTAGCTCCCATATTTGTGGTTAGTGCCCAGCCCTGATTGCAGCTTACCAATGAGCATTTATGGTTCTATTTTCATCTTGTATAGATCTCGAAAAGTTTTAGCAGTTGTGTATAAAATTGTGAAGAAAAAAGCAAATTGAACATTAAGTGGAGAGTTTTGTTTCTTTTCCATGTCAAAGATCTTCACTTGGTTTGAATGCTTAATGCTGTATTGACCTTGCCTGTTACAGTACCAATTACCCATGATCTTCCATGTCAACTGGTTCCGTGTTGACGACAAAGGCAAGTTCCTGTGGCCAGGCTTTGGTGAGAACATCAGAGTCCTGGAGTGGTGTATCAAGTGTATTAATGGTGAAGATGTCTGCATTGACTCACCCATCGGTTTCCTGCCCAAGAAAAGTAAGTTTGTGGACTCCTTGCAAGTGGGAACTTCTTTTTCAATAGTGGGTATTTATGTATTGATTAGATCAGCTGCTATACACGCATGCGTGTTCTTCAGTCTTGTCAATATGGGTCGTATGTCATGCTTTTCTCTTCTGTGTTTGATCTGAAGAACCACTATAAGAGCTGTGTATGATTCCACATCTTATCAAAAGGTGGCAGGCAGTGTAATGAATCCAGGAACCCCATGTCTTATTGTGAACTGAACCTCTTACTGACATTTTTGATTTTCACTATCTTGTCTGTGACAACTCTTGTACGCTTTAAAACCAAACACTGTGCTGTTGATCCTTGCCCTAGTGTGACCTAAGTCTAATTTTCTGCTCGCACTGTACGAAACTTGTCTGAATTGATCACGGGATCGCAAGCTCTAGCATTAGAATACGCTGGAGCTGGCATGTCACCCCTACAGTTCTATGGTCAGAGGCCAGCTACTGTTAACATATTGCTTTGGTTACGGCAATGGTTGTGTTGGAAAGGTTGCGGAGAGTTGTTGTACTGCACATTTTAAATAAATACAACTGTAAATGTTACAGTGGTGATTGGCCGTATGCTGTATACCTATCAGGGCTTGGAATTTTCCTTTTCAAGAGGATCTCTTCTTTTTTGTTTTCGATTTCATCTTATTTGATTTCCAGTTTCCTCTTTTTTCATCTCTTTTAATTATTTTTTTTACTTTATTCATGCAAAAAGCATTTATTGAAATTAAATTTTACACCAAAATTCATATTTCTATCACCCAATCTTATTTATTTGTGGAGGGATACATCACTGAGAAAATTTTCTTCTTTTTTGGCATTTGCCATTCCAAGCCCCGCTGTTTGCTTTTCAGGAACTCCTTAATCATAGTTTCAGAGTGAGCTAGCCTGCAGAGCATTAGACATGCTTATGTCCACTACATTTTGTGCGCACTCACTTGCTTTGGCTAAGTATTGCTAGGTAACTAGTCTGACCACTTTCCTTGACACAGGCTCCTTCAACCTTACGGGATTAGACAAATTGGACTGGGACGAACTGATGAGTCTGCCCAAGGACTACTTGTTGGAGGACGTGAAGGAGACGCGCAAGTACCTCGACGATCAGGTCAGTAGTAGACGCACTTCTGCTGGGAAACGTCTTCAGTTTAGGCAGAAAAGTGAAATTTCATTTTGTAAAATAGCCATGGGAAACTTGGCTTAATTTTTAGCGACACTATCAACTCGTCGAGCTTGTATAATCTTTACTGGTAAGGTTAGTCTTGTTAAAAGTTACACAAATAGGGTTGGGCACTGGATACCACTACATGTTAGCATGAAGCAGCAGACATCATAGTCATGTCCGTATGTTACGCAAAGTAGTGGGCGAGATATCTCAAGAAGGAGGCTTTAAATGGGTTTTGTTCTGAGGTGGGGAGCCTTAGATCGTTCATATTAAACTTGCACGAGGTGTGGCTGGGAAAACACCCTAGTGCCAGTAGATTTTGGTGACTTATTGGCGTGATATCTCGAAAGTAATGTAGTAGGTGTAGGCGGGACATTGCCTGGCACCTGAGGGCTTTGGTAACGTTGGCCTTATTTTCAAGGTCATATCAAGTAAATTTAAAGTCTGAATTGGAAAATGTTAGTACTATAATATCTCAAAAGTGATTACGTTAATATTCAAGGTGCAGGTGGGGTGGACTCTATTGATGCCAGTTGATTTTGGTGACCTTGTCAATGACTTGTGAAAATATTGTTTGCACAACATCTCGAGACAAAAGCTGGAGATGTTGTTCATATTTTGTACCAAGGTGGGTTATCCCCAGACACCGGTCAAATTTGATGACCTTGACTTCATTTGAAAGTCATAAGCAAGAAATGATGATCCGTATGAAAGCCATTTTTTTAGAGTAATTTGTCTTCAATAAGAAATAATGTGTCTTGTTTGTCTTTCATTACAGGTTGGCATCGACCTTCCTCAGGAGATCCGAGATGAACTGGATGCTCAGGAGGCAAGGATAGCCGCCATGTAAATCTCCAACAGAAGCGAACTGTGCATGTGATGTTGCATTGTCGATGATTAGAAAATTCGGTGATGCTTGGGAGTGATGAGTTGATATTTTTACCAGTCATTACGTCTGTCTTACTGTGGTGGTGTAGGCCAAATGCTTGTAGAATAATAATGAAATCTGTTAATTTTTACTTTGCGCTTTAACTTCATCTCTATAAAAATGCCAGTAGTGTCGCGATGCATCCGGATTTGAAAAATGTCGGTAGTTGTTGTGAATCTTTGTTCCAGGGTTGTTTCAGTGACGCTTGTCAGAAGAGGTGTGGTAATGATGAATCAGTGCTAGTTTGTGTTGTGAAGGAACAAAAAATAGTTTTGCGCACATCTCATATTTACTTTTGTCCAACCTGTAAGTGTCATGTAATACTTCCTAGTCTTGTGAATAAAGACACCATTAAACTTATAATTAAGACAGTTATTTTATTAAATGTTCAAATCTTAAAAAAACTATGACTGTGTCATTTTTGTTTTGACCTGCAGTGGCGCCACTTTGCCTGCTGTACTGACAAACTTCCTTAAATTTTCAACCACATATTCCTAATATCAAAATTTTCTAGACCCAGAAAAAGAAAACACCTATAGGCAATACTGAGAAGTTATGAAAACTGGTTCAGACACCAAATTTTGGAGCTGGCCTTACACTGCTTGGTATGGCTTGACAGGTGTGTCGTATGATGATAAAGGAGAGGGTCCGCTGCAGTGATTTTTTCAACAGAACACGTCATTACAGCAATTTTTTCATTGTGTTTTATTCAGCAATTCTGGTTCCCTATTAGATGGGATTTCTCCAATTATGTCTGGGCATCCTTTATACTGTTGAAGGTACAGAGTAACACTTTTTAAACACAGCTGCAGGGTTATGCAAGTTGCTGTTAAAATTATCCTCGAAAAAGAATTGCTCACCTTAAATCCATCACATTCAACTTGCATTTAATATCCTGTTGTCATCATTGTCGAAAATGTTGTAATTTTCACATGAACAATTAAAATTTATTATCTGATAAATTGCATGGACAAAAATACATAGGTGGCAGGGCGTGCTTGGGTCAAGTAGCAGGCAGGCAATTACAGTTTCGATTTATTGAGTGCTTCTCCAACTAGCTTGGCTGCTTCACAAGCCGTACCCCAGCCCAGAGTAATCCCGTTTGCACCGTGGCCATAATTATGCACCATCTGGAAATGTAATTTTCAACCACACCTTAAGATTTTCTTAGTTTTTTGAAGTTAAAACCAATTGCTTCTATTGCTAGAACACAGCTTTGAAAACGCCACAGAAAAATGGACTCTAGCAAAATCCCTGTCTAAAAACGTATTTTTAGACGAAAAAAAAGTCAACACAAATATTCCAAAACTAAAAACGAGATTTAGCTATACCGTTTTTTATAAAGAACTTCAATTGCTCACCTCCAGCTTTTTATTACCGAACATAACACTTTCACGCTCCAGCCTGACGGCTGTTCTGACGGGACGTAGACCAACCCACTCGAGTTCAGTCTTGGCATACTGTAAAATAGGTGTGTCTGGTGAGTTGGTGAGGCATATGGGTGCAGGAAGCTTCCATTAACAACATGATACCTGCAGCACTAAACGAGAAGAAACGAGTGACGAGATGAGCCCTATACCAAAAAAGGACTCAGTTCTATAGCATCATGACGTGAGTGAAAGCATTCATTATAATCAGTGGCAGATCTACGTTTTCAGTGAGGGGGGGAGGGTTGGGACTCGCATGAATCCGAGGCGCGTAGACCCGAGTCGGGGAGGAGGGGGTTATGATTTGTTTTGTTTTGTTTTTTGTAGCTGATTTCGTTTTCCTGGCGACGTTTTTTTTAATTTCCATTTTTCATGTTGTTTAAGCCCCATGAACCTCCCCCGTAGATACGCCTCTGTTATAATAGATATCACCGCAAGAATCTTATGTGGTCTATTCATACATCCACTAAATCCAATGTTTGTCCTGTGTTCTCGCTATGACGCAATATCTCGCGGAAAGACCTCTTCATGGTTCATTGGACATGCCTTCGTTTTTAAAATATTTAAATCGTGTTTTCTTCCCAGAGGGACAGATCCGAGGCAAAAACAAAGGAGGGCCACCAATCCAATCACTTTCCAACCAAAAAGCCAAGGTTTATTATTTGCCTAGTGACAAAAAGTCGAGTTGAATTCATTTTGTCTTCGTTGTGTGACGATAAGTATGCAGAAAACCTTACAGTTTGGTAAATAATTCAATATTTGGCAGAAAGCCTCCTTTACAACTGGCACCCCCCCCCCCGACATTATTGTCCACCAAGGTGCTGGCGTTGCTTACCTGCAGCGAGGGCACTAATTTACCAACTTCCCTTAGAATTCTTTCTCTGTCAAGCGGGTCAACCTGTGTGTTGTAATTATCAAGCTGCGTTGTCCCTCCAACGACAACGTTGTCACGACTGAAAAAGATGCGAGATGTCCAGGACTGAGATGTGAACAGGTCAGGGACTATCAGTTCCATCGCAATACCTCGATGGTCTTAGAACGATCCCTTCTTGTAACAGCAGTGTACCTCTGGGGAAATTAAAACGGATAAATCATCAGAGATTCTGCACTTTCAAACTGTAGGATTACTAACGGAGCGCGAACGTAAGATCAAAGTGCTGCCCGATATTTATCACTTTGCACCCTAAAGCACCATAAAAACTCATAAAAACGCATAGGAATCCATTAGCTCGAGGGTGATTGTGACTCTAAGTAAAAGCGTCATGCTTTTTAAAATTAAATTCCATTACCTTCTTCAGTTTTCAGGTTGATAAAGGTAATTTCAACCTAGGTGAGAACCAGGTGAAAAATATTTGAATCTGGGTGAAAAACACTTACCCAGGAAACAAATAGTATCCTCTGGACCGGTCATATAGGAAGTGTTTGATCCACGGGGCTTTCACCTTCAAAAATCAATACTAAAATGTCAGTCTAGTCGACATACTTCAATAAAGACTACACGCAATAAAGGCTTCTGTAGTTGCACTACCTCAGTTATGTACGATCATCTCGAAATTCAAAGAGTTACTTAAAAATGTAAACCAAGTTGCCAAGTAGTAAAAACCAGAAAGATATACTTTGTTTTACGAGAAGCATCAATCAACAGTCAATATATTGTGGCGTAGCTTAGGATATTTTCTTCTGGAGCGGATGGTAAAGAATACGTCAGGTCACCAATTTCGCGCCGCTCTCCGCCACCAACATGTCATATACCAAGTATCGACAAAACATGCAATTTAAGATGCATTTCACATGCCAACCTCCTTTAGTCTACCCCTGATTTTATCACGGTGTTGAGCAACCGTACAAGTAAACATGCAATTTACATATTAAGAGTCATTTGGAAAGCGAACTTATCGGGAACGATAGTAAATTTTAGTTAAATACATCATCTGACTGAATGAGCGAATGCTGCTGAACCGTTTACGACAAAAGAGACCTACCCTCAAGACTTGCCCTCTCATGGGTCGCAATTTTTGGTCATTCAGCAATTGTTGGTTGCCGAGTCCAGCGCAGTTGACGACGATGTCATATGTACTGGCCAACTGGGGGATAAGAAAACCAGAACCATGAATGGGTAAAATTAAAAAACGTCATGAAGGATTGCCTCACTCTGAACACCCAAGCACTAGAAACCTAAGTGACATACCATCAGTATCAAGTTGAATGTCAAAAAATAATTATTACAAACTTAACTCATTCCGTACAAATAAAAATTACTTCACTGAAATCTTGTATTTTCCTCCGGATGACCTGTCCTCCCAACATTTTCACTCTGAAACAACGTTTAAAATGCACAAAACGCGGACGACCTTTCATGTTCAACATTGAAAATCCATCACCTTGCTATTCAAACTGACAATAAATGGTTTACACCAAGATATTTTGTCCATCTTATCAATTGAAATCAACACTACACATCAAAAACTCAGCATTTATTGGTGACAATTTTCAGGAGATGGACCCTTTACAAGTTAAATTAATTCTCAGCTTGATTTCAGAAAAATGGAAAAACGCATGGTAACTGAGTGCAGAGTTTGTATGAACTGAGTACGAACCACGCTAAGGACGGTGTTACATTCAGGGCATGTTTTTTACCAAAATTGCAAAATTGCGCGTTTGCGCCATCTTCGCTTCATCAAGATGTTTCATGTGCCGCCACACTAACGACAAATTGACCATTAGTATTGTGCGAGCAAATTTGGATGTTCCCCGGAATTCGCTTTCATTACTGTTTGCATGGCCGTTGCTTTGATTTAGGTGTTACTCGTCGTCACTTCCTTCCGCCCGTCTTCCTGTGAAATTATTCGTCGTGAATTTGGGTGTATGACGCGCGTTTTGTAATTCGTTTAGACTTTTTAGTGCGTCCTACATAAGAACGAAATTGATATGACAGGTACGGTAGTTTAGGTGTACCGTGAACCGAGACTTATCACAGAACTGTATAGAACTGCCATGCCTAGAGTCGCATGCTATAAGTCTACACATCGGCATAGTGACAATATGAAGACGTTCGACGTTGATTTAAGGTGTGGTCACATTATAACGAGTTCAACAAACGAACTTCAATGAATTTGAAAATTCTTCACACGCGCCACCGCGCCCCGACGGAAGAATTGAAATTGATAGAAGAAATTAACGAACAGTATCGAAAACAACAGTCAAACGAACTTCTATGTCTTCCACACATCGTCAAAAGTTCCGCGTATGCTCACGTACTCGGAGCTAATTCGTTACAGGTGTGATGGCGATTTTTTAGTGCACCATAAGCCAGGGTAGAGTTCAGTAACGTTAGGATCTACCTTAGGACCTCGCTGAAATCTAGCCAAAATCACGCGTTGTTATTTGCAATATCTCACATATTGTCGCGAAGTCTTGCCTTTTAGTAAGTTCCTAGCGTTATTGAACTCGACCCTGGTCACACATTGTCTCCGACTCATTGGATCACTTACTGTTTCTTCAGCCAAGGTAAGTAATATTTGCATTCAACCATCACAGTCGTGTAGAAAAATCCACACCTGTAATAGTAAACGAATAGCAACATAACACCTGAGACAACTTTTGCCTATGAAAATCTTGCAGTTGTACGCATGCAGTGGAAAGTATTCTACAACAATAACTCACTATTTATGTATTAAAACGGCATTGAACCGGTGTTTCTGTCAAAAATCATTTTTGGCCACTTTGTTATGAAATTGATCTTATCTTGTTCCTTACTCGAAGTGATATATGGGCTCCAGAATTGACAGTGCATTATTTATTCAGACCAAATAGGGAAAATGTCATTTTTTCCAATTCCAGGTTGCATTTTTGTTGTTTTTAAGTCTTGGCATTGGAATATCAGCAAAATACAAAGAAAAATTGCATTTATGTTTCTTTTCAACAAACCAATTAACCTTTCGTTACCTGCTGATGAATATTTCCATATTCGTCTCGACTGATGCCTGTGCGCGGATTACCGCTCATCTCCCAGATTTTTACTTGTAACCATTCATGATTTCCATCTCTTTGACAATAAAACAATTCGAGACCAATTTCACCAAAGTAAATGGCCAAACCAAACAATTTGGTCGAATAACAAGAGTTAAATGTGGACAATACCTTGTGTTATTTTTTCCACTGAGATCGTGTAAAGTGTGCTTCTAAATATTATAGTTCTCGACTGCAATAACAGAAGATGAGTCAGAGAGCCATCGACCTAATCTCACCTGATTTACGAAACTTACTTGCATTCACTTGAATACTTAGCAAGCTCTTCCGGACCCAGCTTTCGAAAATTGCGGATGTACGGCGTCAGTTCGATGTCCTGCAAATACATCTCAACGTAAGGTATTGCAAAACTGCTATCTCGGAAAAATAAAAATTACTGTATGTGTCAAAGGTAATTCATGAAGACTTCTATTAAGTTTATAAAATTGGGTGATCTTAAAAGATGAATGGATGCCTTCGTTACCAATGGTTGTTGGCAAAGGATCACATTTCTTCAAAAATTCTCAAACATGAAACGTCAACCAACCAAACCATACGATTTACAAGTTTTTAGTGATCGGAGAAACACATTTTCAGCACATAAAACAAAATTCCGAACAGTGGTAGTCGGTGGTCGCCTTATGAGCGACACTTCGAGAAGAATGTAATTTCTACAGGCAAGAATAATCCTTCTAGAATTTACATAACCCCTAGTTAAAGCAGGCATAAACCTGCGTTGAGTCAAAGAAACAAATTCTAATTTAGACGACTTATCGCCATAAAATTGGTTTCATCTTGTTTCTTAGATGAGAATTAACTTTTGGTTTTCAAAGAACTGCCATTTCCTTGAGGTTATTCTCAGTAAATAACGCCATGACAGGTCACTTAGTGGAGCTTGATTTCAGGCATTTGCCAGTTCTTTCCAATCTTAGTTGATACCAATTCCACTGTAAGCGATCTAAATGAAAACCTTGATGGAAAGCGGGGTTATAACCGCTGTAACGTTTTACCGATTGATCGCTGGGCAACAAGATGTATCCAGACGTAAGAATTATCCCCGATACACAGCTTTCTGGTCCATCAGCTATTGGCAGATATCTTCTTAACGAATCATTAAACCATTGTCTAAAACACAGTAATTTGCTTTAAAGACCATTACAACCTGGATTGTACACTACAGCAATGTATCGATGTGGCTCGGTTACAATGAAAACTTACGCCTATGGCTTGACTTGTGCAGCCCCCCCCAACCCCGAAGTTCCACGTACTATACTGTATCTGACAGTCTTCACAAACGATGTAAATAGCATCCAATTGTTTTTAGAACAAACTTTCCCAGCACTTACATTTGAAATTATTGGTCAGATTGCATTAAAAATAACTCATCTTTGTGGGGGTACCTTTGCACATCCAAATTCCACACAAAACACTTCGACAACCGAGCGTAAAGGCCCTACCATAGGAAACAGGTAGAGCACCCCTCCCGTCGCTACTTTACTGGAGGTGGAGGTGTTCTTATTCCACGTACACACGTGAAACTCCACCAGGTGATGTGTCAACAGGTTTACCTGACCCTCTCGATTTTATTCTCGCTGGATTTTCCTACTTCTATGAAGGGCGGTACAATTCCAGCAGCACCCCAGCTTGTAGTCTCATTTTCAAACTTGTCAGCAATGACTGTAACTTCTACTGAAGGGAAGGATTGTAGTATTCGGAGAGCAGAAGACAAACCGGGCGCGCCTGCCCCAACTACTGCGATCTTGACGGGCATTCTGTTGAACTGCAAATGAATGGGAATATACAAATCTTAAACTTGTTTTCCTACGTTTTGAAAGGCTAATAAAGTTTACAAATTGACCGAGGAATTCCATTTTAGACCTTCATTAGCCCACATCGACACATGGAGCACACGTGGCGGATACGTGGGAGGTTTGTCTATGAAAAAGTTTCTAAGACGATTCAGCAAAACATCGATTGGGCCTAGGGTCTAACCTTTTAATCGAAATTGTATTTTAAACATTTCCCATTCTTCTTAAAGTACGAACTCAAAATAAGTGTCCATTATCTCGTGTAACATGACTTTCGTGACCGATTACGTAATCCCATTTTGCGCTAATGACGACAGCATTGAAGCTATGAATTCGAGCCTCGAAATTTCGAGTCGTGTTCAAGTTTGCATCTCGACTGAGGGGACAAAGGGATCATCAAGTGCCAATTTGGACTGTACGCTCGTTTGCTTATAATAGATAATGGCCAAAAATCGAATCCCGGACTTCGAGTAAACTGATAAGACTCGGTCCCTGTTAACACGAAAACTTCAAGTGTGGGTGATTTCATAAATCTTCCTGTGTACGCCGTGCAAATCTAAAATTAAAACAAGAGACGTGGGTCTAGATAAGGACCCGGGGTCTAATCTAAAAATTGAACTCGAAATTATTTTTTTTTCATTCTGGCTGTGCGAACTCACGATAAGTGTTATTCGAGTACATTATGATGTCCTGTCTAGTGTAGAACTTTATTCCGAGCATACGAACGGAACGTAATGAAGACTGTTAATAACGACAGGTGTCGTGTATTTAATCAATTTTGTATATGATACATATACATACCCATATATGTGCACGATTACATACATATGCATATATCATTTATTGCACGTCTGTTAGAATAACCTAACGAGAGGAGAGTTAACATTGACAAACTCTGATAGAAGATTTTGTCTAAGATCTCCAAGAACAGAGCACCCACACACGACATGATATTTAATAACTAGGCCTCCGGCCATTGTTATTATCAAAACATCAAATACAATACATGTAAGTGTCAAACACTATCAGTAATATGATATTTCTTCTCTTGAATGCGAAATGAACATATTTACATGCTCTCCATAAAAGATCTTTTTCCTTCATAGTGATGAGTCTGATGAATTTTGTAACACTGGGATTGTTGTAGCTCCTTGCAGGCAAATACAGAATCCTAAGATCATCGTAGAATGGACATTCGGTAACAAAATGATATTCTGACTCGACATATGTACTAACACAGAGAGCGCATAATCTTTCTGGTCTGCTAAGTTTCAAGTGTCTACCCCTTTCAATCATAAATGCATGCGCTGAACATTTTAATCTTACCATATCAGATCTAACATTTACATGAATCACATCTAAATAATTTTCAAAACGTATGTTTAACTTAAAAGTTCTGTAAGTTTCCAGCTTAATCGAATTGTTCGAAATTTCTTGCCATTTTTTATCAACAGCTTTGCGTCTCTTTTTAAATATTGATATGAAGCTTGTCTCGAAACATACACCCTTAGTATACCATGCTTTCCCAAAACCAAACTGAAATACCAATTCCCTAACCTCATTAACCCAGCAAAGTTTATCAATATTTTCCGTCATATTGTACTGCCATTCATAGCAATGACACGTAATTTTTGATGCTTAGATTTTTAATTGTTTTAACAAATATTTCACAATTCTAGCTAGCCAGCATGCAATCAAGGGGGTAACGACCCATCTCATCTCTAACAGCCCATTTAATTTACAAAATTTTGTATGGACTATTTTAATACATTCGCACTCTCTAAAACCCCAGATCTCACAGCCATAATGACGTATTGACAGTAGCTTACGGTGGAATAGTTTCAAACTAAGTTTAAAGGGGAGTGCATTAAAACCATTGCCATTTTTCCTCATTAAATTCACTGCCTTAGCAGCCCGTAAAATTTTCTGTGCGCAAGACCACGATCCTTTCGTAGTAAATATTAATCCTAAATATTTATATGCATTTACAATATTAACACTATTCTCATCATATGCCCATTTTCATACCATCTTAACATTCCATCCTTCCTAAAAAAGCAATTATCTTAGTCTTCGACTTGTTAACAATCAATTTCCATTTCTGGCAAAACTCATATAAAATATTCAATTTTTTTCTGCACTCATTTAATGCTATAGGAAAATAAAACCAAATCATCAGCAAACAGCAGATGCAATAATTCAGATGATCCCATGGAAATTACTTCACCCCCACCGGATTTTAATTCCTGCTCTAAATCATTTATAAATAAAATAAACAAACACGGTGATAGCTGAAACCCATGTTTTAGACCACTCTGACAACCAAAGAACTCCGTATAGCTCCCATTATTCAATCTCATGCACGTTTTTACTTCCGCGTACATTGCCGTGATTATCCTATACTTCTTACCTTCTATGTGATTGTTCTTTAACTTAAAATAATGCACTATAAATACTGTCGAAAGCGGTTTAAAATTAACGTAAGCACAATAGAATCTACCGTACTGTACCCTTTCCTAAAAGTATTTGAGACATACTAATTACCTTTCCTTTTTCCAACCATTTTTGAAGTCGTTGGCATAATATTTTTTCCAATATTTTGGCAGTGACTTGCATGAGGGAAATTCCTCTGAAAATTTCAGGAATTTTTGCACCGCTTTTAAATATCAGAACTATAATGGATTTTGTCCATTCTTTTAGAAACAGCCCATTTGTAAAAAAGTAGTTATATAGATGGAACAGCGAATCTACCAAATTTTCACCAGTATACTGGTAGAACTCAATGCTAATTTTATCACATCGTGGCTAAGTTCCGTCTTTCTACCTTTCTCTATATTAATGAGTGACCTGAACATCGAAACTGCGAAAGTATTCTCGAATAATCGCTTAAACAATTCACATATTGCTAGCTAACAAGATCATGTTTAATAAGACTATAAAATTCGTATTTAATTGAACTACCTATTTCCAGTTGCCATTCCTGTACGCCACAATCCAGTAACCTCTGCTTGAATTTACCATAAGAAATTCAACACTATTACCTGGGCCAAATAACCACACTTCTCCACAACCGTTCCTATACAAATTCCTCTGACACGGTGTGCACAGTTATAATTACCGTTTTCACCTGTCCTCTAAGCATACTATAGCACTTCAGTGGGTAATTAACATACGTTGCCTCGTATACGTAATTTTGTCCAATAGATAATTGGTTTACACATTTATTTTGTAATTAACTATTATCTCCCTCATTCACCGCGAGCCACAGCATTCGGCGTTTTAATATTCTGTCTCATAACGTAGGCCCTATTTACAGAACTTAATATGAAAATTTTCAATAGATTCACACATTGATGTTCCCCATATTGCTGCCGCTATATGTTAATATGGACATTATCATAAAGTCCAGTTAAGTCTGCAGGAAAATGTGACTCCCTAGGTACTTGTGGTACGATTTGGTATCTATTTCCTTATCGCCTTTCAGTATTTGAAAGTATCCCCTTCCCCGCTTATATATAACAACATTTGTTTTCTCCAAATAAACTTGAAAATTCTAGTCTCGACAAAACTTTTCGAGGACATTGAGTTTCATATGTAGCCCAGCAACAGTATTCGATACCAGCACAAATCATCAGCAAAAAACAGAGAACCTATGTCACAACCCGGGGAGACGCGTATACCTCTGCCTACATTTTCTGTAATCTCAGACACTACTGTGAGTCTGTGACTGTACCATAACACACAGTTGTAGAGAGTCGTACATACTGCGCAAAATGTTAAACATTTTTCCATGCAAACCTTCGGTTAAAAAGGCATAAAACAAACTGGAAATATCTACACCATCAAATGCCTTGAAAAAAATCAATGAATGCGCAATATACTTTTCCCTTCCGTTTAGTGACATGTTTCTGGTGATACTGTGTGGGTTAAAAATGTTGTCGACTGTAGAGTATACAGGCTGAAAGCCTGCCCGTTTTTCCGAGGTACATTTCGTATTATTCGACAGAATAAGGAATACTTGTCAAACATTTTATTAATGCTATCTATAACGGAGACCCCTCTTTACTTATCTGGTTTAGCTCTGTGTCCCTTTCTGTAACATGACTAAATAATACTTTTGGACCATTAAGCGTTCGGTATTGAAAATTCTATTAACAAGTTTTTGGAGAAATTCTACCAGGGTCTCAGGAAAGCTCTTATGGAATTCAGCAGATATACCGTCTTCTCCGGGAGATTTATTCTTCTTTTGTTTGTTAATGGCCTTTACTATTTCATTTGAGCTAATATCGGCATTTAGTTCATCCATGTCAAAGAAGCTGCTTCTGTCACGGTCACTTTGCGCCGGACTGCAACCAAGGACTCCTTGCTACAATGCTCGTACTGGGTGTCATGCTCACCAGGAGTCTGTCTTACTTGATCATCAAAAGTTTCATTGCGGGCCCCCAGTTCTGTTAATATCCGGTCAAAGAGTCTACTGAAGGATTAATACGGGTGACTGCATGTCTATCCCTAATTTGCATTTGATGACCCGCTCATTAGTTTCGAGTGCGGACATCAGACCTCGGACATAGATCTGGCCACTGCTGTGAAATCTCAAATCGCTGTTTTCTAAACTGTCTTGTCGTTTTCGTTTTATGACACTTTGATTGTTTTCAAGAATTAGAAAATCATAAAATTATGATTTTGATAGCATCTTACACAAACTTTAAAGTGTTAAAAACAATTTCTATCAGCGAGTAGTCCGAAGGTGCACGAGTCCGAAGCAGCACTAGTCCGAAGGTGCACGAGTCCGAAGCAGCACTAGTCCGAAGGTGCACGAGTCCGAAGCAGCACTAGTCCGAAGGCGCACGAGTCCGAAAATAGATAAGATTTTGGACTCGGATGTATTTTTCATATTTTTTGTGCTTTCAATAATACAAACACGTCGGTTTATAGTACCGAAACGTGAAAGAATCGCATTATAAAGCAGCCAAAAATCCGAAATCCAGTGCAGTCAAGTGTAGCGCTACGCTTACTACAATATATCGTAGAATGCCCTCAAAAATTGCAGTTTTGAATGTTTTATGGCCGAGTTCAACTGAGTGAGTAGACTTTCGGACTGGTGCACCTCGGACTAGTGCACCGTCAGACTAGTGCACCTTTGAACTGGTGTACTTTCGGACTAGTGAGCTGCTCCGGAAGTTTGGAAATTAGCTGAATTTGAAGATTTACCTATAGAGGGTCTAACATTTAAGCGTAGTAACCTTCATCAGGCGCAGCAGTTACACAAACCCGCACGGTGTCAGAAAAATTATAATTGTGTCGATTACGTGGCTCACATGACAATCACAGACGACGTAAACTCAGTAACGTCTATAAAGTATCCAGTGCTGAAGTCTGGCATTCCGTGGTCTTGTTCGTTATGACTACGACTCTGCTTTGCAAAATTAGGTGGTCTGTTCATTCAATAGCTCATTGGNTAGATGGAACAGCGAATCTACCAAATTTTCACCAGTAATACCGGTAGAACTCAATGCTAATTTTATCACATCGTGGCTAAGTTCCGTCTTTCTACCTTTCTCTATATTAATGAGTGACCTGAACATCGAAACTGCGCAAGTGTTCTCGAATAATCGCTTAAACAATTCACATATTGCTAGCTAACAAGATCATGTTTAATAGGACTATAAAATTCGTATTTAATTGAACCACCTATTCCCAGCTGCCATTCCTGCACGCTGCAATCTAGTAACCTCTACTTGAATTACCATAAGAAATTCAACACTATTACCTGGGCCAAATAACCACACTTCTCCACAACCGTTCCTATACAAATTTCTCTGACACGGCGTGCACAGTTATAATTGCCGTTTTCACCTGTCCTCTAAGCATACTATAGCACTTCAGTGGGTAATTAACATATGTTGCCTCGTATACGTAATTTTGTCCAATAGATAATTGGTTTACACATTCATTTTGTAATTAACTGTTATCTCCCTCATTCACCGCGAGCCACAGCATTCGGCGTTTTAATATTCTGTCTCATAACGTATTTACAGAACTTAATATGAAAATTTTCAATAGATTCACACATTGATGTTCCCCATATTTCTGCCGCTATATGTTAATATGGACATTATCATGAAGTCCATTTAAGTCTGCAGGAAAATGTGACTCCCTAGGTACTTGTGGTACGATTTGGTATCTATTTCCTTGTCGTCTTTCAGTACTTGAAAGTATCCCCTTCCCCGCTTATATATAACAACATTTGCTTTCTCCAAATAAACTTGAAAATTCTAATCTCGACAAAACTTTTCAAGGACATTGAGTTTCATATGTAGCCCAGCAACAGTATTCGATACCAGCACAAATCACCAGCAAAAAAAAACAAAAACAGAGAACCTATGTCACAACCCGGGGAGACGCGTATAGCTCTGCCTACATTTTCTGTAATCTCAGACACTAGTGTGCTAACAGACACCGAGAACAGCTAGGGACTTAAAACACATCGTTGCCGGACACCACCTGCACAGTTAAAATGAAGCGTTGTCTGTGACTGTACCATAACACACGGTTGTAGAGAGTCGTACATACAGCGCAAACTGTTAAACATTTTTCCATGCAAACCTTCGGTTAAAAAGACATAAAACAAACTGGAAATATCTACCAGCAAGTGCCTTGAAAAAAAATCATTGAATGCGCAGTATACTTTTCCCTTCCGTTTAGTGACATGTTTCTGGTAATGCTGTGTGGGTTAAAAATGTTGTCGACTGTAGATTATACAGGCTGAAAACCTGCCCGTTTTTCCGAGGTACATTTCGTATTATTTGACAGAATAAGGAATACTTGTCAAACATTTTATTAATGCTATCTATTACGGAGATCCCTCTCTACTCATCTGGTTTAGCTCTGTCTCCCTTTTTGTAACAGGGCTAAATAATACTTTTGGACCATTAAGCGTTCGGTATTGAAAATTCTATTAACAAGTTTGTGGAGAAATTGTACCAGGGTCTCAGGAATGCTCTTATGGAATTCAGCAAATATACCGTCTTCTCCGGGAGATTTATTCTTCTTTTGTTTGTTAATGGCCCTTACTATTTCATTTGAGCTAATATCGGCATTTAGTTCATCCATGTCAAAGAAGCTGCTTCCGTCACGGTCACTTTGCGCCGGACTGCAACCAAGGACTCCTTGCTACAATGCTCGTACTGAGTGTCATGCTCACCAGGAGTCTGTCTTACTTGATCATAAAAAGTTTCATTGCGGGCCCCCAGTTCTGTTAATATCCGGTCAAAGAGTCTACTGAAGGATTAATACGGGTGACTGCATGTCTATCCCTAATTTGCATTTGATGACCCGCTCATTAGTTTCGAGTGCGGACATCAGACCTCGGACATAGATCTGGCCACTGCTGTGAAATCTCAAATCGCTGTTTTCTAAACTGTCTTGTCGTTTTCGTTTTATGACACTTTGATTGTTTTCAAGAATTAGAAAATCATAAAATTATGATTTTGATAGCATCTTACACAAACTTTAAAGTGTTAAAAACAATTTCTATCAGCGAGTAGTCCGAAGGTGCACGAGTCCGAAGCAGCACTAGTCCGAAGGTGCACGAGTCCGAAGCAGCACTAGTCCGAAGGTGCACGAGTCCGAAGCAGCACTAGTCCGAAGGCGCACGAGTCCGAAAATAGATAAGATTTTGGACTCGGATGTATTTTTCATATTTTTTGTGCTTTCAATAATACAAACACGTCGGTTTAGAGTACCGAAACGTGAAAGAATCGCATTATAAAGCAGCCAAAAATCCGAAATCCAGTGCAGTCAAGTGTAGCGCTACGCTTACTACAATATATCGTAGAATGCCCTCAAAAATTGCAGTTTTGAATGTTTTATGGCCGAGTTCAACTGAGTGAGTAGACTTTCGGACTGGTGCACCTCGGACTAGTGCACCGTCAGACTAGTGCACCTTTGAACTGGTGTACCTTCGGACTAGTGAGCTGCTCCGGAAGTTTGGAAATTAGCTGAATTTGAAGATTTACCTATAGAGGGTCTAAAATTTAAGCGTAGTAACCTTCATCAGGCGCAGCAGTTACACAAACCCGCACGGTGTCAGAAAAATTATAATTGTGTCGATTACGTGGCTCACATGACAATCACAGACGACGTAAACTCAGTAACGTCTATAAAGTATCCAGTGCTGAAGTCTGGCATTCCGTGGTCTTGTTCGTTATGACTACGACTCTGCTTTGCAAAATTAGGTGGTCTTTTCATTCAATAGCTCATTGGCTCATTTGACACTTATCCGTTTCGCCTTGTTTATTTTCTTTTAAGCTATGTAATTTGTTTGTCTATTTTCATTACGTTCCAAACTCCTAAAGTGTAAAAATCAAGAAATTTCCACTATCACGATCTAATCTGGAATGACACTCCATTAAACTTGTCAGGAAGCCTTTCGTGTTGATACAAAATACTGTGGTTAAGCTTGTCAGAGCTTACAGTCACACAAAGGAATCAACTAAATTTTGTGAAAGTCAACCGTTTTTCTTTATTCGAACTCTCGTTTGCAAACAGTATTTTTAAATGTCTGTTAGCGTCAGTCGCACTGTTTACAACATAATTGCTGGATTACGTTAGCGTATGAGATGAAAGAAGGCAGTAAGATAGCTGGATTCTGTAAACATTGGTTTGCCACCAGGCCCGTAGCCAGCATTGTGTGGGGGTGTTTCGAATTTCTAAAACGGTGGACCTTTTGATTATATTTTGCAAACGCTGGCACTGTAGATTTTTCTGTAGCGCCCTTACGCAGCTAAGCTCGGCGGAAGGGAAATCCCTATACAGAACGATGACTCAGCTCCGTTTTCCTGAGATGACACGGAATTCGTAGGCTTATCCAACAAACGTAAAAAACGAGTTCCAAATTCCGATGTAATGTGGTCCAGAATGTTTTCTTTCTGGATTACTGAGCGTTACCCTCTGCCAAACTTTCGAACCATGCGTGCTTAAATGAGTGATTAAACTCTATGATCGGAAGGAAATATTTAGTCGGACAATGACTTGACGAAATTTTAGTCAGGGTGTACATGTAATTCTGCGCCGTGTTGCTTGAGTTACTCAAAGTGTTGGAAATGGGATCAGCCCACTACTCCAAAAGTTCACTACTCTGAAGGTTCACACCTCCGAAAATATATAAAATTTCGGACTCGGGTGTAATTTTTATACTTCCATATGCAAAATAGATGATATTTCTGTTATTGGACGGTGCACGCATACCGAAAACAGCGCCCGTGTACTAATACATAACGTTTGGGTTTCTTGCGCAGGCAAAATTGGGCTACAAAGTATGTCTTGTGAAGTTTTCCGTACATATACCCACCCGATGAAACGCCCATGGGCGTTTACTCAAAAAATTATGCCAAATACACGCCCATGGGAGTTTATTTGGTGTTACAACTCAAGTGTCCAGACAGTGGGACGTGTATTTGGAAAATTTTCTCTTAAAAGCCCACTCAGCATCAACTTTTTGTCACAAATTTAGTTTTATGAAGCATTTATCATTCATAAAATTGAACAAAGCATCGGCGAACTATGCATTTATTAACAAAAAAAAAATAAATAAATGAAAACGCAGTTTTAAGTAAGACTGTCAAGTCGAGCAAAACTATGGCTTTCCGTTTACAAGCCCCCTTTTCCAAATAAATGCCCGGGTATTTATTTAGTGTTGCCAAAACGTCTGAAAATCTTCATTTTCCGAATACACGCCCATGGGCTTATCTACGGAAATTCCCGGCTCGAAAAAAATAATACGAAATAGCATATTTAAAATAATATGAAGTAGGAATATTGATGAATTATCAACCACGATGCATTTACAGATCCATGTCAAGATCCCATCTCATGTGCGGTGCACTGAGGACTGGAATAAGTGGGGGCTATAGGCCCCAGCCCCCTATGGTGCGTTGTCCATAAACCATGGGTGGCGCAGCACTGAAATAAGTGGGGTGCAGTTCTGAGGTCAATGAATTGGAAATTTTAATTTTATTAGTGGCCATCTTGGAATTTCAAAAATGGCGCTCGTAAAATACATTTTGCTCAGTATCTCTGCTCTTTGGTTACTTAGGATGTTAGTTTTAATGGCTGCACTCACATTTTGTGGGGCAAGGAATTGAAAAACACTATTTCAAAAATGACACATATAACCTAAATGTTTTTTAATAGCAACTACAAACCCCCAGAATATTTAAAGGAATCACAGAAACGCAGATTAATCTTTATTTCCAGTATATATCTATATCTTTTTGAAAAGAGGTTTGAGACATATCTTTTGAAGATTTCGACATTATTTCCACTGTTCACTTTGGAATTCAGTTGAGGAGGCTGTTTGTTGACGAAGCACATCCAACTGTCATTTCATGAGACGTGTCTATACCAGAGGGTTGTGCAGCTCCTAAATACCAGACCTGAACGTAAGCAAACAGGGAACCCAAGACTTGGAGTCTTGCATGCTGTGATGGCATCTCTGAGAGCTCTTCGGACGTCCATAGAGAATTATGGCACAGATGATGCCTGGATAGAAGCCGACGTCTTTGACAAAGCAACAGCTAGGGAGATTATACTCAGCCATGGCAATCCAGGCACAGAGCAGGGTGACCAGCTGTATGACACGACCACACCTGCCTATATTCCATAATAGCATGGCCCGAAGATCTCGTATGCTGTTGACACGGTCAGGCTCTGTACGAAGATTATGTCGCTAAGAGATCCAGTGAAGATAAGAGCTTTTGCTCATCAGTCAAAAAGCTAAGCAATGAGATATCCATGTCAGGACACAAGAAGGCAGCCATAAAATTCGGTGACGTCTCCCTGAATCTCAAGGAGACGATGGACGTGTATGACAGGCTGCTGGTACTTGTCAAGTCAAATAGGCAAATGGAACAGGAAAATGCAATCAGCCACTGTTATTTCCCCAAAACACCAAGAGCAATCTTTGCTGCCAGTGGGGCAATGCTAGCTGCTATGCACAGACAAGTCGAGTCGAATCCACCTTCTGCAGAAACTTTCCGAAGCAGACGTCTTAGAACAGGACAGTCCTCAAGCTGCAAGAGAGGTTTTAGATCCTGAAAACATGTAAACAACATCCACTGAGTGTGTTCACTCGAGCCACAAAACTGCACGTGTGGATAGTATGGGAGTAACGTTCTTAACTAGAGATTATGACGATATCATTCTGGTTTTTGACAGCTACAAAGACAACTCTTTGAAACAAGTCACAGGCGAAAAAAGGAGGCAGAGAAAGGGTCAAGTACGGTACCAGATAAAAGATGAGACTTAGATACAGAACATCCCAATGAGCCGTTTCCTCTCCCATGACCAAAAAAGGCTTAACTTACTGAATATCTGTATGCAAAGAATCTGCCAAGATAGCCATTACTTCAGCTTCAGGATGCACAAAGAGCAACCGACGTGATCTACGCTTAGAAGAAAACAATCACGAAAAAGCAGATATATTTCTAACACATCACGGAGTTCTGGCATCATATCAAAACTTCCCCGATTCTCAGCCGATGTTTTTTCACCCGACACAGATTTACTGGTACTCGTCATTGCCTATTATGACAGGCTTCTCAGAAATACTTCGGTCCCCAAGGCATCTTGGATTGTGGACGTGAATCCAATATGGACAACATTAGGTGCTGTGCGGGCAAAGGGTCTTCCGGCTTTCCATGCTTTTACGTGGATAGACAACTACACTGGTCCATTCTGTAGGTTGAATAAATATTTGAAGGTAAACACTTACGATAGCAATGCACTGAAGACTCTTTGTGCTGCTCATGAAGTAACAGGTGTACCTCTTTTCACATTAGCCTCCTTTTACATGTGCATACGCACAACGGTATAGACACAATAGCGTAGAGATGGTACCTCTTCTGTTAACATATGGCTCACAGCGATAAACCTCCATCAACCATTGGTGCTTTGAAACAGCATGTACTGAGAGTGTTTATTCAAGCCAGAGTGTGGGGGCAGGCAGTCATTGCTCGACAGGAGTTCCTTGACCCATTGCAGAATGAATTTACAAGGACAAAAATGACCAGTCAAAACCCTCATAACCGAGGAGCTTCCGGCGCCAGAGGTTATCAGTGAGATGGTTAGATGTCAGTGCAAAGATGCTCTTGCCGATCAAAGGACGTACCTTACACAGATCAGTGTCAATGTAATGAAGAATGTCAGAATGGTAATGATGTTGTGATTCCTGGTGACAGTGATGGCGATATTAATGATCTATAGACTGATTTCAAAGTTCTAACTGAGTATATGGACACTACAAAAACGTTCTTTCATGTTCTGAAAACGTAATTAAGTTGTTTAGATACTGGTTTAGTTTAAGTGTCTTGAAGGAAACAAGCTCCGATTGAACAAAATATACAAGAAAGTAAGATAGTGGTCATATGTTTTGGATTACATGAAGAATGTATATAGAAAATGTGGCTGTTAATAAATGGGGTTTGGATAATGTTTCACATGTAAATAAGTTGCATTTTCAGATTTCTTGACCACAAAAATGTGGGTGCAGCCATTAAAACTAACATTCTAAGTGACCCATGAGCAAAGATACTAGTACTGAGGAAAATGTATATTACGGGCGCCATTTTTAAAAATCCGTGACGGTCGCCAAGATGGCCGCCAATAAAATTAAAATTTCCAATTACTTGACCTGAAAAATGCAGGTGTAGCTATAAAAACCAACATTCTAAGTGACCCAAAAGCGGAGGTATTGGGCAAATAGTTTGAAAATCCAAGATGGCTGCCAATATGGCTGCCAAAAATGGAATAATTTTTTTCTGATTTGTCATTCCATGAAGTTTCCAAAAATGTATACTTTCCCCCAAAACTCCAACAAAATTACACAACAAACCTGACTATATAGCGGCAGTGATTCTTTGTTACAGAATTGTGTTAGTGAAACTTGTCAGAAGGGGTGTGGTTAGGTAATCATGAATCAGTGCTACATTGTGTGGTGAAAAAGTAAAAAAATAGTTTTACGCATATCTCACATTTACTTTTTTCTAACCTTTAAGTGTCATGTAATACTTCCTAGTCTTGTGAATAAAGACACCATTAAGACAGTTATTTTATTAAATGTTGAAATCTCAACAAAATCATGATTGTGTCATTTTTCTGTTGACGTACAGTGGCGCCACTTTGCCTGTTGTACTGACAAACTTCCTTAAATTTTCAACCACAAGTTCGTAAATCAATAATTTTTTTATAGACCCATAGAAGATGTGCTAAATTTACTAACGAATTCAAACAGAAGGAAAATGCTATAGACTCCTAACACTTGTAGGCTGCACTAAGAAATCTGATCCACTCACCGAGCTTCGGAGCTGGACTTACAGTGCTTGGTATGGCTTGGCAAATGTGTCCTAAGATAGAAAAATGACATTCAAGGGGAGGGTCCCCTGTATTTTAAATTATATACATTTTTTCGACGCCTGTTATTCCAGCGTATTGTTTCATTGCGTTTTGTTCAGCGATTCTGGTTTACATATTACATGGGGCTTCTCCAATTATGTCTGGGCATCCTTACTTTTGAAAGTACAGAGTCGCAGTTTTTAAATATAGATGCAGGAGCTTACATGTGCCATGGACATTGCTGTTCAAATCATCCTGAAAAAAGAATCACTTACATGTATAACCTAAATCCAGTATATTCAGCTATCATTTAATATCCTGTTTTATCCCATGCGCGTGGGATATTACTTCATGTACGCTACTCTCGGTAAGTTTTGTGTATATCATCATTGTCGAAAATGGTGAGGTAATTTTTATATGAATAATTAGAATTTATAATCGGATAAATTGCATGCACAAACATGCATGGATGAAAGGCCGTGCTTGGGTCAAGTAGTAGGTAGGCAATTACAGTTTCGATTGATTGAGGGCTTCTCCAACTAGCTTGGCCGCTTCACAAGCCGTACCCCAGCTCAGAGCAATCCCGTTTGCACCATGGCCATAATTATGCACCATCTGGAAAAGTAATTTTCAATCACATTTAACATTTTACGTTATTTTTTTAAGTTATCAACCAATTGCTACTATTGTACAGCACAGCTTTGAAAACGCCACAGATAAATGGACTCCAGAAAAATTCCTGTCTAAAAACTACATTTTAGACGAAAAAGAAGTCAACAAGCAAATATTCTAGAAATAATATTCTAGAATTGAGCTATTTAATATTTTTATCAAGAAAATAAATTGCTCACCTCCAGCTTTTTATTACCAAACCTGACAGTTTCTCGCTCCAGCCTAACAGCTGGTCTGACAGGACGTAGACCAACCCACTCGAGTTCAGTCGAAGCATACTGTAAAATAGGTGTGTCTGGTGAGTTGGTGAGGCATGTGGGTGCAGAAAACTTCCATTAACAACATGATACCTGCAGCACTAAACGAGAAGAAACGAGTGACGAGATGAGCCCTATATCAGGTATAAAAAGGAATGAGTTCTATAGCAAGATGATGTGAGTGAAAGTATTCATTACAATCAGTGGCAGATCTACGTTTTCAGTAAGGGGGGGGGGAGGGTTAGGACTCGCATGAATCCGAGGCGCGTAGACTTGAGCGGGGGGAGGTCGGGAGGGTATGATTTGTTTTGTTTTGTTTTTTGTAGCTGATTTCGTTTTCCTGGCGACGTTTTTTTTGATTTCCATTTTTCATGTTGTCTAAGACCCATGAACCTCCCCCGTAGATACGCCTCTGTTAAAATGGATACCACCGCAAGAATCTTATGTGGTCTATTTAGACATACACTTCCTCCAATGTTTGTCCTGTGTTCTCGCTATGACGCAATATCTCGCGGAAAGACCTCTTCATGGTTCATTTGACATGCCTTCGTTTTTAAAAAATTTAAATCGTGTTTTCTTCCCAGAGGGACAGATCCGAGGCAAAAACAAAGGAGGGCCACCAATCCAATCACTTTCCAACCAAAAAGCCAAGGTTTATTATTTGCCTAGTGACAAAAAGTCGAGTTGAATTCAAATATCGTCGTTGTGTGACGACAAGTATGCAGAAAACCTTGCAGTTTGGTAAATAATTAAATATTTGGCAGAAAGCCCCCCTTTACAAGTGGCACCACCTCCTCCGACATAATTGTCTACTAAGGTGCTGGCGTTGCTCACCTGCAGCGAGGGCACTAATTTACCAACTTCCCTTAGAATTCTTTCTCTGTCAAGCGGGTCAACCTGTGTGTTGTAATCATCAAGCTGCGTTGTCCCTCCAACGACAACGTTGTCACGACTGAAAAAGATGCGAGATGGCCAGGACTGAGATGTGAAAAGGTCAGGGACTATCAATTCCATCGCGCTACCTCGATGGTCTTAGAACGATCCCTTCTTTTGACAGCAGTGTACCTCTGGGGAAATTAAAACAGATAAATCATCACAGATTTTTCACTTTCAAACTGTAGGGTTAGTAATGGAGCGCGAACGTAAGATCAAAGTGCTGCCTGATATTTATCACTTTGCACCCTACAGCACCATAAAAACTCATAAAAGCGCATAGGAATCCATTAGTTCGAGGGTAATTCTGAGTCTAAATCAATGTATCATGCTTTTTAAAATTAAATTCCATTACCTTCTTCAGTTTTCAGGTTGATAAAGGTAATTTCAACCTAGGCGAGAACCAGGTGAAAAATATTTAAATCTGGGTGAAAAACACTTACCCAGAAAACAAATAATATCCTCTGGACCGGTCATATAGGAAGTGTTTGATCCACGGGGCTTTCATCTTCAAAAATCAATACTAAACATGTCAGTCAAGTCGACATGCTTCAATAAAGACTACACGCAATAAAGGCTTCTGTAGTTGCGCTACCTCTGTTATGTACGATCATCTCGAAATTCAAAGAGTTACTTAAAAATGTAAACCAAGTTCCGAAGTACTAAAAATCATAAAGATATTCTTCGTTCTACGAGAAGCGGATGGTAAAGAATACGTCAGGGGGCCGCTCTCCATCACCAACATATCATATACCAAGTTTCGACAAAACATGCAATTTAAGATGTATTTCACATGCCTCCCACCCTTAGTCTCCCCTGATTTTTTCACGGTGTTGAGCAACCGTACACTTAAACATGCAATTTATATATCAAGAGTCATTTGGAAAGCAAACTTATCTGGAACAATAGTAAAATTTCAGTCAAATATATCATCTGACTAAATGAGCGAATGCTGCTGAACCGTTTACGACAAAAGAGACCTACCCTCAAGACTTGCCCCCTCATGGGTCGCAGTTTTTGGTCATTCAACAATTGTTGGTTGCCGAGTCCAGCGCAGTTGACGACAAGGTCATATGTACTGGCCAACTGAGGGATAAGAAAACCAGAACCATGAATGGGTAAAATTAAAAAACGTCATGAAGTATTGCCTCACTTTCAACAGCCAACCACTAGAAACCTAAGTGGCATACCATCAGTATCAAGTTGAATGTCAAAAATTAATCATTGTTACAAACTCTACTCATTCTGTATAAATAAAAATTACTTCACTGAAATCTTGTATTCTCCTCCGGATGACAAGTCCTCCCAACATTTTCACTCTGAAACAACGTTTAAAACGCACATAAGGCTGGCAACCTTTCACTTTCAACATTGAAAAATCCACTTATCACCTTGGTATTCAAACTGACAATAAATGGTTTACACCAAGATATTTTATCTGACTGATCAATTCAAATCAAGAGTACACATCAAAAATTCAGCATCCGTTGATGATAATAATCAGGAAATGGGCCCTAACAAGTCATGCGCGCACCCAGCCTTCAAAATGGGGGAGCTCGAATTCGTGACGTTATGGACGTTTTGCTAACAAAAGAGTGGGCTGACAAAGAAAAAACGGGAGCACCACTGTGAATTGCGCATTTGCGCTTATTTACTGGTCTTTTGTCCCATTTCTTCGGACATTTTGTCTCTCAAGGGCGGACCTTTTTGCCCACTTCGCCAAATGGGGAGCTCATTCGAGCCCCCCCGAACCCCCCTGGGTGAGCGTGCAAGTTAACTAAATTCTCAGCTGGATTTCCGAAAACTAGAAAAAACGCGTGGTAACTCACTGCAGGGTTTGTACGATCTGAGTACGAACCACGCTAAAGACGGTGTTACACTAAATCAGGGCATGTTTTTGTTACCAAAATTGCAAAATTCCGCGTTTCCGCCATCTCCGCTTCATTAAGATGTTTCATGTGCCCTCACATGAACGACAAATTGACCATTGGTATTGTGCGAACAAATTTGGATGTTCCCTGGAATAAGCTTTCAGTACTGCTTACATGGCCGTTGCTTTAATTTAGGTGTTATTTGTCGTCTTCCTTCTGCCCGTCTTCCTGCGAAATTATTCGTCGTGAATTTTGAGTGTATTACACGTATTGTAATTCGTTTAGACTTAGTGCGTCCTACATAAGAACGAAATTGATATGACCGGTACGGTGGTTTAGTTTACCGTGAAATTGATATGACCGGTACAGTGGTTTAGGTGTACCGTGAACCGAGATTCATAGAACTGTATAGAACTGCCATGCCTAGAGTAGCAAGCAGTAAGCCTACCATTTGGTATAGTGACGAAATGAAGACGTTCGACGTTGATTTACATGTAAGGTGTGGTCATATTATAACGAGTTCACCCAACGAACTTCAATGAATTGGAAAATACTTCACACGGCGCCACCGCGCCCCGACGGAAGAATTGAAATGGATACAAGAAACTAACGAACAGTATCGAAAACAACAGTCAAACGAACTTCTATGTCTTCCATCCATCCTCAAAAGTTCCGCGTATGCTCACGTACTCGGAGCTAATTCGTTACAATGTGATGGCGAATTTTTAGCGCATCATAAGCCAGGGTAGAGTTCAGTAACGTTAGGATCTACGTTAGGACCTCGCTGAATGAATCTAGCCCAAATCACGTGCTCTTATTTGAAATAAACGGCAATATCTCACATACTCTCGCGAAGTCTTGCCTTTTAGTGAGGTCCTAGCGTTATTGAACTCTAACCCGGTCACGCATTGTCTCCGACTCATTGGATCACTTACTGTTTCTTCAGCCAAGGTAAGTAATATTTGCATTCAACCATCACAGTCGTGTAGAAGAATCCACTCCTGTAATAGTAAATGTATAGCAACCTAACACTTGAGACAACTTTTGCCTATGAAAAACTTGCAGTTGTACGCATGCAGTGGAAAGTATTCTACGACAATAACTCACTATTTGTGTATTAAAACTGCATTGAACCAGTGTTTCTGTCAAACAATCATTTTTGGCCACTTTGTTATGAAATTGATCTTATCTTGTTCCTTACTCGAAGTGATATATGGGCTCCAGTATTGACAGTGCACTATTTATTCAGAAAAAAAAATACAGAAAATGTCATTTCTTTCCATTACCAGATTGCATTTTGTTGTGTTTTTAAGTCTTGGCATTGAAATATCAGCAAAAACATACAACGAAAAAATTACACATTTATGTTTCTCTTCAAAAAACCAATTAACTTTTCGTTACCTGCTGATGAACATTTCCATACTCCTCTGGATTAATGCCTGGGCTGGGCTAACCGCCCAACCCCCAGATTTTTACTTTTAACCATTCATGATTTCCACCTTTTGACAATGGAACAATTCGAGACCAATTTCACAAAAGTAAATGGCCAGACCAAACAATTTGGTCGAAGAACAAGAGTTCAATGTGAACGACACCTTGTGCTATTTTTTCCACTGAGATCGCGTTAAGTGTGCTCCTAAGTATTATAATTCTCTCGACTGCAATAAGAGAAGATGAGCCAGAGAGCCATCAACATAATCTCACTTCATTTACGAAACTTACTTGTAATCACTTGAATACTTAGCAAGCTCTTCCGGACCCAGCTTTCGAAAATTGCGAACGTATGGCGTACGTTCGATGTCCTCCTGCAAATACATCTCAACGTAAGGTATTGCAAAACTATTATAATCTAGGAAAATACAAATTACTGTATGTGTTAAAGGTAATTCATATTAAAGTCAATTTATAAAATTTGGTGATCTTAAAAGGTCAATGGATGCCTTCGTTACCAACGGTAGTTGGAAAAGGATCACAGTTCTTCAAAACTCCTCAAAAGATGAAACATCAACCTATAAAACCACAGATTACGATTTACAAGTTTTTAGTGATCGGTAAAACACATTATCAGCACATAAAATAAAATCCTGAACAGTTGTAATCGGCGGTGGCCTTATGAGCGACACTTAGAGAAGAATGTCGTAATTTCTACAGGCAAAAATAGTCCTTCCAGAACATACACAACTTCTAGTTAAAGCAGGCATAAACCTGCGTTCCATCAAAGAAACAAAATTTTGATTTAGACCACTTATCGCCATAAAATTGGTTTCATCTTGTTTCTTAGATGAGAATTAATTTTTGGTTTTCAAAGAACTGCCATTTCCCTGAGGTTATTCTCGGCGGATAACGCCAAGACAGGTCAATTTGTGGAGCTTGGTTTCAGGCAACTGTCGGTTCTTTCCAAGCCTAGTAAAATTTTGATACCAACTTCACGGTAAGCGATCTAAATGAAATGCTTGATGGAAGGCGGGGTTATAACCGCTGTAACGTTTTACCGGTTCATCGCTGGTTAAGAAGTCGTAGCCAGATGTAAGAATTATCCCTGATGCAAAGCTTTCTGGTCCATCAGCTATTGGCAGATATCGTCTGAACGAATCATTAATCCATTGTCTAAAACACAGTAATTTGCTTTCTTTAGAGACCATTATAACCTGGATTGTACATTACGGCTATGTATCGACGTGGTTCAGTTGCAGTGAAAACGTACAACTATGGCTTGATTTGTGCAGCCCTCCCGGAAGTTGCCCGTACTACATTGTTTCTTTCAGTCTTCACAAAGGATGTAAATAGCATCCAATTACTTTTGAGAAAAAACTTTATAAGCAATTATAAACAAATTGTTGGTCAAATTGCATTAAATACCTCACTTACATAATTGTGAAAGTACCTCTGCACATTCAAACATCCAACTTCCAGACAAAACACTTTGACTACCCGAGACAATATGTCGAACATTTTCGCCGCACCCGGCACTCCCCTCCAACTCCCGTCGCTACTTCCCAGACTAAAACGGGGTGGAGGTGATCTTATTCCATGTCCACACTACCAGGAGATGTGTCAACAGGTTTACCTGACTCTCTCGGTTTTATTCTGGCTCATGGCAGTTTTTCCTAATTCTACGAAGGGCGCTACAATTCCAGCAGCACCCCAGCTTGTAGTCTCATTTTCGAACTTGTCAGCAATGACAGTAACTTCTACTGAAGGGAAGGATTGTAGTATTCGGAGGGCAGAAGACAAACCGGGCGCGCCTGCCCCAACTACTGCGATCTTGACGGGCATTCGGTCGAACTGCAAATGAATGGGAATTTAAACAAATCTTCAACTTATACGTTTGTTTTCACAAGTTTTGAACACCTAATAAGTTTTACAAATCGAGAGAGGTATGCCCTTTAAGACACATGGAGCACGTATGGTTCTAAGTGGGAGGTTGGTTTATGAAATAGTTTCTAACACTTTTCAGCAAAACAACGATCAGAGCATCTGGGCCAGGGGTCTAATCTTTTTACTCGAAGCTGTATTTTAAAGATTTTGCGTTCTACTTCAGTACGAACTCAAAATAAATGTTCATTATTCAGAGCTCGTATAACATGATTTTCGTGACCGATTACGTAATCCCAATTTGCGGACAAGCGGGTACGATGCACCGCAACATAGCGGCATTCGCTCTGCAGATGAACCACTGACGTCACCTTCCTCACAGGTTAACGCGACACCTCTTTGCAAGGGAAGGTCGACTGTATGCGAGGCAATGTGGATATAGACCGATCAAGACGGCAAAAAGACTAATTAAATCGGGTGACATTCTCCTTTAAGAAGACTAAATGGGACTCCCTGACTTCGTGAGGACTGGCAGGGACAGGGTGGCCTAGTAACTTCATTAAGTATCGACCTCGCCGTGTGCGTCGCGCTGCGATTCGATCTTGAGATGGATTTTATGAATTGTGTCATGGCTGATAATTCATCAGTATTCCTACTTCATTTCATTTTAAAATGCAAGTGCGTACTCATTTTAAGACATGCGGGCAATTTCGCATGCGCATGAAATCTGACTACCGTTTCTAGTTGTGCTGGCCAGCTGGAGACGGTGGTCACTGTCTACAAACAAAGTGTTTTAGTGCCCGGGCGTTGTTTTTGGTATAGGTGCATCTAATAGCCGAAAAATTGTTTGTTTTAGCATGTAGGCTAAAAGTTTAAAAATCACACATCTGAGTTTGAAAGTTTAGATATTTTTGGAGCGGTGAATCTTCGGAGTGGTGAATCGTCGAAGTAGTGAACCTTAATTCGGAATAGTGAGCCTTCCGAGTAGTAAACCTTCGAAATAGTGGGGTGTCCCCCTTCCAGCGTTGTAAGCAACTTCAGTAACACGCTAAAATACAACCAGAAAACAATTTTGTTAACTCATTCGCCGACTAAACTTCATATTTCCGTCTGAGTATGCAATGAGGTGTAATCACTCATTTAAAGGCGAAGGCAACCTTTTTCCATGTCACTTTGAGCTAAAATAAGGTTGGTTGGTTATCCTAGACATATTTTCCACTTAATTACAGCTTTTCGTAAATTTATTAATTACTCGTCCGCTCTTCCGGAAGTGACGTTTTAGGAGGCAAGCATTTCGCGCCAATTTCTTTTCATATAGTTTGACTATGAGAGCTGCCAAGTCAGTCATTGTTCTACCTCGGTTGTGTTAAGATCCGTCGTCGTTTGCTTTCATTTACTAGTCAGTCAATATGCCACACTGTTGCTGCGTACCAGGATATACTAATTATCGGCTCACGCGCAGTTTGGGAGTACCTTTGCATCGCTTTCCGATGGATGACACACTTCGCCGTACTTGGTTCGGTCGCGTGAAGAACGCAGCGTTACCCGTCCACGCAGCGTACAAAGCAGTGGAGAATTACCGTGTGTGTGGCAAGCACTTTCTGCCGTCCGATTACGAAAGGGATTTGTACGCTAAACTGATGAAGGTCCCTGCGAAACAACGTCTGAAGAAGGTTGTCATTCCGTCTGTGTTGATTCCCGGCAGTGCCCCGTCGCCACTCTCCTAGAAGTGCGTATTTGAAGCGAGAAGCCTCGCGAGCTGTGGCCAGTACAGTGACTGGAGCCAGTGGAGGCACTTCATCTACTGTCACCCGTGCCTCCGAACGTACCCCAGAGCGTGCAATTCCTGGAACCAGTAGTGATTCGCTCTGTGCTTTTTCTCCAGAGCCTCTAAGCAGCCCTGCAGCGATATTGAGTAGTGGGAGTGATTACAGGCTCAGTTCGACACCCAGTGAAGAGGACAGTTGGTTGTCCAGTGAACAGATCGGTGAGCCAAACTTTGATAAGTTTATTGTGGACTTGTCTAAAGTGTTGGAGCTATTTAGAAGGTGCCAGGTGTGTGGCGAGGGAGTCACACGACACGATGTAAGCAGTTTGGGTGCTCAGGTCACCATCCAGTGGGAGTGTGTCGCGGGACACTCTGGCAAGTGGGACAGTTGTTCCTCTGTCCGTGGTATGCCGGAGGTCCACTTAACCATGTCCAGTAGTGGCTTGGCCTCGTCGAACTCTGAACAGCACAAGCATTCCATTGAGGTAGGCATAACAACGCACACAGTGCATTTGCACCAAGATGTGTCACCACGTCTGTCCTCAGTAGCCGCCTCGTTTCTCTCAACAGCTGCCTGTGCCTGTGCGTACTCTGCCTCGTTATACTCGGGCTCAAACATGTACCCACCCACTGAATGTCCGTGAAAAAATTCCTCGTCACCACTGCTGTGAACAAGGTCTCCGTCACTCACACTACTGTCACTGTGATACGGGTCACCGACTCCAGCCATTTTCAGCTTACAACACACTAAACAATCCCTAAATCCAACGTAGTTGAGTTCTCTACTAACCTATCTTGCCGCAGAATACTCGCCGATAGAAAGTGGTGGCGACAATTGTTGAAAAACAGCACACAACAAAAGTAGAATAGAACAGATTCGCACGGTAAAGTCAACGCAAAACCAAGTGGCGGGAAACGCTTGCCTCCTAAAACGTCACTTCTGGAGTAGCGGACGAGTAATCTATAAAATTACGAAAAGCTGTAATTAAGTGGAAAATATGTCTAGGATAACCAACCAACCTTATTTTAGCTCAAAATGACATGGAAAAGGTTGCCTTCGCCTTTCAGCAGGGCTGATTTGAAACTTTGGCAGGAAATAACGCGAGAATGTTCTCTTTTTGGACCACATTACATCCTAATTTGTGTCCCGTTCTTTGCGAGCAACCGTCACAGCATCCTCGTTTCTGATATTACAAATTCCGTCTCATCTCATGAACATGAGTCATCGTTGTGTATACAGATTTCCCTCCCCCCTAATTAAGCTGCGTCAAAGGCCTTACCGAAAACTCTACAGTGTCGAAGTTTGCAAAATACCAAGATCCACCGTTCTTGAAATTCGAACCACCCCCGCTCAATGCTGGCTACGGGCCTAAATAGGATATATGCATTTGAGTAGAGTGATAGGGGCGTCTAAAAAAGTCGCACCTGCATCGACCAAACCTCTGCATTCTACTGCCCCACCGCTAGCAACGTCTGTAAAGTAATTTTTTTTGCATGCAGAATGTTGCTCGACATTATGCAAATGGTTTCAAGCGGTTACCTCTTGGGTTGATCTAGCTCAATTCATGTATTTGAGTGTGTCTGGCAGGGCTAACCCACCACTAGATTTGTCTGGCAGTGTTTATTCGTGATACCTGAGCTTACACTGAACATTTCGGAACTGCTTGGGTTGATGTAGCTCAATTTTTAACTATTTTTAATAATCGTCTGGTAAGGGCACCCCACCAATGAAATTGTCTGGCATCTTACTGTTGTGCCATGTACAGTGATGCTGAACATTGTGCAGTTGGTTTCAAACAGTTACCTGGTGGGTTGACCAAGCTCAACTCGGGTATTTGGACGTGTCTGGCGGGCCTAACACACCACTGAAATTGTCTGGCAGTGACCAATTTTGATTCAGTGGATTACGTAGTAGGTATTGTAAGCAGTTTGAAGTGGTTACCAGAAAAGTTAATCTAGCTCAACTTTTGAGTGTCATTCTCTTGGCTCCCCTGACCACACCCACCAGAGCGAACCTGCCAGACGGCCATTTCCAAGCATCAGGATACAGTGTCACCAAAGAAAATTGGTTACATTTTCATGCCCAAAAAGCTCTGGGATCCCGGTCTACAGGACCCGGGGTCTAATCTTTGTACTCGAAATTGAACTCAAAGTTATTTTTGACATTTTTTCATTCTGCCTGCTGCTTTGTGCGAACTCACGATAAGTGTCTATTATTCTGTATATCAAATAATTTATATCATTTATTGTACATCGTAGGCATTGCCCATACATAATTACGTAAATTCTAACGTATATTCTTCAGAATATTTAAACAGAGAGCAGTTCTTCTCTTAAAGCCATAGCCTTCTGATTATACAATGCAAGAAGCAGGATACTGTCATGATTTTTCCGTTGAAATAACCCAACAAGAGAAGATTTAACATTCACAAGCTCTCGTTGAAGATGTTTTCTAAGGTCTCCAAGAACAGGGCATTGACACATGAAATGAGGCTCATCTTCAATTTCACCCAGATTGTATATGCGGCATATTCTCTCACTTCTAGGAATATCCACATGTCTACCTTTTTCTGTATAAGTGAGTGACCCGAACATCGAAACTGCACAAGTAATTCTTCTCGAACAAGCGTTTAAACAATTCACACATTGCTCGCTAACAAGATCACGGTTAAGAAGACAGTAAAATTCATATTTATTTGAACAATCTATTTCCAGTTGCCATTCCCGTACGCCAGAATCTAGTAACCTCTGCTTGAATACCATAATAAATTCAATACTATTACCTGGGCCAAGTAACCACACTTCTCCATAACCGTACCTTTTCAAAATTTCTCTGACACGGTGTGCCCAGTTATAATTACCGTTTTCAACTTGTTCCCTAAGCATACTATAGCACTTCAGTGGGTACATATATGTTTTACCATATCAAGTAATTTTATCCATTAGATAATTGGTTTACACATTTATTTTATAATTAGCTATTGTCTCCCACGTTCACCGCGAACCATTGCATTCAACGTTTTAATACTCAATCTCAGATTGTATTTTCATAAATCATTGTGAAGTTGTTCAATTCACAAATTGATGAGCCTCATATTTCTGCACCATGTGTTAATGTGGACATAATCATGGAGTGAAAGAGTTTAAAATGCACTGTAACGGAAGTAAATTAATTTTGACAGAGTGATTTTAATAACGCTCATTGCTTTTCGAGCTTGGCTTGCAAGTACTCTGCAACAATCTGTCTTGTTTTTATCTACAGGAGAATGTGATTCCTAGGTACTTGTAGTGCGTTTTGGTATCCATTTTCTTGTTGCCAAAAATCATCTCTCCGTATTTGAAAGTATGCCCCCTCGCTTAAATACCACAACACTTGTTTTCTCCAAATTAACTTGCAAACTCCAATCTAGACAATTTTTTTCGAGGACATTGAGTTTCATCTGTTGCCCAGCAACAGTATTCGAAACCAGCACAAAATCATCACCAAAAACAGAGATCCTATATCACAACCCGGGGAGACGCGTATGCCTGCGCCTATATTTTTTGTCTAATATCAGACACTGGTGTGCTAACAAACAGCCAGGGACTTAAAACACAGCCTTGCCGGACGCACAGTTAAAATAGGGCGCGGTCTGTGACTGTACCATAATACACGATTGTACAGAGTTGTACATACTGCGCAAAATGCTAAACATTTTTCAATGCAAACCTTTGGTTAAAAAGGCATGAAATAAACGGGAAATATCTACTCTATCAAATGCCTTGCTAAAATCAATGAATACGCAATATACTCTCCGCTTCCGTTTAGTGACGTGTTTCTGGATGATACTCTGTAGGTTAAAAATGTTATCGACTGTAGAATACCCAGTCCGGAAGCCTGTCTGTCCTTCCGGGATACATTTCGGATTATTCGACCATTCAACAATCGAATAAAGAATAGTTGTAAACATTTTATTAACTATAACGGAGATCCCTCTATACTTATTTGGATTAGTTGGATTAGCTCCGTCTCTCTTTTTGTGACACGACACAATAATACATTTTAACCATCGGACAGTGCCCGGTATTGAAAATTCTATTAAAAAGAGTTTGTGGAGAAGTTTTACTAGAGCCTCAGGAAAGCTCTCATAGAATTCAGCCAGTACACTGTCTTCTCCGGCAGATTTGTTATTTTTTGTTTTTAGTAGCCTTTACTATTTCATCTGCGCTAATATCGGCATTTAGTTCACCCATGTCAAAGGCACTGGTTACTCTCACTATGCGCGTGATTACAACGCTCACACTGTGCGTCAAGCTAAAGTCTGCCATCAAAATTTTCTCTGTTCTGTTAATAGCCGGTCAAACAGGCTACTGAAATAAATTATACGGGTGACATCATACTCAAGTACAGAGTAACAGACTCTTAGCTTGGGTTTGCACAAAAAGTAGAACGGGAATTAGTTTCGTGTTCGGACATCAGACCTCGGACATAGATCTGGTCACTGCTCTGAAATCTCAAAAACGCTGTTTTCTAAATTGTTGTTTTCGTTTTATGACACTTTGATGATTTTCATAGCACCTTATACAAAATTAAGTGTGTTAAAAGCAATAAATTCCTAACAGTGAATTCCATTGCAGAACACAAAGCATTGTATCTGTTCACATGAGTCATTTCTGAGATATGAAGTTTCGGTTTTCATGACAATAGTCCGAAAGTAGATAAGATTTCGGACTCGGAAGTATTTTTCATATTTTTGCACGTGCAATAATACAAACACTTCGGTTTATAGTCGCAGTGACGCAGGCCTACCTACCAAAAAAAAAAAAACGCCCACCGGCTACCAAAACGTGCACGAATCGCATTTTTAAGTAGCCCAATATTCCGAAGTGCAATTCAAGTGCAGCGCGCTACATTTGCTACAATGTTTCGTAAAATGGCATAGGCGGATTTAGGGGTGGGGGACAGGGGACCCGCGCCCCACCCCCTCTTAGCTGCCACAAAAAATAAAACAACAAGAGCATGAGGAAATGTTGAGTTTATTAGTTAACCTAGGTAATTAACATTATACAGCTTAAACAAGATTTAACAATGTGTGCAGCTTTAGTTTGTGTGTGCGTGTGTGTGTNACATTAAACGGCTTAAACAAGATTTAGCAATGTGTGCAGATTTGTGTGTGGGGGGGGGGGGGGCTCAGACCCGATTTCAAGTGTCCGATTCAGACAACCGGCGCAATCGTAACGGAGCTATGGCTAAGTAATGGCGCTCCCGGTCGATATGTGCGTGATATCCCAAGCGACCGGCAGTGGCGCTGCGCACTAGCACTCCGTTTGCGTCGTCTGCTCCGTGCAAACATTACTTTCATTTTTTTCTGAGTGAAGATGAAGAAACAGAAGCTGCTGGTAAGATGTAAATTTTAATCGAAGCCCCAATGAATCATTCAATAACTCATAATTCTCTCTTTGTTATACATTAAAACTAAGACGATTTCCAAAGCAAGCGCGTCATTGGTTAATGCCAACACGAAAAACGGATTCGGTCCTTTGGGCAACTGAAGACTATTTTTAACACAACATGTTACAAACCGATTGCACAAAATATAAAGCATGTAATAAGCATTACAAAAAGAAACAGGTTTAGCGCGTAAACGCTGTGGACTATAAACAAGTATGTTCATGTATTGTAGTGTAAGTGGAAGCACGGTGGTGCAGTAGTAGCGCGCGCGCTCAGGCAGACGATGCGTGAGTTGAAGTCCGTGGCATTAAGACTTTTTCTAGATGGACACGCTGTTTTTTTCCTTTCTTTGATAATACTTCAGAAATCAAGGAAAATGCTTGTTTTTAGAGGCAAAAACAAAATTTCCTCCTGGGCAGTAGGGGGAAAGCTCCCCTCCCGACCTCCCCAAATTCGGTGCTACTGATGCGCCTCTACAACCGTGCTTTACGCGATTCCGCCTTCTGAGACAAAATTTTGGACCCCCGCCTTATGATATCCTAGATCCGCCACTGTAATGCCCACAAAAATTGCAGTTTAATGCTTTATGGTCGAGTGCCACTGAGTGAGTAGACCTCTAGTGCACCTTCGGACTAGTGCACCTTCGTACAAGTGCACCTTCGGACTCAGTAGTGCACCTTCCGGACTCAGTCTGAGTGCACCTTCGGATTAGTGAGCTACTGCGGACGTTTCGAATTGGAACATTTACCTATCGAGAGTCCAACAATTAACCGTAAGCTAAGGCGCAGCGGCTACATTAAACCCGCACAGTGTCTATTACAATCACAAACGACGTAAACTCATCGTTGATCATAGATACAGGTTCTATAGTTTATGCGTTGATAACATATCCAGTGCTCTGCGGCAAGGTCGACATACGGGTGATCTCGTCATCGTTGTGACGACGACTTGTCCGTTTTGCAGAGGCCGTGGCCTGTTTATTCGACACTTTTCCGTTTTGGGAATTGTCTTGTTTATTTTCTTTAAAGCTAAGCAATTTGTTTGTCGGTAGGTTTCGCTTCCCATACACTCATTCTGCTCAGAAACGAATGGCAGACGGGAGTAATCACAAAGTGACCGTGTTACACTGAATACGACCGTCCTCGGCATGATGCACAGCCGGCTATCGATAAAAATGCCACTGTTTTGCATTTCACAAGTTAAATTTAATTCAATTATCATATCAATAAGAAAATATCAGTTTGCATCAGTAATTCTTCATAACGGTGTGTAGTCCTATGAGTTGTTTCAACTAGCACCCGCTAACACTGAACGTACTTACCGGCTCAAGACGAAACCCTGACAACTGACTGGTGTTGGCCTACTTAGCTTGACTGATAAATATCGCCGTAGCTCAGTGACCCGCGAGCGGCGACTGAAGTAGCGGTCAGGGTCGCAGCCCTATACCGGTTCCGGCCTCTACAATCGGTTAGGCAACGGAATCATGCCTCATGGGCTTCAAGGCCGGCACTCCGGCTCTCAGGGTCGGGTGCTTACCTTTCAAATGTGATCAATAGCCCCCGGCAGTAATTTGCTGGAAATTGAGACTCGAACTAGCTACAGACGCATGACTAGTATAAAACACGTACACCCGGCCGAAAAATCAACTGAAGTTCATGACTCAGTTGAATGTGATCCGGCGTGAGGGACATTTACTAACTGGCCCAGTTTGAAACCATGATATTGTCTCAGTCGGTATAAAGAAACATATTGGTCGGAGCTAGTTTAGTACACCAACAAACTGCTTCACATGGGCGGATCCAGGATTTTGAGTAATGGGGGGGGGGGGTAGCAAAGTATTGGGCAGGATTTTTCCCGTCAGACATTCGCACTGCCGAGAATTTTAGGGGGTCGGGCGCCCGCTTAGTGGCCCCCCTTGAATACGCCACTGCTTCAGCTGAGGTTTAGATTGTCTTGTTTTTTTTACTTTTTACTTATCTTTATATGACAATATTTCAGTTACTTTTACAAGCTACTGTATTACCGACTGAGCGCACTTTTCACCTGAGCAACGGTCACTCGATCCCATAGACATCTTATACTGTGATGTCTATATCCCATAGACATCTTATCGTGACTGTGATGTCTATATGCTCAATCCATTGCGAGCCAGCAACAATGTCGTACACAGTACTTTGCGACAACCGTAAAGCAACTGCGATATGCTAATAAGACTCGGGTTCAAGATTCCTAACCGGTGATTCGTTTGTTGAATGACATCACTGGTCAAACGGTACCACAGGTAAGCGCTGGTGTAAGGCGGTTTTGTTGTGTTCGTTTACCAGTTCAACTTATATATTCAAAAACATTTAATTAAAGCTATAATCGTGCCAATATAGACATGTCTTTTTATGTCTGCTAAACCTAAGCAGCGATTTAAGTTGAAAACTCAAAGCGCGAGTTACAAACAGGTAACCGCCATGTTACAAAGTATTGACCTACTTATTTAGCATAGTTTGTCGATCCACTTTTAGTCCGAGTTTGAATTTCATCAACTGAGGCATTTGGTAATTTGGTTTCTACCTAAAAGTCCACCATGTTTATGTGAAGTACATTTTTGACTTTCTTTGTATAGAACACGAGTTATAAAATTCTAATTCTGCAAAGGAAATGCAATTGCTGAAAATCTACAGGTGTTCAAAAACTTGGGAATCCTTGTAGATGGGTGAGAACCAGTTTCATCCATTGAATAACGAGCTCGTTATTCAGTGACTGCATGATTCTGTGTCCGACCAGTGCCGTAGATGGGACTAGATGCCGAAGGCGCAGTGCCCCGTAGGACATTTATTGGTGGATCTGCTGTTCGTGAACTTAGAATTTTGCTGAATCTCAAGATCGCGTATGCGTGAACTTGGAATACACGAGGAAACTTGAGTACCTCATTCAAATAATAACGTCCAGGTCGCTAAAAATTTGCACTATACGAAATCAAGTTACATTTTAATGAAATAACGTAAATACTAACCAACTTTTTTCAACTATTGGCTATCTTATTCACCAAACAATAAGTGACACATTCCTTCGATTCTTTGACACAAGTTATGGTAAAGGAGAAAATGGGTGTTCATGAGACCAATAATTACAAAAATTCCTTACACTGAACAAAAAACTTCACCTGATTGCCCAAATGAATATTCGTTTCCGAGTTCACGCTTACGCGATCTTGAGATTAAGCAGGATTCCAAGTTCACGTACAACAGATCAACTAACAAGCACTAGCCTAGCTGTGCTGAAGTTGTGTGCTACTTACCTGCTGTGCAATGGGTAGTAGGCTAGGGTCTGTTGCTATTGATGCTATCATGGCTGTACTTATGAGAATAGCCATCAGGCTCTAGAGGCATCAACTTCATCAAATGGACAATTATAAGGCCCCATGTTTGAATTGGGCCATTGAAGCTGGCTACAGCTTGAACTCTCCAAGTACCGAAGGCAAAGTTAAAAGAATAGAAATTTAATAATAGTACTGCAGCCTACAGTATACTGCAACAAAACTCCAGTCACACTCATTGTCAACATAAAACATCAGAAGGTATTGTAAAACAAAAGCAATGTAATGCCTAGTAAGGTAAACCCAGCAGGTCTGCCTATGTCTGTGGGTCTGTGGCCTTCAATGGTTCAGATAGAGGTGATTGAGTGTCTGCGGAGGGTTTCAGGGGGGGGGGGGGNGGGGGGGGGGGGTGGATTCCTGGTAAATTGCACTACAGGGCTTATAATTTTCCTCTTCTAAAAGGATTTCCATTTTTTTTGGTTTTGATTTCGTCTTGTTTGATTTCCAGTTTCCTCTTTTTTGTCTCTTTTTATCATTATCAATTGACTTGCAACCAAAGTTTATTTCAGTTAAATTTTACATCAAAAATATTTCTATTACAAAAACTTATGTGTTTGGAAAATTTTCCTCTTTTTTGCCATTGGTTATTCCAAGCCTGGACACTACTCTCACTTTGTCCACAGATTTTTCCCAAGAATTGAGGCATTTTTGTGGCTACGGTATGACACCAGAGAGCTTCGCAATGGTTTATCTGCCATTTGATGCAGTGCTAAGTATAATTTGACCAGGTTTTAATTAACCTGCTTAAATTGCCAATATTTACTTCCTAATATGCTTAATTATTTCAAACGTTCATATCCCATCTGTAGAACAATATGTGGGGTCTGCCGCCGTCACTGCTGCTGTTGCTGAGTGGCTGTGCACTGCTATCCTTATCATGTGGACAACTTGAAGAAAGACTTGAACCAGCACCGTAAGTTGAAAGATGTCACACACTCTCTGGTGGTTGGTCTTGATCTACTTGAAGAGAATGTCTTCTTGTACTTGTCTGTTAATAACATCCATTCTATAATTTTTAAAATTACAGTTGCAGTAATGGTATTACGCATGTTGCTATTTAAGAATCATCTAAAAATTAAGGCTGTCTTCTCATAAAAAAAAATAATTGCAGGCGTTCTGATACACGTTGTATCAGATGTGCGCAGGCCTCGCATGTGGGCCCATTGCACTGATCACCTGGAAATATTTTTCTGCTTTATTGATATATGGTTAAAACCGAGCTGAGGAGCTAGAAACCTGGCTCAAGGGTTTAGCAGTGTGACCTGGTGGGACTTGAACCCACGACCTTGAGTAAAGAAAGCGGGCACTTATCAACCAGGCCACACTGCCTCCTCTTGTCTTCTCATAGAACTATGTGCACATTTTAGTTTGATTCATCTTAAGTTGGACGTGGAGAATTGTGGTTAACCTTTAAATCAAATGATACTTGGCTTTGTTGAATGGTAACACTTGCAAAAATTGACATTTGACCCTTGTAGTGTTGTCATTGTGGGTTACTAAAGTTTGAAATTTAATGTCACATGACTGGTGATGTAATCGAGTTTTCTTGTGTAGCATCAAGAAATCGTAACAAAAATTGTTCAGGGAAATGTTGTGCTAAAACACCTGTGAAAGACAACTCATTTTGATTGTTTTTGAGTAAATCAAAAACATTTGGTTCAAGTATGCTTTTCCGTTGTGAATGGGTCAGGTGATACCATTCTGTATGGTCACATGATGCCATAGATATCATATGTATACAGTCATGAAGCAGAATTATCTTATTGATGAAGCTAAAGTGATTTACCGGGACTCCAACTGTGGTTACCATTTATTTTCCAGAACCTATTTATTGGCTGCCCCACGAAAGGTGCGGCCCAACCAGATAGTAACTATGAGTGCTACACTGCTGAGACTTGAGTACGAAAAGATCAACTTCCGTGTACTAATCAAGCGAGACGACACTGAGATCTGTAGTGTGAGCAGAGAGTTTGATGCCCCGGGCACACAAGTTATGCAGATGAAGGTTATTAACTGTTCAATCAATTTGTTTGTTGTTTATCTTCTATGCTATGCTTCCTGTTAAATCTAGTTGCTATTCCTCATGAAATTATTTTGCCTAGTACCTAGTTGTTTTGTGTTTGACATCGCTCGACATAAGCGAGTAAGCATTTGAAAATACGAGTAGAAAAACTAAAAATACAGAATTGGCCTCACTCTTACAGGCACCAAGCCGCTGTCGGGCATTTTTTGGTCCCCACTTGTTATGTGCCCAAATTCGGGAATAAGACTTGCAAATATGCCGTCAGTCATATTTTCAAGCAGACATGTTCACCTGTGTCAAGCGCTGTTTCATGGTATTCAGGTCATGACAAGTTAATTTGGAAGCTTGCTAGTATAATATTGATATGTCTATGTTATTGTAACCTGTGTACCTTCACTCTTCACATGAGGCCTAAAAGCACCACTGCAGTCATTGATTTCTTAAGAGCCATAACTCTGTTGTTCATTGAAGAATTTTTCTGAAACTTGCTTTGTGGAGAGTATGAGAAAAATATGTCATACGTGTTGTGCAGAAAGAAACTATGGTTTGTGTTTGAGCTGTCATGTTATGTGTGTTTTGATATTTCAAAGTTTGGCATCCAACTGTTGATAGCGTCACTGGAAATTATACCACTGTTTGGTTTCCAATAAGCTTCTGACAGCATGCTGTCCCAAAACACCTATTGGAATAGTTTCTTTTTCTACCTGTCATGTTATCGGAGTCTCTGATATTCCTCTGTCCTTAGATGCCTGAGAACACTGTGGTGGCTAATTACACTCTGCGAGTGGAAGGAACGACAGGTAGCGGTTATGGCGGGTTCCTTTTTGAGAACGAAACCGCGTTGCAGTTTGACTCGAAACAGATCTCGCTGTTTATTCAACTCAGCAAGCCACTCTACAAGCAAGAGCAAACAGGTGATAAGTTAATGTGTTTAAGTCTCAACCTGAATTTTGTTGACTTGGTAAACAATTATCGAGGACAACTGTTTTGGTCAATTCGCCTGCCTTCGTCAGTTTGAGATGTCGAATACACTTTTGAATAAGATCACTAACTGTTATAGAATTGGTTACAGTCCACATGTATTTGTGAGATTAGAAATGATAGTTCAGCTTGGCGAGAACTGGGGAATTGTTTGTGGTGGTGGTTGAATTCAGTGAGTTGGAGTTCACGGGTTGGTTATACGCTGAAAGTAGCACGGTTACAGTCAGTGCAATGGAAATGGGCTGATTCTGTGATCAACTGGTAGGTGGAGCTGCTGGATAGTGTTATTACCAAGAATTCTAGTGTATGAATTTTGAATTTCTTGTCCACATGAGTTTTATTTTTATGTGAAATAATGTCCACATGCGCATCTCTTGCAATATTCACAGGGAGATTGTTTTATTTGGAAAAAGTATTAATTGTCGTGCATGTAGGGAAATTTTTTTCCAGTTGTAAGACAGCTGGTGCGTAGCGTTTTTGACAGTCTTTAAAGAATCTGAACTGATTACATTTTCTCCACCATGTGAACGGGACACTGATTGGAACTTCCCATATTTACAAACCGGGATAAAACTTTCATAGAAAGCATACTTCTTGACAAGTTTATGAATCATTATATTTTATGAAAAGTGACTCAAGACTTGAGGTAAAAATGTTGGTATTATGCTCCCACTTTACTGAATAAACGTTTAGGCAACTAATTAATAATAATTATAAAGCGCATCACACTTTAGAATTAATGTATAAAAATTATCTCGGAAACTAGCTATTGTGCGTATGTTCTCAGAGACTTTGCACTCATCCTCAAGTGAGATTTAATAATTTTTCAGAAATAGCTGTATGAAGTGTTCAACCAAATTTCTCACTTAAGTCTCTTTTCATAAAACAGACCCCAAGTTAAAGCATTAATAGGGTCGTCCCGGATTACATGGTGATAGAACTCTCCTTTGTCCCGGAGATAAAAAAGTGCATGACATCGTTTTGGAAATAGGCACATTTTCCTCTCTCATTGATGTTGGGAAGGCGAAGAACTTCACGTCACGCGTCCACGGGTATTTGCTAGCTTATCAAACTTTCTCACATCGGAGTTGCAGCCCACAGCACAGCAGTAATAATTTATTAGCATTGGAAGGACGAATAGAGAGTAATGCAACCGAGAAAAACTTGTAAAGAATCAGGTAACAACAAATGGCATGTGAAACTCCAATGGTAAGAAAACGAGACAGCAAATGTGCCTGACGGATGTTTGTGGCATTGTGGGTAAATACAGTGAGATTGGAGTGTCGCTGTGTAATCTGGGACGACCCTATTGAATTCACAGTTGCAGGTTTTTGCCGATATCATATCCCTCAGTCTACTGTTGATCTCAGTATGAAAATAGCTCAATGTACAAGTTATTGACTTTTAGTTGATTTTAGTCTTCGTTGTTGCATAAACATTAGAATTATGTCTACTGTTGTCAACCGTTGTTTGCTCATATTTGTTGTGGCTTTCTTTCCAGTTCGTTTCAGAGTGGTTCCTTTACAGACAAATCTCCAACCAAGTCACACAGATATGAACATTTTTGTATATGTAAGTGAAAACCTGGTTGTCTATGTGAAATAACAACCACTTTTATTTTATCGTAAGATATTATGAAATTAGTCATTAAAAAGATCTTGTCTTTAAAGTATAATTACTTCCCAAGTCAACTCATCAAACTCAGTAAACCTGCCTGCCATCAAAAACTATTGTTTGATTTATACCACTTATTCTTAACTCAAGTTAAAAGTGATTTCTGGGCTTGATAACTACTGGCAGTTTGTTATTGCTTGAATTGAGGTCCGTGCACCGAGCTTGGCCTTGGACATTGATGAACTGCCAGTTCTTCTGAAACCTGCACTTCTAATCTAAGGAAGAAACAAGTTGCGACCAGTTTCGTAATTTATTTAAAGGGAAGTGATGTAATATTTATTTTTTTTGACAGGGCAGATTTACGGCAGCTTTTAAATTACAAATCACGGGGTCAGTTCTAATAAAATAAGCGTTTCATTACCTGGCTTACTAATTCGTGACACCAATCAACTCAGTCACCTTTCTAAAACCCCACCCATTCAGCCTTTATTTGCAATTAGCACTTTTAAGGAGTACTCTTGATATTCTGGACAGGTCCTTTATTGTACTCACTTGTTGGCTAATGATTAACTGAAAAACAATGCAAATGTTGTCAGTTGGATTGAGACTCTGAGTATGAAAAAGGTGATTCCTCTGTACACAACGCGCCGTGCATTGCTGAAGGTCAGGTTACAAATTCAAAGTTAACATAGTAAAATATTTACTTCTCGAAACACCAAAAATCCGTCGATTTGTACCTTAAGGAGGATAAACTTGCTTGACGTATTTACTTGATGCAACATTAACATATCTGGTTGCCTAGATGCTTGGCAAATTTCAAGAATTTTCACCAGAGTGGTGTGTGGCTTGTAGTGTAATTTGTGGCTCTGGTTAACAGTGAATACTGCAGTATATGAATTGCCAGCCTTGATTCATCTCATGCTCTGCTCAACAGAATACTGCAGTATATGAATTGTCAGCCTTGATTCATCTCATGCTCTGCTCAACAGAATACTGCAGTATATGAGTTGTCAGCCTTGATTCATCTCATACTCTGCTCAACAGAATACTGCAGTATATGAGTTGTCAGCCTTGATTCATCTCATGCTCTGCCCAACAGAATACTGCAGTATATGCTAATTTAATCTGACAAAATGGCTGTCAGTGTTCCGCTTTCATGATAGCCGAACTCTAGTGTAATGACGGCAAGTGTAGTTCGCCATCACAGTATTTATAATGGTCTCTTATGACGAGTTGTGGTAGATCATTAACTGTTGTGAAGGGGAGGTGGTATTTCAACGCTGTAGCATGGGTCATCTGTGACTGAAACTAATCTCCTGGCAATTTTGTTTTCTAGGATGCTAATGGCGGTCTTGTCAGAAGATGGCTGAATCAACAAACAAATTCTGGTAATGTTGTGTGCTGGTTTGAATTTTTTTAACCAAGCCCTTACGATGCTTTTGATGTACTTTCTCTCTTATGAATGCTTTTAACCTCATCAGTTGTACACAGAATGTCGTGAACAAAGTATTTGATTCCTCACACGCTGTGTGTCTGGGGTAAGTGTAGTTTTACCATTTCCAAAAGATGTTTTACGTTGGATGTTTCACCCGTTATTAGACAATTTTTTTCTTCAGTTAGAGAGAAATTACACTGAAAGTTCTTTTTATGTTTTCCTTTATGTTGTGTATCAGTTTGCATGGCATGCAATTCTTTCTAGAAACTCGTATTAAGTTCTTTTAGTTATTTGTGTCTTGTTAGCTTAATACTTTAATTGGCAGCTTATTCCCATGACGACTCATTCTTTGGCCTTCCCTGTTCACGTGAATTTGAGCGTGTATCAGATTTTAGAGTCAAAATTTGGGGTTGTTGCACTAATATTGCTTTAAATTCTTGAAAAAATTGGTTGAAATGTATTATTGCAAAATACAACTTTCATTTTATTTTTTTGTATTTTGTAATCATGATTTTGTGTCTACGAGTGTCACTTTTTATCTTGTACCCCCTACTAATCCTCACCAGTGTGTTCCAAAAATTTCAAGCCCGGACTGTGAGTGCCGAGTTGTTTTTGCTAGTGCACTGTTTCAATGGATCACCATCTGAGGTCAAATAATTAGAGATTTTCATGAAGCAATAGATTCAGATCATGTGGTGCTAATGAATGACTCATACTCTTCCCTGGCTGAGGAGAAGAAAATATCACTTTTCATTGCATTACGGCTCAAGTATGCCCCTTTATGTACACCATAAATGGTTTCATCCTAAAATCATTCATCACAAGTAAGGGTGATTATACGTGTGTGCCACTGAACAGAACTCTGCACTTGAGTAAAAATCACCGATTGAACTTGTTTATGCCGACTGACATGACAATGAATAGCATAATTAGATTTCCTGCTCATTTCAAAATGTGCGTATTAGTTGTAGTAGTACCTCCAAACACCGCCAAGTGGCAGCTACAGTCTGCTGCCCTGTGTGATCATTTACAGCCCATTAGTTACTAGTGGGGGTCTTTTCTGTCCTGGCCATAATGCCAATCAAATTTCAGCCAAATGCACGTTTATGTACATGTGCTTCAATTTCTGTACGTGCGTTTCGATTTTTCGACACATTTTTCAATTCATGTTTGCGCGTTTCAGTTCATGTGCACATGTTTTAATTCTTGTAGGCGTATTTCATCTATGCACACATTTTTCAATTCAAGAATGCATGCTTCAGTTCATGCGCACCTGTTTAATTTCATGCTCATGTGTTTAAATTCACGCACACATGTTTAAATTCATGAACATGTGACTGTTTAAATTCATGGACACGTTTTTAAATTCATTTAGGCATTTTTTAATTATGCATGCATTTTTTAAGTCAAGAATGCATGCTTCAGTTCATGCACGTGTTTAAATTCATGGACACGTGTTTCAATTCATTCACATGTGTTTTAATTCAGTCACCCGTGTTTCAAGTCATGCACACGTGTTTCAATTCAGTCACACATGCTTCAAGTCATGAACACCTGCTTCCTATGTTGAAGAAACAGTGTTAGAATCTAGGTCAACAGTGTTCTCCCTGCATGTATATAAACATAGTGTTGCGCCATCTTGGAAAAGTCATGCACCATGTTTGGAAATTTTGAGTCATGTTACAAAAACTGTGAGCCTTCATTTGCAGTAAAAATGACCGTGAAAAGCTCAGCAAGTGAAAATAGTGTGTAACTGTTGTTGTTTTTGTGAAATAACAAAACAAGATTAGGACACGGAAACATTGCGTGCAATTTGTACCATGTTTAAACTTTTACTCTGGCAGAACCGTGGTCAAACTTAGAAAGATTCTGGAAAGCGTTTCAAGTATTAGGAACCAACCAACTGTAGCTGTTTTGCATTTCATTGTTTACCTATCTAACTATTGTTTGGTTGTCCTGGCACATTTCAATCCAGTATGTATATTCACTCACCATTTTTCTACAGACACTGTTTTCCCAAAATGCACTCGGTATCCTCTTCAGTTTTGACAGAGCATGTTTTACTAACAATCTCCAGTTGACCTGCTGGTGTTTCACCCACCGTAACCTTAATCCCCTACCCCCTGCTGTGTTGGTTTACCCTGTCCTAACCTCCTACCCCCTCCTGTGTTGGTTTACCCTCTCCTAACCTCCTACCCCCTCCTGTGTTGGTTTACCCTGTCCTAACCTCCTACCCCCTCCTGTGTTGGTTTACCCTCTCCTAACCTCCTACCCCCTCCTGTGTTGGTTTACCCTGTCCTAGCCTCCTACCCCCTGCATGTGTTGTGTCACCCACCCCTAACCTGTGTTATTACACCTCCATACCTTGTCTCTTACCGCCAACCCTGCCTAATGTATTGTATCACTAACTTGGTCTGTATCTATAGGTATCCTGTCTATGTCCTTGGCCCTCTCCGGAGGAATGGGCTTTGGTCAATGGACCATAAAAGTGGTCGCCTTCGTAAGTTTAAAGCGTTGATTACACACACACGGTTATTGGGAAATTCGTGTGCCTGTGCTTTATTCACTGTTTTTGCCTGTGCTGAGAGCTAGTAGCATGACAAATGTAGTCTTGTGGCATGTTTTTCACTGACTCTTTATAAAACTTCATAATGTTACTGCCAACTGCAGGGCAGTTCTGTTTTGAGTGGCTTTGTAACTCATTGTTGAACTTAGCGATATGCTCCAATTGTCTTGAGAAATTCTACAACATCATGTATTGGTTGAAGTGTGAAGGGTTTTTTACTTATGTAAACCCCATTCTCCTTTTTATCGTGGATTAATTTAGACAATCAAAAATCTGTTCCCTGGATTTTACTACATTTTTGTCAACCCGTACTTCCTGGCTCATGAATTGGGAGGAAAGGGATGGGGTGAAGGGGGGATGGGGGTTGAGTGTAAAAGGTGTGTGGTGGCACAGACAAGTGGAGCATATCCTGAAAGACTTTATTTGCTAGAGTTGACTGCATTGTCAAGGCACAGCGCGCACAAAAACATTCGCTTGCAATCAATAATCTGGTACTGGTGGCACATGTAGGACCATGATTCTTCACTACACGCTCTCTGTGTGTACAAGGGGTCACAGACTGACCTGATTACCCTGTGTTATTACCTGAACAGCAGTATATGCGCTTTTCTATTTCTTGTTCCGACTCTCGTGTAGGCATTCTTAGTAGAGAATTCCGATTGGGCAAGCCATACATTGCATTTGGAACGTGGACTATCAAGGTGGTCGCTTTGGTGAGTAATGTGGAGTCTGTCGTCATGTATATGTCCATTTGCATGTATTTGTTTTAGTTTTTTGTTCTGTACGGTTACTTTCACTACAAATAATGAACGTACACACACTTGACCAGACTCTAGACAGGTCAAATTTATATTTTTACGTCTTCCAAGCTTAGAATCTAAATTTCTCTAATCTTTCCTTTTCAACATCACTATGCTAAAATCTGTCGTGGATGCTCATCTGTAAGATGATACTTAGCCCTGGTGATGCCCCCTGGTGGATCTTCCAATGATTAATTTCTAGTCCTCTCTTGTATGCCACATGGGGAGGGTGTGAAATAGATCCAGTGAAGGCCAAATTTAGTGATTGGGCTGTTGTCACTTGATTGTTTCAGTTGCTGCAACTCGCATGTTATTGCATGCGTTTGTTATCTGACAGTCTTAATCACATGATTGTTTTATTTTTGATTGTGTTTTGAAGTGATCGCCTATTAACCTCAATTGTATCCTTGCACTACTTTCTGTCACTCACCTACTGAACTGTTGCACACATTTTCACACACTAGTTAGATAGCACAGCATTATTGTGGTGGCACGAATTAGCACAAGATCACGGTTGTGGTGTTTACCATGCTTGAGGAATGAGGATTCATTCATAAATGTTATGCCTTACTGACATGTGAGAGAGGGAGTACACTTTTACTGAGACTTGTTAGTTTTTGCAATGTGTTGACCATTCTGGAGGTTTAAATCACCTGAAGGATCTTTTTGCTGTTCCTTGTTTTATGTCCGTCAGTGTTGTAGTGGGTGAGTATTCTAAAAAGGTGGGTACCATAATTTTCAAAATGAACTTAATGTCTTAGAATTTTGACACAGTTTAGGGGCGTATATTTAAAGTACAGCTAGATATTCCATCAGATCCATAATGATTTATGAAAAAAATTCTTGCTTTGGGACTTTATTTCCATTGGAATTCTGACAAGAAGAATTGGAGACTATGAGCAATACTGTCAGATGTATTTATGGCTCAAGTGGACAACAGTGTTTTATGATTATTGAAAAGCATGGCACTGTATATTTAAGGAACAACATAGCTGAGAGCTGAACTTTTATCTTTGTTAAGGTGTATTGTAAGTTGTATTCGTAGATCAAGACATACATGCAATGAAATTTCTGATTCGGATTTTGAAGTATTATTGTGACAAAAGTGCATAAAATCTGGCTCGTATGAAAAATTTTCCTTCAAGGTCTGACTGGTTTCTTTCGAAAACTATTGTATTGTGTATAAAATCTCGCGAAATTTAGAGATTAAATTCTATAGCTTCAGAGTTCGTTGACGGATTTCCATGAAATTCGACCAATAGCTTTTTATTAAGGAGATGGATAGACATTATCTAATGTCCATTTTGATTATTCTTGAGTTTGGTTTTTGACGTCTGCTTCTACATCAACCAAACCACTTTAAGAATCATTGTAAAAATGGCATGTGTGTTCCTACTGTGAAGAGTACGGCTAACAATCTTCAGATGTGTTGGACTACTTTGGCGCTCCCCGTTGCCTTGGTATCTACCAATCTTTGTGGAATTTTAGCAAAAAAGTTATTATCATCAATGCAACAGCACCTGTCTCATTTCAGATTTGAAATATTTGACATATGAAATATGATGAAAGGTGGCAGGTCTATTCCTATTCAAGAGAGCACTTGCTGAATTACAAGCTGCATTAAGTTTACTAGTGTTGCTCCCTATAGTGAGAATGTTTAAAATAATGATCATTCATAGTATCTGTGTTGTATGCGACGCACACGGTGTACATACATTGTTGTTCTTGTACATACCACATGTGAGTCTTATCTGAGCAGTTAAAATATTGGAGATCTCTTCACAGAAACACTCCTACATTGCACTAATTCTTGCTGTATTTTAGGGTCACGAGTATTTCAAGAACTTTGTTGTGGAAGAATTTTGTAAGTATTTTGAATGCTAGTTACCCATTTCATTATGACAAGAAACTCTGATTCTCTCCTGGTTGTTTAGATGTATCTACCAATGCTCACTTTCAATATTGTTCCTTAGTTTACATACATTCTGCTGCAACACTGTGTTGATATTGACCAGGTGACACCATGGTAAGAACAAAGTAGAGGAACTGACCATTTTCAAAGAGTGTTATGTTATGACCAACACCCAAGTGGTCGTGAACTTGGTGCTCTATATTGCTGCCATCTGGTTTTGGTTTCCTATTTGATTTATGCAGATAGGATCTAGGTCAACATCCATAGTTCTTTTAAGATTGTTCCCTACCTTGGTTCATATGGGTGGGAACGATGTCAACTTGTGCTATGCTATAAAAAGCTAGATTAAGAGCCATTTGCAATTCATGAAAATAGCTTTCTGTTTTTTGTTAGGTAAGAGTTCAAAGCTAACTGACACGAAGCGATCTAGACATTTACTAGAATTAAGCAATGTGTGGAAATGTGATATAGTAAATATGGACGCTGATGTTGGCCAATAGTGAAACATATCAAATAAACTCAGAAAAAAACCAGGAACCGCAACTGGGAATCGAACCACAGGTCTCTACATTGCCTGTCTACATGGCCAACATCATGTTCTATATTTACTATATCTAATGAGCACATACTGGTAAATTACTGATTACATAATTGTCCAAATCTTGTGTATAAAAGGTGAAATGCCGCTCATTGGATGGGTGACATAACAGTTGGCTGCAAGCAGTAATTGCTCAGATGTCAGGTTCTCAGTAGCTCATTGGTAAGAGCACTAGACCGGCAACCTACTTTACTTTTCATAGAGCTCAATGGAAATGATTTGTCATGTTACATGCTCTGTGTGTGTTTCAGATGGACCAAGGTTCTACGTCAATGTCAGTACTGCACAGTATATCATGAGTGATAGCTTTGGTCTGTCAGGCACTGTCTCCTCCAAGTAAGTAATTGACTTTCTCACATGACCTGGAATGTGTTATGACACGACTGGTTAATAACACTGAGTACGTAATTTTTTGATATTACATGGGCAAATTACAATGTAGTGCAAAGTAGAAAATAATCCATACGCCTTACATTTTATCATCTGCAAAACACTAAAACAACCAAATGTGCGCCAACCGAACAATGCCAGAATTCCGAGAAGGTGATGAGGTTGTGATTGACAAATTGGGTGTCGCAACTGTACGTACTCCCAGTCAGAAGGACATGCAAACAACCTCTTAAACAGACCCATCTTCGGCGGCAAATTCCATATCCACATTCATACAAATGGAGACGAGCTCCAACTCAAGAAATGCGGCGAGGCTGTCTAGCTGTGCTGTCTCAAGGTCAATTCAGTGCTCGCGCACGGGGAAGCCTTGCTGACTGTTATTTATATTTGTTAAGTTTTAATATTCCAACTTCAAAGAATATTAGATTCTAACTTGAATATTTGCTACGAAAGTTGAATGCAATTTGTTAAGCTTAAAATAAACCTATTAACAAAAAGTAACTGAATTACTTTACATTGCACAAGCGTGTTTTTACAAAAGTTGCGTTGTGTGGTTGAAAGTTTTAGACATGTCAAGTTTTTCAGCAAAAAAGGTCGTTTTTACAGTTCATGTGAGAAAACGAATCCTACACTCATCTCAGATTTATGACATGGGCAAAACCTCTTGGAAACAATTGACAAAATCCCTTGGCAAGCCTCGGGATTTTGACAAAAGTTCCAAGAGGTTTTGCCCATGTCATAAATCTGAGACTCGTGAATGATTCTCTTTGACTGAAATGTGTTACGTTAACAATGTGTAACCTGCGAGCAGAAATAACGCAAATAGCTATAAACAGAAATAACGCATAGCTATAAACAGAAATAACGCATAGCTATAAACAGAAATAACGCATAGCTATAAACAGAAATAACACAAATAGCTATAAACAGAAATAACGCATAGCTATAAACAGAAATAAAGCATAGCTATAAACAGAAATAACGCATAGCTATAAACAGAAATAACGCATAGCTATAAACAGAAATAATGCATAGCTATAAACAGAAATAACGCATAGCTATAAACAGAAATAACGCATAGCAAAAACAGAAAAATGGCTGTTTTGAACAAAGCAATCATGTTGCAATGTAGACAAACAGTATTTCACAGATACCTATGTTAGCAAAAATAAATACAATTTTATTTTTACATTTTGTGAATCTGCAAAGTCTGTTTCATTATTTTAAAGTCAAAGATGGATTAACACTTAACAAAGTTACTAGGGAATTGCACAACTTTTTAAGCTGAATTATGAATAACTAGTTGCACGTGTTGATTGTTTCTCAAAATCAGTGAGGGAACATCGCCACCTTCAGAAGGAATGAACAACAACGCATAGTCTGATTTTCTTGAAAAAAATCAAAAGCTCCACATGATTAAAGAAAAAGGAAATAATTTTAATAGAAAACTGTAATGGCATTTTCGAGATTTCACATCAAACACTTATTTTGTTATTGATTCCATTTTGCTATCAATATTCATTTCTTTTCTGCTAAAGTTTAACAAAAGACATCATTATGTGACCCAGTTAATGGTAGACTGGTTATAAATCAAAAATGAAATGCTAATCACTGTCTACTTTCAAAAAATATCAACCTTTACTGAGTTAGATATTTGGGTCAATACTCAGACTTTTTGATGAGGCCCATTATAACCTTAACTCAAGTTGTTTTATTATAGAGTCTTGCGACAGCTACATTATGTTTCTTTCAATGTTGAATAAAAGGGTTCTGATGCGTATACACAATTATACAATACATTACAAAAATTTACATATCTACATTGTCTCTCCTGCTACCAGCTGCTAACAAATATCTATTGAATTTAAATTATCATACCTCAACATAACATTATCTATGGTAGTTTCAAAGTTTATGTAATTTTGAAAGTTGTTCTTATTCATGATTAAGTGGTCATTCAATTAAACAATGATACTCTGCTTTTTAAAAATTGAAGTGGGTAGTTTGCATGATGGTACCAAGACAAGTGACTTGATGCCGGTGACCTAGATTGTATACAATTGATAAACTCTTTTAATCATTGTCTTGCTCAATATAAACATTTATAAAGCCATATTTTGTAAGTGGAAGTCAGTTGGTGTTGATTGGCAAAATAACTGGGAAAATAAAAATGTCTAATAGCATGAAGATATAAGAATTTTGTGGAGGAATTAATAGTTGGGACAAAGTGAAAGGTGATTTTCTACAAGTGTAAAGCGTTGTCACTCTTTTACGTTATGTTCAGTTGTTTGAAAATGTTCAATTTACAGCCATTCCAGTGGCTATGCCACTCGTGGAAATGGAACTATTACTTTGACTATCATTGACCCCAGCAAGTCGTCAACGCAGTCACCAACTATTACCCGGGATATACCCTATGTGAGTTTCTTTTATTAAATGTATTGTCAGTTCTTTGGCAAAAACCAGGTTCCATTAAGTCGGCGTTCTATTGGCGCATTCTCATGTCTTTGAGTTCACGCCACACGTCAGCAACATGTCAAACAAACCAGTATTGTCAAAGTACACTGTCTCATACAGTGTCATTAGAAAGCACATTGATGCAGTCAGTCCACTATTAGGAAAGTACCTGCACAGTTGTTGGGGGTAAATTCATCACATGTGAAGAGAAATCTTAAAGCTACATTTTACCCTGTTGAGCTGACACTTCAAATATATTTTGAGTTCTTAACTGAAGTGTTTCAGCATTTAAAAGCATTACTTTGTCTTAGCAAACTCAAATTTGTGTCGAATGAGTTGGTAAGCAAGGGTGACATTATATGTCTACGTATTTTCCTTCGTTAAATGCTACACCATTTTCTTGAAATAAACAGATGCTACGACTCAGTAACTAGGTCAACACCGTATTCTAATTTCATTTTTTTACCCGTATTAGGTTTGTGTGTTCTTAATAATAACAAAAACAAGTCCAGTCATGGTAAGAAAAAATTTGAGACCGATTTTATTAAAGTAAAAGTCTAATTCAATTTTTGTTTTTAGTCTGCTTAACAGGGCGAAATTCATCTTTGCAGGTATTAAAAGTGTTTTTTATGCTGTTGTCTAACGTTGATAGGCAATGGATATTAATGTTATGGCAAAACTTGTTATGTCTGGAAGTAATCATCTAAACTTACACAACCTTTGAGTGACCTGAGTACCATTGAACTCTTGCTCTTGATTTATGTCGACAAATTGTTCCCGTAGATAAAACTTAACAAGTATAGCTATGAATATGCCAATTATTATTATTATTATTATTATTTTACAGTTCCATGGTCGCACTGACTTCTTGTTCACGAGGCAGGAGATGGAAGATATCGCTGGTGGTAACTTGGCGGGGAAAATGTTGCGTGTGGACGCGTCTGTTATGGATTATTATCAGATGGGCACTGGCAAGGGTTGGCAGATTGCCAAGGTGTACAGTCATGACATCGTTTTGGAGTGGCTCGGTGATCATGTCAGATCTTTCAAGCCAGGAATGCCCTACACTGTCTATGTGAGTTGAGGGGACGTACATACAATACAAAGTAGTACATACTACATGCATACAATACTGCATACTACATGCATGCAGTGCTGCGTATTACATGCATGCAATGCGAAGGGCTAGATACTGCGAAATATGATACAATACAATTGCTGGAAGACATGCTTTATTTTAATGCGATTTGTTGGTCACATGGGAGAATATTCTGTTGATGCCCTATCACCAACAGGTGGCGTGTGGACTAGTTTAATGATTTTTTCAAAAAGGTTCTTAAAGAGTCATGGATATCTTGTTCATTTCTTACAATTTTTGTAATTGTCTAAAAAAATTTACATATTATGTCTTAAATGAAGTAGTGAAAAATGATAATTGGGCAGTAATTTTATATGATTTCTTTTTTAGCTTTCAGCATCTAATGAAGACAGAACACCCATAACGACTCAACGGCGCCTGGTGACCATCTCTGAGAGCCATCGTCGCATAAATAACGGCGGTACTGTTACCAAAGAGGACAAAGAATACACCCTGCCGTCCAGTGGTATCCTCTCCTTGATTATTACACCTGAGCTGAATGACGAGCTCATCACCTTGGAGGTATGTATTTGCCAAGTGATGAGTCATCTTGTAATATTGACTACGGTAACTTGTCTTCTTTATTTCGCACAAAAATATTCAACAAAATTTTCTATTTTGCAAAGGCTGATCACTTTATTGCAAATAATGGAAAATTTAACAAAAATTGTTTTATGACATGTACACAGTACAAGCCGTGCTAGTAATAGCCTAAATTTTTTACTCTTTTTGTGGAGAAATTTGACAAAATAGAATATCACTTATCAGTCTTATTGTGTGCTAAATAAATGAAGAGTTGATTTATGAAACTATTTTAAATGAGTTTAATGAGACAAATGTGCACCAATCTGTTAATTTGGTGACAGTAGGCTGTCTGGGATGGAATAATTATGTTATCCATTTATTTATTTAAAATAAGAAACATTTTTGCCAAAGTCATAATGGTCAAACACAGGTACAGTGCAACTACTTGTGAAAGGATGGTGAATCTGGCATCTTGGCTATAAAAACAAAGAAACATTAGGATATTCCCATTGGTTGGAAGTGCAAAAATTCTGTTGTAATTCAGGTTGTTGCGACAAATGTCCAAACTCTATGTCATGCACACTCATGCCAACACGCGGAATTCAGCGTGACACAACACAGTCCATAGATGGCACTGCACATCGCAGATTGTGTTGACTCCCTGATGTTATTGTTAATTAAACTATCAGTAGTATGTGTTAATAGTCAGATACAATATATTATGCCTAGGCACGCTACGAAGACTTCTCAACTCGCTACAAGATGCAGGCTTATCGCCAGTACTCACCTAGTGACAGTTACATTCAGATCACTACGTCTACAACAGATACCAAAGTGAGTTTCATTTACGAAAGTCAGCTACCAGTCTTTTGATTCACAGGGCAACCCAATTCTTGTTGTAATGAAGATTGCAACTGAGTACAGATGCAGTACTTGCACTGCTTGCCCAATAAACTGCAGATTAACCAGTTGTCTGGTGTGCACAGCGTTTTTTGAAAAACCTTTCACAGGGCTTGGGTAATTACAGGTATTTTTGTTTATGGACTAAAAAATGTATGACCTTCCGGTCTTTTAAAGGTATTCTAGAATAAAGATTTAGTTTGCGTTTCATTGAGTACAACTTTTGGATGTGTCTGAACTTCTGTTTCAAAGTGCTATTAATCCTAGAAAAATGTGTTAAGTAGACAGAAAAGAAAGTCATAAGACCGTCCTACAAAACAATCTTCGCAACATGTCTGTCACAGCGACCTGTTTTACAATTTTTCAGGTAAATGAATACATGATCTTCAATGTTCACACCAACACAATTGTGGATCAATTGTACTACATGGTGAGTTGTTTGATTTAATTTAATTAATTAATTGTTGAGTCTTTGAATGAATCACGTTTCACCAATTTAAAATACCAACTTAATGCTTTACCATTTTGAAGTTCTGTGTTGTACTTTTCATAGTGCAATAATCTGACCATTTTCAAACATGTCGCCAGCCATTGAAAGCTGGAGGTTGAACTGTCTGGCATTCATAAATGAGATATTATTATTAAGCAGTGAAACATCAAGAGTGATGTGTAACCAGATAAAATTGTATGAAACCAAAGCTGACTTTAAATCCGTTTTGGGTCAAAAAACAAAACTTTGCTACAGTAGTGGTTCTGATTACTTAATTACCTCTATGCAATTGGTCTAAACTTGTGCCTCACTCAGATGAGAAAGTATTGCTAGGCTCCTACAGAACTAATGTGTTTTTACTAGTTGAGACCATGCTTGTCACATAAAATGTCACGCCGTGACAATACAATGACACGCTTTGACAATAACAATGACACGCTTTGACAATACAATGACACTGTGGCGCCTCCTAGTGGCATTATTTGTGCACCCTTAGTTGTACCTCCTAAGCCCTCTGCAGGATCTTTATTAAATTTAGCAAGTGTATATATATGACGTTGACAACGAAGACGACAACTTTAAGATGGATCTGACAAATGCTCAGTCCCCTAGTGGCAATTTCATTTTTTTGTGTTCCCCTGTTTCTCTAACGTTCCTTGACGGATTTTAATGAAATGTGGTAAATTGCTTTCTGTTAAAAAGCCACTGACATTTTCCTGTTTTTTGATGGATTTTAAGTATTTTGCTCCACCTAATTGCCTTTTTATGACACAAATTATTCTTTACTTTCAGATTGTCGCCAGTGGAAACATCGTTTTCACAGAGACCTTGATGATGTTCTCCCGACACAAGACGTTTTCCGTAGCTTTGTCACGTGACATGGTGCCAAGTGCTCGCATCATTGTTTACTTCATACACCCCACCACTGCTGAGGTTGTGTCTGACAGTGTGAACTTCTATGTCAAGGGAACTAGTATGAACACTGTATGTATCATGAGGTTGTGTCTGACAGTATGAACTTCTATGTCAAGGGAACTAGTATGAACACTGTATGTATCATGAGGTTGTGTCTGACAGTATGAACTTCTATGTGAAGGGAACTAGTATGAACACTGTATGTATCATGAGGTTGTGTCTGACAGTATGAACTTCTATGTCAAGGGAACTAGTATGAACACTGTATGTATCATGAGGTTGTGTCTGACAGTATGAACTTCTATGTCAAGGGAACTAGTATGAACACTGTATGTATCATGAGGTTGTGTCTGACAGTATGAACTTCTATGTCAAGGGAACTAGTATGAACACTGTATGTATCATGAGGTTGTGTCTGACAGTATGAACTTCTATGTCAAGGGAACTAGTATGAACACTGTATGTATCATGAGGTTGTGTCTGACAGTATGAACTTCTATGTCAAGGGAACTAGTATGAACACTGTATGTATCATGAGGTTGTGTCTGACAGTATGAACTTCTATGTCAAGGGAACTAGTATGAACACTGTATGTATCATGAGGTTGTGTCTGACAGTATGAACTTCTATGTCAAGGGAACTAGTATGAACACTGTATGTATCATGAGGTTGTGTCTGACAGTATGAACTTCTATGTCAAGGGAACTAGTATGAACACTGTATGTATCATGAGGTTGTGTCTGACAGTATGAACTTCTATGTCAAGGGAACTAGTATGAACACTGTATGTATCATGAGGTTGTGTCTGACAGTATGAACTTCTATGTCAAGGGAACTAGTATGAACACTGTATGTATCATGAGGTTGTGTCNGTTTTCTTTTGGAAATAGCTCTCGCAATGTAAGACAACGGTCATTTATTGCATGTAACCGTTGAAGTAAAATGCTGTTGCCCAACCTGATGGTAGTCAAATGCACTGACTAAAATGCTGAACTGTCATTTGTTTTCCATTTGATGACCATTCTGAAATGCTGCTACTTGAAATCTTATCTCATTTGGAATTTCTTTGCTTTAACTTTTGAGGACCTTACTGCACGTACACTATTAAGAATTACGTATTGATGGAAGAGTCTGTTGAGCTTGACAAGAAGTGGCTGTAAAACACACGATTCAGCTTGATTTGTAACTTGTGCCATTTATTGTCACCTGTACAGGTGATTGATGAGCTGCTTACCTACGATGCTCACGCCAACTCGTCGTTCGGCCATACCTGGTATTTACCTGACCAGAAACAGAAGAGAGTCTACTACCCATCACCCACGTACGCGCCTGATGCCAACAAAACATTTGCAGTAAGTTCATACTTTGACAACATTGAACTCAATTTTAATCATTTGTGGTGTATTTAGTCGATAACGGTTTGCTGAACTTACCTGGAGTTTTGAGGGTGGTGCTTTTATTTTGCTGTTATGGTGAAGGACCTGAAGCTACATCCCCAATCTCTCTCTGAAAGATTCTGGAAAAACGTGTTTCCAGTTGAAATTTTTTAATTCAGACTTTTCGTGTTCTTTACATTTTACAATGAAATGCTTTGGATTGTTTTGATTTTTTGGTTATTTGCAATTTTAGTTGTCAATTAGTTTCCAAATACTAGGTTATATATTTTTATTATACTGTCTGACTAATAAATTTTGTAAGTCTTAAACCGGCATGAAAATATAAATCACTATCATTACTGTGATCTGCATGCCACCTATTGAGTAGAACCCAGGACCCTCTGCTGACTGTGCTGATGCTTTAGTCCTCTGAGTCATCTGGTATATATGAATATGCAAATCTTAAACTGGCATTTGAGTCCTGGTCGGAGCAGAAACTCTTTCAGACTTCTATCTATTCATTAGGTTGCATGATTTGGCCAATAGGTGGCGTGCAGACCAGACTGAAAAAATTAATGTTTGAGATGTACAATATATTGTCATTTCATTGAGTATATCTTGTAGCTTTATTTTAATTGCCAGATGTACTTTTTTAGAATTTTTGCATTATGGTTTTTGATATGTCTTCAAATATTTATTCAGACAAATATATAGTACGCACAATCCTTGTCTATTTTATTTTTGAATAGTTGTAATAGAAATGGATATTTGTTTACTCAGGTTCACCATTTTGCATTCTATATCATAAAACAATATGTTTTCAGTTTGCTGGGCTCCACGTCTTCACGGATGCTAAGCTGATTGAAGTGAAACGTAAGTCGATTGTCAGGACAACAGTACAGGAAAAGAAAAGTCAGATTTGATACAAAAAAAAATTATTGAACCAAATCCATTTGTCTGTCTAAATTATGTAAGTTCACCAAGTTATAATTTTGGAGATTTGTTTATTTTTGCATTAATTTATTTTTGTGCGGGTAGTTTGGGATAGCGCCCTCTTTTGGATGCACTTTTGAATGTTAATTTTTCTGCAGTCCTCAGTGTAATACACCTTATTGTTGATAGCAGTTCGTGAATCATTCGCTAGAGTGGCGTCACAGTTCACGCAAAGCATTATGGGCAATATTTTGGATTTTGTTTTAAGAATGGCCTCTTTAGCAGATGACGAGTTACGAAATGGCGGCAATCAACAATACGGTGTATGCCAATGCCACTTTATAATTGTTCAAATTCTGTATTCCGCAGACAACTGTAACTTCACACTTGGTTGGTTGCCATGCTGGAATGGCGAGTGTTACCGTAACCATACTCGCTGTAATGGAGTCTTTGACTGTAAGAAAGATGGCGCCGATGAGTTTGGATGTACGTACTTTTCTGTATCAGCTTCATATTGTCTTTGCCATGTTGCTTTACTTCGTGGAAGTGTTGCAGTGTAAAGTACCTGTTCATATTTGGCGACATTTTAGTGTATTTACAAGTTGGCTTCATTTGGCTTACGTAGTTGAATGTGTGTTCAAAATGAAAAACATTCTTGTTCAGATGGGTTAGACTGAGACAAGCCCAACTTTGTGGCCTGATTAAGACACTGTAGATTTTTGTTTTTTGCTTGTAGAAATTGTATCTGAATTGCAAATTATGTCCACCAATCTTTGTTTTCAGGAAATTGTTACTTGTCCATAGGTGTGACTTAATTAAAGAGACTGTACTGAATTTTATGCATTGTGAGACGTGCTGAACATGAATTAATTTCATCTTCAGCATGCTTTCAAGTTTCAAGAATATTCACTTAAATCAAATTTAAGCATTGTTTATTGCAGTTTGGTTAGCTGCTCTTTTGTTAAAAGTTATATTTGCCAAGCTTAGCATAATATACCTTTAATTCTCTGTATTTTGAACACCACGGTTTGATTTTTCACATTTGGATTGCTATACTGCAAGGTCCTGCTGTTGGCCATTCCAAACAATTTCATGTTGTTGTTGACTTCAACCTAAGATTACTACTTTAAGCACAGTTTTCATTGTCAAAATTTTTCAAGTGCAAATGTCTAGTGAAAATATGCGGATGTCGGCTTATTATTGGGCAGTTCGCACTTCACGTGGTCGCCATCCCGCTTAAATGCTGTCATGAAATTGGGTCAAATTTAAAACCGACTTGTGCCGACCTACCTGTATTTTGGTGAGAGGGACAGAAAAGTACTCAACAGAGCAACTCACCACCACCCCACCCCAACAAGCATATCCAACAGTTCACGGCAGGCATGAAATGGAACAAACCACAGGACACAGTCCTGAACTCCATGAATAAGACTCCTGCAGTACCAGGCAGAGCTAACAAACATTCCAAATAGATTGTGATCGCTTAGGAATCCTCACAACTTCCAGCAAATATGAGCTGATTAAGTGCCAAACTTAGTGTCTGACCCGAATTTCCCAAACTGCGGGGAGATCACTCAAATTCAAAATCCTAGTGAAAATTCTTGACGGTGAAACTGATGTTTTACTTTATGTCTTAGTTTTGAATTAGTGTCGTTGTCATACATCTCTCTTGTAGTTGTAGGATTCTTGACGATGCTTCAACGAATTCATTCACTCGTCAGCTTATGCATACTGGATGTTCATTGCTTGATCTCAACTTTATAATGGTCTTGCGTAGGCAGCTTGACTACTTGACTTTTAGATTCACATCTGTGATTGCAGTGGTTTAATGAGTGGCTAATAACACTTTGCTTTCACTAGAACTTCATTTGCAGCTCAACTTTAATCTAGTTTTAGTTTCCACTTTGTGAATTAAGTTCTGAAATGGAAGCCTCAATTTAAAATTGATTCCACAGCGGTGCCTTCTTTTGACTTTTATGCACGGAAAAATGGAAAATGCTCTATGCTTCTTTTTTATCATGATCTTAAATGGTAATATCATTTGGAGAAATAGAAGTCTTGGAATTGTTTTAATTTTAGATGCGAAGCAACAAATTAATTTTCGCCTCCAAAGTGTAATTTTTGTTTGTCCATTTTTTATTTGACACCTATTTTTGGTAATCTATTTGTAGAACAGTGTCTAAGTACACATAATAAGCAACAACCTGAGTTTCTGCAACTGAAGTGTGACATTAAGTTATGTGCTGTATGCAAATTAACTCAATGTTTGTCTTGTAATTGGTTTGTCATATGCTTTAATCAACATTGTGAACTCATTACTAATGCGTACTTCTCATTCTTGTGCTACTCACATATTTAGGCGAGAAAAGTGACACGTTTCAAGTCGATACCAAGTTTTGGAACAGCAAACACATCGACCATCACTTCCTAGATTATGATTGGTTGTGGGAACAGGCGTACACCAAGTAATTTGACTATAAATGTGGCTTTGTACCGTCCCATCAGATTAACACAAGCATGTACCCGACGTACCTCCAATTTTGTCGCTGTGTGTCCGTTTCTTTTGAAATGACACCAACTCTGCATGTGTCAATGTGTGTGATTTACTAGTTAAACAAAACTTCCATGTCTGATTTTTTTTTCATTTTCAAATAAGTGTTGCAACATTTCGATGCTCATTCTCAAGATCTTAGTTTTGTTTTCACTTTTTCACATTCTACTACTATTTATTCTTGGTGTACAGACAATCATGGGCGGCATATTAATTACTTTCCATGTTAAAATGAACATGTTTTTGTATGAAATTTTTCTCTGTGCTCTGAAAATAGCGTAAAAATTGTTGAAGGCAAGGAATGTAAACACGGTGATATTAGACATGGAAGTCTGTTGTATACTTGTTTAGATCAGTTGATTTCCACCCGTGTTCATGATTTTCTTGCTTGTTTGTTTTCAGTTTGGTGCTTCCAGTCACTAACATTGCATGACTTCTAACTTGCTGGAACTACTAACGCCGTCTAGCTGTAGAGTGGTGACTTGCATGTGAATCACTCATGTCTTCTTATTTCATTGTTATGTAATGCACAAAGAGTCCTGGGAATATTTAATGATCATTAGTAAGGTAGTTTTCAAATTAATCAAGACAACACCAAACTTTGAAGTTTTGATGCACATAATTATCCATTTTGTATTGACTAGAACCCATTTCAGTTCTGGCTAAATCTTGACTGGTATTACTCCATTGCAAAACCTTGCTTTTAATTGTTCATTTATTAGTGAACTTGAACTTTAAATAATTGCTGGTCCATTAATAAATAAACAGTTACTGTCTAGGTGCAGAAATGTCACTCGGATTAAACTTTGACAAATGTGTTATTTCATTGCCAACAAAATTTGACTAAAATACGAAATTATTCCCATAAGAAGTTCTTTCAAGTTTGTTAGAGTTTGACAGTTCTGTGGAAGTCTGTCTCGTTTTTTTGAAAACTAGTAACTATACCTGCATACAATCAAAATTTTTAAAATAAGGTTCTTGCCAAATGTTTATCACTTGTTATGGAAATTTCCCATCATTCTTTGTACAATACAGTTGGAACTTTGTTTCTGCACAACTTTCTTGTTTCTTTTCTGTTTTGCATGAAAATGCTTTGTGTTCAGTTTCCTGCGTGTGCCTAAACACCATGACTGCACGATCGCGTTGCATGGCTTGATGCTGTCTCATCATTGTCAGATAGCCTACACCCCCACCCCAGTTTGTAACCCCACAGCCAGTTGTTGCCTGTTGTCACTGTGAGTCTGTGTGTGTCTGTGCAGGCCCCAAACCTAAGGCCGACCAGTATGATGCTACTCTGTGGCGCACCGCCCACATTGGGAAACTCTACATGGGCAACGACTGGGCATGGCAGGAGTCCTTCACTAAGTATTGTTTCAACTCATTCTGTCTTATGTTTTTAACTCAGTTAAAGCTGCTTTTAGCCCTACTTAGCTGGCTAAAAACAAAAGTCGTATTTGCCCTTCTCTCCTATAAAATCGGTCTCTGAGTATTCTTTACCTTGATTGGAGTTTGGTTTTCGAGATTCACAATTTTAGGTTTGTTCAACTCCATAAACTCTTTCTTAAGTTGCTAGTGATTTTAATGTTTTTATTGATAATAGAACTAGAATCACATGGTGAGGACTATTTTGAAACCGATTTGATTATAGTAAAGTGCCTAATTTGATTTTTCATTGTTTTACCCAGCTCAACAGGGCAAAATACAGCTTTAAGTAAGAGGTTAAGTCTGAAAGTATTTCTCAATGACATTTTCGAATATGTGAATTTTAGAACATTTGGCAGCCATGTTGAGATTTAAGATGGACATTGACTGCTACAGAAACTAGCCTGTTTTATGTACACGAATGTTCTAGTGTAGTGTTCAGTGTTGTTTAATATAGCTTGGTTGTATACAGACCTAGTCCTATTGTTAGGAGTGTCATGTGACTAGGCAGGTTGGGGGAGATGTAGAGCAAGAAAATTGGGTCCTTTGTTGTACTGTATTTTCACTGTCCTTTGACTGATGCAAAATTAACATTAACTTCTACGTAATACTTACTGTTACCTGAATGGTTACATTCTTTGTACTAACGATTTCCCCAGAGCTGTTAGAAATAGATAAATACTTCAGTTGCTGTAATGTTTCTTATGTGTACATTGTAGGGTCACATGACACACCGGGTGTGTTAGGTAGACCAAATGTGAAGGGTCACGGCACCCATAGTAACTGCTATGATTGACTTGAAATTTTTAAAAAGAAATTTAAACTGAGGTAACAGAATTATTTTTATAGTTGTACTTTTTCTTCTGGCTAGCTTAAAACTTGCAGCCATTTTTATGCGCCCACATATTTATATGTGGACGCATTATTTTACATTCGATCACTTTTGTTTAAAGTTCCTTAATCTCTGTAATGTGATGCCAGGTGCAGTACCCTGGTTACCATATGTCCACCATTTGCAGGCCAGATGGACGTATTGATATCAAGGTAAAGGTACCCAATCATCCGGGGTCATGGGTCATCAACGCATTTGGCATGAGTCGCAATAAGGGACTTGGGTTCCTTGGATCTCCTGCACGGGTGAGTAGACACACAAGAATTGAAAAACACCTCTATATTAACTTAACTTGGTTCGAAAATAGTTCTCATGCCAATACCCACTTTTAGATAAAACTGACTGCTTCAACTCCACAGTTGCCAGACAATATGCCTGTATCAATACCAAAATTATAAACGTGTGTATAGAGCAGGTACGTCTGCACCATCCTACATGGTCACATGGTGAGACATGAGTATGGTTCTGTGAAGGTATCAACTGCGTGCGCACACATTATACCAGATGAGTCTTTGTTTATCATTCCTATTACAAAGCAACCTAATCGTGTGGTAAAAAAGAGAACCCTCCCAGGAAGTTAAGTTCGGTGATATCATTGGCTGAGTTACTCCTTCTTTGTGATGTCATAATCACTGCTTTGAGAGTAGTGGACTGGTTTTACCTGCAAAAGGTTGCAAAGTATTGTTCTACTGGGATCAAGTTTTAATGTTTGATTTGATCTACTGAATGCTTTTATTTGATTTTATTATATCATTTAATTCCCCTACGTGTTAACTTGCAGTACGATGCTACGCGTCCATTCTATATGGTCGTTGAGAACGCACAGCATGTACGTTTTGGTGAACAGGTCGGGTTCCGGGTGACCATTTTCAACTACTGGGACACAGAGATTGAGGTGCTGACGTGGTTACATGACTCGCCCGACTATGACTTTGTCATCGTTGACCACGGTGGGAATGTGAACTCCTACGCACCCCGTACAGGAAGCAAAGACATGCAGACTCTTGTTGTGGTAAGTGTGACAGGAAGAGAAGAGGATTGTGGGATACCAGTGCATGTTATGTTTATGTGTTAGTTGTAGTGAATGTTTTGTCATCCAGTAGTTGAATGATGGTATGTGTACATGGTTCGTGTTCCTTAAGTCAATTGCCGCAGGGTTTGCTACTCTAAATTTAAGAATGTTAATTGAATGTTTCACGGTTTCGTATAGTCACATGCCATCAGTTGTTGAATTGTTTTCAAGATACGCTGTACATCTGATCTATTGTCTGCCAAATAATGATTAATCACACTTACTGTGTGCTGTAATTTCTAGGTCAAGGCAGGCACTTCACGCTACGTGTTCTTCCCTGTATTGCCGAAGAAAGTGGGTCACGTGGAGGTCACCATCAGTGCTATGTCATTTGTTGGAGCTGAGACGGTCAAGAAGACGTTCTATGTTGAGGTAAGTGGCCCAGGCGAGTGGATAAGTGTATCCTGGGGTGAGAGAAGGGCCTGACTACCTTGTTATGCATAGATGTATTGGTAGTTTGGCTATTGTTGCTCAATGTCATCTTTGTCATTCATAATACAAAAAATTCATACTGTCAAATTTTTATGCACTCACATACTTATGTGTGGATGCATAATGTCGTCAATCCTGCCTGTCCGTCTGCCGCCGCCATCCGGCATCTGCTGCTCTATCTCCAAAACCCTTTTATTAATGTTCGTATTCCTTTTGTGGATGGGACGTCATGAGCGTCATTATATTATATGATGGCGACTTTCAGGTCGATCCAATGAACGCTGTGCCTCCTAGTGGCAATTTCATTTTTTCCATTTTCCTCAGTCTGTTTCTCTGAAAATTAGTAAATAGCTTTCTATTAAAGAAACGATGACATGTTCCCATTTTCAGACCTATTTTGCGCCATCAAGTGGTCATTTTTACTGTTTTTCTAGTCTGTTTTTGGTATCCACCCTCTCAACCAAACCACTCTAAGCATGATTTTGAAAATTGGCATTTATGTTTCTACTGTGAAGAGGACGGTTGATAATGATTTTCAGACGACTCTAACTACTGTGGCACCTCCTAGTGGGAGTTTTTTGTGTCTGTAGCTGTATTTCCCAAATCCTCTGCAATTTTGGCTGGTATGTTTATTATGAAGTTGACAACGCACTACAACAACATTTGGATAGATCCAACTGGGCCTCCTAGTGGCATTTTTTTCGGTGTCCTTTGTATGCTTAAAACTTCTTGTCAGATTTTTATTAATTAAAATTTATAAATAGGTTTCTATTGAAAGAGTCGACATGTTCTCGTTTTCGGATAGATTCGACGTATAGCTGCTGTTTTTATTGTCACAAAATTTTTAATAGGTTTCTATTAAGGAAACAATGATGCCTTCTCATTTTCAGGCAGATTTTATGTATTCTGTGCCACTTGATGGCCATTTTAAAAATTTTTGATTGTTTTAGACGTCATTCTCTCCATCCATCAAAATTTGGTGATGTATTCCTGATGAGAAGAATGAGGCTGGGGTTGCTTTTTCGGATGTGTTCAAATACTCTCCCCCCCACTGGCAATGTTTTTGCATCCACGGCTATATCTCCTTTTGCAAAATCTTTCTGAAATTTTGCAGATGTGTTTCTATGGAAATGGCAACAGATGATGGCCAGTTTCAGACCAATCCAACAGAGTTGTGCTGTCTAGTGGCAATTATATTTTTTACGTTTGCCTCTGTAACATTACTTAAGGGTTCCTTGATAACTTTTCATGAAATTGAGCAAACAAATTTCTATTATGAAGACATCAGCATCTTTCTAGTGGCCATTTTAATTAGTTTGTAGTCTGTTTTTGTCGTCTGGTTCTGTATCTGCCATATCCTGCAGAGGATCGTTATAAAAATTGTCAGATTTGTTCCTACTGACAAGAGCATTGACTGACGTGGATTTTCAAATGAATCCAACTACATGGGTGCCCCCCAGTGACATTTATCTTTGTCTCTCCTAAACCCCTTGCAAGATGTTTTTGAAGTTTTACAATTGTATTGACCTGACAGCAGATGGATGGATTTGACTACTGCTGTGGTTTCTAATGACAATTTGTTTTTTTACTTTTGCCTTAAGTTTGTATCTTTGAAGGTCTTTGACAGATTTTCATAAAATTTGGCAAATCATTGTGAGAGACGATGACACCTTCCCATTTTTGCATGGGTTCAATGTATGCTGAGTCATCTAATGGGTATTTTTATGATACAGATAAACAACCCTAGAAGCACACTATTTGCGGTGCAGTCATGGGCACAGTTCAACACTCCGCACTGTTTTTTTTTTGAGTAGTTGAATAAACATGTGACTCAAATATTAAAACCTAATATTTGCAGCTTGTGCTTAAACAAATGGTTGAACTGTGCTCTTTTTACTTTCCTGGCCATGTGTGATTTGTTGTTCCATCTGTTGGCAGTAGCATACGATGCGGCAGCTGTCGCACACCCTAATATACAGGGCTGTGGAGTACTCAAAAATGCCCGCTCGAAAATACGACTGATTGCATATTCTGCACTCAGATTTCCAGATTTGCACTCGTAAAAAGTGACTAATGAAAAAAAGCCGAATGTAGGACAATGTCCATACGAGCGAGTCCAATTTTCTACTCATATGTTTTACTTTTTCTTCTCGTATTTAGGAGCGTGAACTCGCTTATAATGAGCCCTGGTGTGACTGGGTGGCACGGCTTGCTTACACATGGTGCCACGTTGACCACACCCCTCTCACTGTACCCAGCTTCATCTGATCAACTGACTTGTTACACGACCAATGATATTCCTAAATTAGCCATATTTAGAGTATGCTCCTACGCATATCCTGATCACGCGAGCGCATACCCCCTTCACATGGTGCGGGCTTGGTTGCACACTGTGTTGATTAACGAGTATGGTTGAAATCAGTTGCATAGTGAAATACAGCCACTACTTCAGTGACTTAGACCTCACAATGGATGCAACAACTGTTGCGTACTAAGTATCTGTGACCAATGGTTCATCAAGTGCGACTACTGTGTGTTAATTGTGAAATTTACACTATCCATACTGTTTATTTGTAAAGGCCAACGGTGTTACAAACTATTACCACACACCGTTCCTGTTGGACCTGTTGAACACTGGCTCCCTCATCCTCCCTGAATTCAACATCACCATCCCGGCAGAGTTCATCCAGCCAGAGACTTCCTGGCATCTCTACGTACCTGGCTCACAGAAGGTCACCGTTAGTGCTGTTGGTGAGTCATAACTTAATATTGGTTACAGTGAACCAGGCTGACTAGAACCCTGGTCTGTTCTAGTCGCTGCACCTGCTGAACTTCTCATCTTAAATGACTGTAAAGTTACTTAATTGGTGAGCTCTTTATTTTACTCTGTGAAATCCTGCTGAGCCTGCAGAAAGGAACAAACCACATTACTTCCTTGTTTCTTTCCACGAAGAGTTAAATAACCGAAGCATGTTACAGACGTCTGCCATCTCTAACACCATAAGTAAACACGTGTCTTTGAACTGTGTAACGGACAGTGTTGTGGACTGGCTTATTGTGCTTGGAGGCCAGTGTGAAGATAATTGCTGCTTGTTCTTCGTTGACAATTTTTTTTGGATGTTCTTGAAATGACGGTCACACAAATTTGTCATGTTAAGACACTTAATTCTCCATAACTGCACCCCATCGCTGATCACTGAGATTGCTATAATTAATGAAAATGACACTCAATTTTTACATAGTGAAATAACTCGTTTGAGCATCAGACTCTAATGTTTTTTTTTTCAAAACATATTAGCTGATTACATGAGATAGGAGATGTGCTTATACTTTACATAAAGTCAACAAAAATCTTTCTTAATGTTACTGTGGCTTCAGGGCCAAAATTTACTCGACGGCTTTGTTGGTAATTAACCCAAGATTCTTTGGCTGAAGGTTGCCCACATGTTCACCTTATTATTGTGTCCTAGGTGACGTCATTGGGCCAGGCATCTACGATGACTTTGTTACCTCCCTGTCTGTGCTGAGAGAACCTTATGCCTGTGGTGAACAGTCAATGTTCAACTTTGCGTATAATCTGTACAACCTGAAGTTCTTGAAAGACACCAATCAACTGAGAGATGATATACTGAAGACTACACTGGAAGGGCTTAACTTAGGTACACCAGTTTGGATTGGGGGGGGGGCTCTCCCGTTTCCCAACGGTNAACTAGTCTGCATAGTGGCTTAAAATTTTGTGGAGGATAGTTGTCAATCATGGGTGTCATTCACACACAATAGACCTTTTGAAATTGACAAGCAAGATCATTGAATTAAAGCAGTTCTTGATGAACCCTGCTCTGTGTAAGTAAACACAGCTTAGCAATGGGCTTATGGTCCTGGCTGAGAAGATAATTGTTTTATTACCCCGCGTGGATTCTTGGAATCCATTGTAGCATTATGATTGTCTATTTCTACTGTTAAGCACTGATCAGAAATATTCGATATTTCTCTGCAAAGTATTGTATCTTGATGGGAACAACACTCCTAAACATTTTGCAACTAATGTATCCGTCTGTTTAAACACCTGTAATAGTGATTAATTTGAGAAACACAAGATTTGATAGTGAGTGAAAATATAATGAAACATGAGCTTTCAACAAACTAGAGAGATTATTTAGATACACAAGTGTTCAACTAATTTAAAAGTATAAAATTCTAACAGACAACTAGACTCCATTTCTCATGTATGAAGTTTGGTACAATGTCACCAATTTCAAGGTCTTCTGACATTATGGTGAACGACCACAATTTTTCAAATTTTTTTTATCGATTGTAGCTTCGGTACAGAACTTGAACGTGTTATTGGTTTAATTTGATACTACATTGGTATCTTTTGTCAGAAAAGAAGAAACTAAAACTTCCCTTGTCTGCCATATTGTGTCCTGCATTGGTGAGGATTTTTTGCTTTTTTCAGAACTTGAATTATTACAAATAAAAAAGTCACATTTTCCCCAGAATATATGACATTGACATGTCGAGCATACAGAGTAAGAGCGGTGAGGGAATGTCTTGTATCTCCACAGGTCTGCAAGAGAATGATGCGTACTACCGCGAGGAGGGCATGTTTGCCTGGATGCTTGTTTTTGAAGACTGGAGCCAGCCCAGCGTCTGGCTCACTGCCTTCACTGTGGCCACTATGCATGACGCCATTGTGGCAGACTGGGTCAACGACTTCTTCATTGATATCTCCATGCTGGATAAGATGGCGTTGTGGTTGTGCTCACAGCAGAATATGGAGGGGCCGCTTAAGGGAAGCTTTAAAGGTTGAGTTGACTAAGTTTCCACCACGTGACTGTAGATATAATGTGGATATTATAGACACAGTGGTCTATTGTATAGAAATAAGTGAAAGCTTAGGAACAGAGATATAAATGTTTCATGAAATATGGAGGCGTGTTAATGAGGATTACTTTTGTTAGAACTTTACACAAAATGTTATATGACTTGTTCTTGTATCTAATGTTAAGATGTTATATGTAGACTTGTCTCCCCTGTTAAGAGTGTTGCATGCTAGTTGTGCTTCATGCCATTTCATGGGTTTAAAGATAAGTTATCATCATTGAAATGAAATGACGTTCACTCTTCTCTTCATTTCAGAGAGTTTTAATCCATATGTTAGAAGTGTACTTCAGGGTTTAGTTACCTCTTTTAATGAAGAGTGATGACCTTTTGCCCTTGAGTGCGAGTCATGCAAAATCCTTGTATGTTTCTAGAGCTGGCGCAGGTTTATGACCGCAACATGAGGTCACCGTACACGGAGGTCAACGGGGTGCAAGTTAAGGAGAATGTGACCCTGACTGCCTACGTCTTGATTTCATTGTCCAAACTTACTAAGCTGACTTCTTGGAATGTAAGTTCAACTTTGAATATTATGGAGATCTATTGCTTGACAGTCTCAAAAATTATGATGTAATAGAACATCACTAGGTGGTGCTTGTGGCATATTGAATGTTATTTTATTAATGTTCCATGAGGTGCACGTTATAATGATCAAAATCTCAGCAAATAACAGTCTTAGAAGTTGTAGTCTTTAATGGTTTTTGGTTATTCACATGTCTGAAGCTGCAAACTATTCTTTGAGCTAAATAGCTAGTGTGCAAAATACAGGCTTTATTTTAGAATTGCGCTCTGCATCAGTGGTGCATAAAATTTCTTAATTCTGGTCATTGGGCACATAAAAAAGGATTTGCTGTCATGCTTTACTTTGTCTTTGGTCATAACCATCATGTTGATATTCTAACACAATGACAATGCAGAGTAGCCAATCAAAGCCAATGTCAGTGATCAAAACAGCAATGTTATCACCCAGGTCAATTATAGTATGCATGAAAGTATGCAGACTCAACTTTTATTTTATGTCTTTGATTTACAGTTATGTGTTATGATGAATAATAAATCGGCGCATAACATGAAGCAGACAAAATCGCACACTCTAAAGTGCCCTCTTAAGAATCAATTCGAAAAAAGCCAGAAAATTTTTATGAATCCAAAGGTCTTTGAAATTGGTCCTTAGATTTGAGGCTTTATGTGCCAGTTAACCCAGAACTACATTTTTGTAAAATGATCCCTGAAAATATAATGTAATACCGTTTCAGGTCAATTTGGTGACACAAATAGCTCAATTTCAATCAAATAATTTTGATTCTTCAGGACGCGCGTGCTAAGGTAGACCAGGCACAAAAACTGGCCCAGGATTTTCTGGGTACCAAAGTAGAGACAATCACTGACCCATATACCATGGCTATTGTCTGCTATGCACTTCACGTGTCAGAGAGCACACGCAAGAGTGCCGCCTATCAACGGCTAAAGAGCATGAAGACTGAGAGTGAGTAATTAAGACAATAACTACTCCATGTTATTTGCTCAATGGTGACAGTTGTTAGAATGCCTGCTGATTAGCTTGTCTGTTAGAAACCTATTTTCTGAAGTCACTGTGGACATAAAGGCACTGTAACTTAAACGTACTTCTTTGAAGAAGTTTTGAGTGGCATCTGTTTAAAAAAGCATGCTAGTTTTGATGATGGCTGTGCCACTCAGCCTGTAGGAGATCAGTCTGATATCTTTGTTTGATGTTGTAGTTGTTACATTCATTTAATATCCAAATGGTTTGTACAGATTTTATTTTTAAGACCACTTATGGTGAACGAATTTGTTTAGGATTTTCTCAGGTTACCCTTGGTGAGTTTTTTTTTGGGTGAACCAAAGTTTTGTACCTTGAAATTGTCACCTTCAGGAGATTTGTTTACATGGATTTAAATCTTCATCTTTGCAGTAAAGTCATGCATGATATAACCATGCTTTGCTGCAGTACTTTCATTCACCAAAAGATGGCACTGCCTTACAAGCAGAAACACTTGCCTGTGTTCTATTTATGCTCTTTCAATACCAAGTTCATCTATTTCTGTGTGACATTATCGTGCACATCACTACATATAGTAATATAGCTTTTGCAACGAATTTGTGGGTTTTCCATGTTTTCAAGTAAATTGAAATACTTAGGCTCTCATGTCAAATAAATCGCCAAGTTTGCACAGTTCTCAAGGCCACTATGATGACTGTCTTGTGGCACATGAGCAATAAACAGAGAGATTACACACTATCACAAAAGTTTCATAAGGCGTGCGTTTGACAGTAACGTGCAGCATTTCGCTTCGGCGACTAGGTCAAACTTCACTCTGAGTTTTAGTGCAGTGAAAGCAGGATGCAGTGAAAAATGTTCAATCAGTCTGGCTTTCAAGGTAAGATTGATACACTTGGCTAAAAAGTGTGTTGTCTGGAAACAAGTTTCCTTCAAGTTTTAATTAAGAAGTGGCAAGGAAGTTTGATGTCTAAAAAAATTTTAGAATTCACCGATTGATTGTGTGAGTACGACATGCAGTGAAGTTAGTGATGAGTGGTCACAGTGGAAGAAAGAAATTTGATCTTCAGTGCATACGCCTGTGTGGTTTTAGGCTATTGAAAACATTTTCAGTTCCTTAAAATTCCATTAGAAAAGAGGAAGGTCCCATTTAGTGTCGAAAAAGTTTCACAAGCTCTACTAATACATATACATTATAACGTTGTATGGAAAATGACGGATTTTGTATTGAATGAACGTGGTCCCATTTGTGTCATATACATACTCCCACTAGACACTTGTGCATTGCAGCTTGCCAACCCTCTCAAGCACGTCTCTGTCTCGCACTGTTTGGCTTTTATCAGACAGTCAGGGGACTGTGCAGGCTAGTGCGATGATCTTAGTTGGTCTTTTTTCAAAATTGAATATGTAGGGCTTGGTTTCTTTTAATTCTGTGCTAATTATGTTCCCTAAAACTTTTTTCAGCTCTTGTAGTCTGTATACTACTGAAATTTGCTGCATGTATTTTTGTAACTACGTGACAAGTGGGCATGCACATCATGGCATTCCCTGCTGTCACTTTTAAAAAACTTTAATTATGAGATTATTTGAACATTTTTTTCAACGTGTACGAGGGAGTAAGCCAGAATTATCCAGCAAGCTCTCACTGTGTCAGCTCGCTCTAGTTACTGCAACATTTTGCTAGTCAACGGTACACTTCGCAGCAAAAGTAATCCTGCAAAAATCCGTTTCCTGTTTGTATCATTCCAGAATTCTGATGGTGAACTCTGCTTGCAGTCACATGGATTATGTTTGTATTGTTGCCATGACATCATGACAGGGAATTTTTGTTATCTTGGTGTGTATTGTACAGTACTAGACAAAAAGTAAGCAGACAAAATACTGTTCTACTGTCATGACGGCTAATTATGTTAGTAGCAAAAATGGCTGGTAATAACTATTACGGCGGTAAAATTCTAATTAAAAATGATTTAGCCACCTTTCTAACTGTCCTCAATCCTCTTCATTCTGAATCATGAATACTACTCTGATGAGGAATTCAGCTTCCACACAGCCGTTTTGACGGGGTATTCCGAGTCATTTTGTCAGATTACTTTTGTCTTGTGCTGTATATTATCCTCCATTTGTCAGTTTCCCATATTTATAATTTTCCGTGTCTTTAGGCGAGTATGATTACTGGTCACCAGTGGTAATTGCCCCTAATCCGTCAGCTACCATCAACACCATCGAGTATATCGACGCTCGTATTCCTCAAGATTACGAGGCCACAGCGGTGGCCGCGTCTTCATATGCTCTAATGAGTTATCTGTTGAACGGCGATCGTGACGAAGGGTCTCTTGTCATGAAATGGCTGCAGACGATGCGTAACACAGTGGGGGGCTTCTCAGCAACCGCGGTGAGTGGCCGCCATCTTGTTTTTTAGAGACAGAATAGCTATGAAGTGTTTGGCCATTAACGGTTTTTGTTGTTTTGTGTTTTAGAACGGCATTAAAAATAGTTGAATTTTTTTAAATATAGCCATAGAATATTTATGCTGTGTAGAGTATAAAAAGTAGTGAGTAAACCTAATTGAGAAATAAATGTGATTCTTAATAATGTTCATCAATTCATGTTTGCAAAATCCTGCGTTTAATTGTGTACACCTAGAATATAAAAGCTAAAAACATTTTCCTTAGAAGTCAGGTAATTTATACCCAGTGAGACTTAGGACCACCCACTATATTTGGCGTTAAATTTTCATGCCATATGTTCATTACCTGAAGTTACGTCAAAATTTCTAATTAAGTTAAAATAAAAAATATAATAATGTAATTAGTAACTCTAAATAGCACTTGTAGCTAATGTTGTCAATTCCGTTATGTCCCGACAGTAAACAGATCTATGTACCGGGTATTCATAAGTGGATGCCAAAATTAATGGTGCATTTTAGTCTATTTAACTAGTTAAGTAAAAAAAGAAAATTGAATTAGGATTCTGTTTCCGTTACCAAGGAGAACGTCAAAATTATCAGCGACTCAAGAAAACACTTCCGAGTTTATTGGGGTCGGCCTAAAATTGCGGATTTGAAAATAATACATGTACGCATTGCCTGTCACTAAGAGTTTCTCGCGCATTCAACAACAATTCAAGACTGAATGAGCTTGGTAGTGTTTTTAAACCCCAAAGCGCTTCGATTAAGAATTCATCAGTGACAGCTAAACAGGGTTGAAGTGCACATTATTGCCTTAAACTAAGGGATTTTGATATATTAAATCACTAATAAAATTGTTCTTCTTCCTTTTAAGACTTTCAAACTAAAGCTTTAGGCAAATGTTGTGTGTATACATGCAGTGGGCCCTCACCGTGTCAATATGTTGTGTGTTCAGTACATAAATACATACAGTGGACCCTCACTGTATCCAATATGTTTCACTGCAGGATACCATAGTAGCTCTTCAGGCTCTAACTGAGTATGCCAAACGTGACACGGATCGGACGAGCTACAACATGAAAATCACAGTCAGTGCTCGTGACTTTGTCAAGACACTAGAATTCACCAGAGACAACTACGCCTATCTCCAGCGAATTGAGGTGAGTGCTGGCCTTTATCACACCTACAATTTATTAGTCTGATCTCCAACCCCTTCACTTGCTTTCTGAAGCTGTGTTGATCTGGGAACAGTGTACATTTTGTTTGTTGGATCAGTGAATAGTTTTTTCATTTGGTAAGTCTAATACTGCTATTTACGTTTTAATTTACCAGGAAGATTTAGTTTCTGACATTCTCTGCTTCGTTGGTGTTTTTAACAGCAGGTTCTAACTGCTGTTGTCACGGTTTCGTGAATATGCTTTGTATAAATATTAGTACACTGCTACCGGGTGTGTAGCCTGCACATGCCTGGTGCACAGAAATCGCATCAGACCACCTGCGTATTTTGAGAACAATTTGAATTTCATTTATGTTATATTGCCAGTGCTTAAGTAACTGTTCTGTTGTTGGCTTTCAGTTGCCAGTACAGTTTGGAAGTGTGAAGATATCTGCACAAGGCTCTGGCTTGGCGCTGGTTCAGGTACAGAACATAATTATGTTGTTTGTCCTATGTTGGGTGCAATTTGGTTATTTGTGGACTAGCATTCTCTGTGAAACACGAGTCATGTATGTTGCACTGGCATTGAGGTTTTGAATGGCATTAACTTCACACAGGTCACTATGGCAATATTATGTTCACACGTGTCATTCTATGGTAATATTAATCCTCTTGAAACTTGTAGCCATAGGTAAAGAAAGGTTAGAATTTCATTCACATCTGAAAAATGTTATGGTCAGAAAATGTTATGGTCAGAAAATAAAAACAGGAGCGACCAGCCTGATACGATCTCTCCTCTTTAGATCTGAAGTCGTTCTAGAGATGGCCATGTTATTGACACTGTGTAGTACTATAGAATTCTGGTTCCACTCATTGCAGTATGCTGTAAAATTACATAGCTTTGATATTGTAAGAGCTACAGTAAAAGTATGCAGCCGTATTATAAAGCGGACCAGATGTACTTTTTGTATTTTCAAGTTTTTTATCTTTTATGAGACAAAACTTGTAGAAATACAAAAACGTTTTGAAAAGTACAAGTTAGCCATTTTCTATTCTCTTTTAGCTGGAGACTCAGGTCAATGTTGAATATCCCTTCCTTCTAAGACAGCCGCCCGTCTCTGCGTATGGTGTGCAGTTGGTGAACGTGACATTTTCAGGACGCAATCTCTCGATCTTTGATGCTGATGCTTGTGCCATGTAAGGATATTTTTGCTGTTGTAAAAACCTGATTTATCACATTTTCTGTTTCTGGCTATTATTCCATGAGATGTTTTGAAAGCGTTCAAGAATCAAACTTATGTGAGGATGATGTATGAGGTTACATGCAATCCAGCGAAGGGTGGTTGGTGAATGTAACTGAGTAATATAATTGTGTTTGACATGAATGCCTTTAACATGACTGCCACGTTGATTGTTGATGTCAAAATGACTAAGTGCCTGTTCTGTTTCATTACAGTTGGAGGCGAACATCAGTTTCAGCCCAGAGTGGCATGTCTATCCTTGAGGTGGAGCTGCCGTCAGGCTATGAGATTAGGAACACTGTTCTTAACAAACTAGTTGCTGACAACATCTACCCACGTGTTAAGAAGGCAGAGTACACCAATAAAAGAGCAATCTACTATTTTGTCTATGTAAGTTGCCTTTTGTGCTTCTTAAAGGGACATTGTCGCTCTTTTGTCTGAGGAGTGACCAAAGGCTGTAACACAACAAAGTTCGTTGTGTTTTTGTGATTTTATTACCAATTACAAATTCTTACCGTTTTCTGCGAGGCAATCACTGATATCCAAGCCGATGTCTTTACTGTTTCCATGCGCTTAAGATAGTTGTGTGGTATTTAGCTGAGTGCAAGAGTGCTTGGAGGCCACTGTGGAATTAGTGGGCTCGATTCCGCGCTACTGCTAATTTCTAATTTGCTTTTCTCGCTAAGAATGTCCCTTTGAGTTACTAAAACTCAATTGCTTAAAAACACTTTTATTGATTCAAAAGCATCTTTGTCCCATGATTTAGTCATTAAGTTTTTGCTCTCAATACAAACTACTCGAGGTGTTTCAGTGTGTTGAACTAATTAGAATCAGAAAGCACATATCTACGAGAGGCCTGCAGTGTGTCCAGTTTCAAAACTTAGGTTTAGTGAAGTGTGTTGTTCCTTGCAGATAACCTGACATCTCTGTCGAAATATCACTTATTCAAATTTTGTTTATGCGAAATGTATCTTCGCATTCTCAAACACTTTGTGTTAATTGTATCTTTTCACGACGATTAAGAGTTTTGAGAAAATTTTTGAATAATTTTTTGGCAGGATGCTCCAGAATTTATAATATTATTCACTTGATAATGCGAAAAGCTAACTGAGCTTTGTTGTAATAGAATACTGGATAATGGCAGCTGTCCTGTGTTTTAATTTGTTTTCTCTATTGTTTCAGTTGGATAGTTCATGGACGTGTGTTCATGTGAGGGCTGAACGTTGGTACCCAGTGGCTAATTACACCCGCGAGTATGAAGTTAGGGTTTATGACTACTATCAAACATGTAAGTATAGGTTATCAGATGTACATTCAAACATGTAAGTATAGCTTGTCAGCTGTACATTCAAACATGTAAGTACAGGTTGTCAGCTGTACATTCAAACATGTAAGTACAGGTTGTCAGCTGTACATTCAAACATGTAAGTATAGCTTGTCAGCTGTACATTCAAACATGTAAGTATAGGTTGTCAGCTGTACATTCAAACATGTAAGTACAGGTTGTCAGCTGTACATTCTTGAAACTGTCCCATGTGACAAATTATCTGTAAAGTGTGCTACAGGCAAAAGTATTCAGTCTAAAGCACTGTACAGTCAGTGAACTATTGCAGTAACATTTATATTCCTAGTTTTATTTCATTACTTTAAATGTAGACTGCATGGTGGGACGTGCATGGTGGAATGTGCATGCATGCCAGTGCTGGAAAAATCAACAGCGCTTGGTTTAGATAAATGGCAGTGGGTCGCTAAAAATGAAGGCCATATTGGCATCACAGAATGTTCTGCTTATAGTGCAATACTTGCAGCAACTCTTACAACTTGCTGGTTACATTTATTCTGCCGTTTATTGTTTATTAATAAATTACTTCTAAATTTTTGACATACTCTCATCTGTCATTGTGTAGCCCAATGTGTTTGCTGAGAGACAAACGTAAACCTTCAAGCACGAAAATTTCAAAATTAGTTGTTCAAACTTAAACTTGTGTCAGAACAACTTAAATGAACAGGTCTCATCAGATTTTGACCCTTTGTAATCCTGCCCCTTAAAGGTCATGTTGTTGGTGTGCTTGGTTGCACACTATCTGGACACCAACACGTGTTGTCTTGCTCACGCACGGAGGGCGGTAAACTTGTCACATGACAGATAATAGTTGAGCTATTATCCAAGTGGAGTGCTGCATGCTCATGGATTGTCTGCTTTGCAGTCAAGTCAACCTTTCACAGGCAGCTCATCGTGGCATGGCTTGGTGCTGGCTCTGAAACTCTTTTCCTCAGACACTTAACTTTGACAGAATCTGTTGGGACAATCTGCTTTACTAATGGATAATATTTTGTATGACTTGTGGGGATGCGTTGGAATATTGTAATTGTTATTTCCATGGTTTTTTGTTAATATCGATTGAAAGTGGGACTTTTTGATCACTACAACAAAATTTATGCACAGATTCTACTTTTGTTTGATGAATATTTATTATTTATTTCATTTTTCAGCCAATCACAACACGTCGATGTACTGGGCCGAAGGTCTCACGCGTCTTGACGTCTGCCAAGTGTGTGGCTCTTGGCAGTGTCCCTACTGTCCCTTCTACAATACAGCGACATCTGGTGCTGGATTCAGCATCGTTCTTCTGGTCACGTCTGTGTTAGTGAGTCTGTTTCATTACAACTGGATCACCTTCAGAGCCGGCGTATCTGTTAGATAATAAATGCACAGAGTTAGCTGTACATCTGAATTGCGAATCTTTCAAACAGCTGCATATTTGTTATGACAGAGGTATTCAGCTAATCTGAATTTAAACAAATACAATTGATTTTTAGTAATTTGCAGTTTAATACATGCAATACTAGAAGGCTTTAACCAAACACAATCTAATTTGAATTTAAACTAAAGGATATATTCTTGTAAAACTCAGGTGTCTGGTCGATGTATGATATCATGATTCACTGAAAAGTTGTCGTCTTGCAAGCAGACACTGTTATGGTGGTGTGGTTGATCAGATATTGATTTGGTGCTGTTGATCTTTAACAGAGTGCTGTGTCTCAGCCAGTTTCTGTCAACAACAATGGCTGGATGTTGATTTGTGTACATCTAAAATTATTTGCACAATTGTACAGATACATGATCCTGCATTTTATGCGCCCACAAGTATACATGTGTGTGCATTATGCTGTTATCCCCATCGTTCCGGCATCCGTCTGACCAGCCTCTGGTGCTGCTTCTCCAAAATCCCAGGATGCAATGTGCTGACTGTATTCTCATCCTTATTTTGAAGGTCATGTGACTTGACTCGCCTGATAGTTGTCGTTACTTTACATCATAGATAATGCCTCACCACGACATGCGTGTGAAGGAAATTATCATAGTTTAAAAAAGGCTGTAACAAATAGACAAAGTATTGTTTCTTTGTTGTTCAGTTATTAATCTGTACATATTGCATTATTCTAAGTATCCAACTAGAAATATAATTTGTAGGCAAGTGCTGAGTCTTTGAGACAAGCTTTGATTTATTTAGCACCAGCCCAGTATACACTGTATTTGTTGGGAGGGACAAGACTTCGTTGCTAAGTCTTTTCACGTCATGTTATTGCCAAACACGAGCTGGAATAAATTGGAACGATCTAGGTAGTAGTTTAATCGTGGATCGCACTGGCAAATTTTCGGATGGATTCGACTGTTAATGTTCCCCTAGAGGCAACTTGTTTTTTACGTTTGCATTTTTTATCTTTGGAATTCAAGAAAGATTTTCATGAAATTTTGGCAAATAGGTATCTGTTAAGGAGGCAATGACATCTTCTTGTTTTCAGATGGATCAGACCTATTGTATGCCACCTAGTGGCTATTTTTAGTATTTTTGAGTGGGTTTTGGCATCTGCCTCTATCAGCCAAACCACTCCAATATTCGTTGCACCCCCTAGTGGTCTTTTGATTGTTTTTTTGTCTGTTGGTTGAGGTCCGCTTCCCCATTCTCCAAGTTGCGAAGAATCATGACTTGCTGACTTGTTATGCGCCCCTAGTGGCTATTTTAAGTGTACTTTGCTACTAGCGTTGCTCTCTTTTCTGGGAATGTTTAAAAATCATAATTGTCTCTTGTACCTGCGCTGTTTTGGTGCACATGGTGGGCACATATCAATGCCCAACATTTCTCTTGTTTATTGATAACTGACCTAAGTTTGCTGGTTTGATTGGACCAATGTGTGCAAAGTTTTGTTTAACTGTACATGACATTGTAATTCCTATAATCTTTTTAGTGTTGTCAGAATGATTGTTAAAGCTCAAATTGCAACATAATCTACCTTAAGTACGTCGTTTTCGTCTGCTGGAAATAAAAAATCGCAGGAGTGTGAAACACCAATGAATAGTGAACAACATGTGAACAATGTGATGAGACGTAATACGACTGCTGGAAATGAAGTATTATGGGTATTTATTTTTGATTAAGTGACGTCATTTGTATTCATGATGAGGCCGTTAGTCTTCAATGACTGATGTGGAAGATATTAATGATGAAGTTGTGATAATGGTACAACACAGTGATCAAGCTTTTATTGCAGTTGTTATTATTGTATACAAATCCATTTTGAAAAACCAAAATAGTGTGTTACCTCCTACGAGTGCTAGTCTTAGAATTTGTTTATTAATTACTTGTATAATTTTGCCATGTGAAGTCAAGTTTAAACTGCATGCAATTAAGAGATTCCATATTTATACTCAAATAATTAACACAAACTGAAGTAGTCTTTAGACATTCACAGATAGTGCTAAGTTTGTTCATGGTACACCACCCGATAGAAATGACGTGTATGTGGTATGTTTATACTATGATAATCATTGTTTTTCAAGATTAAGTGACACTTTGATTAGATGAAAGGCTTAAAAAGATGCCTATCATTTTTTTGGGAAATGACATTGTGTATAGGTGTGTGTGTAAATTGTATGAGATTTTGAACGATTGATGGCTTGTACATATTTTTATATTGGTGTTGGGAGTAAAGATGTTTTAGTTAAAGACATTGAGTCCTGCTTTCTGTAAAAAACCGTGTTTTGATTTTGGCCCCTTACTGTTATAAAATTGGTTTTGCCTTGTTCGATACTCTGTTTAGAGGTGACCTTTGAGGCCGGAAATCACACCTGTTTTGACTTTGAACTGTGGGCTGAGCCATCCAGGTAAATTGTGGTATGCTTATTGGCCAAGCTATTGTACATTTATACATAAACTTGAAACGATTCCAGGCTTTATATAAGACTTTCTGCTGTGACATTCCATTTACCTAACAATTTTGTCTTCATGAATGACCAACATTCCATATTGTAAATGCTGTATAAATAAAAGATTTGATACAGTGTCTGGTGTTGATTTTCATTCTTGTAGGTTTAGGAATTGTCTCCAGTCAAAAACTGACAGGCATCCGCATTTTCCGTGCTCACTTGTATGTAGCGCTGCGTGTAAGAAAAAAGTGTGGTCCGTGAGAAAAGAATTGTGGTACATCAGAAAAAGGAAAAGAAAATTATACAGCTCACGAGAGAATTGTGTTCAGGAAAAAAAATGCTGTTAGTGATAACGCCCGTGAGTTGAGGGGAACGGAATGGTTGTCAACCTGTTAGTAAAAATACTTGTAAATTTTACAAACTAGCTTTTATCGTCTATTAAATGGGTTTGACGATTTCCTATCCAACAGCAAAAGTCTTAGTACCTAGATTTCACTATACCCACAAATGACTCCTCCCTGATTTAGTTATCGGTTTTGAATCAGTTGAATCGTGCAGTTATAGGAATTATGCTCAATAGGAGTGATTTGTGTGTTGACGATTTTTTTTAAAACACCAATGTTTTTCATGTGCTATGACCAGTGCTGTAGTGGAGCGTAAGCGCACGTTGGCGCAGCCAACAACCTTTTGGTATTTGAACGTAGAGCCTACGCACCGTAAGTTAGGTTCAGTGCTCAAGGTGATACGATGGGCTTTGGGCGCCTACTTACCTCTAATTTTACCACTACAGCACTGGCTATGACAGTAGTATTCTTAGAAAACTCCTACGTCGTGCTTTTATGGGTGTTTATTTTATGCTTACCTCAGCACTTAACGAAAACAATGGTCACCTTTCTGGTTACTGCATACCCAAGTTTGCACACTTGGTCGCGTGCCATAATTGCAAGACACTCTCGAAACGCTGGCTCGTGGCGAGAAATCTTCACACATGGCATAGAAATTGTTCAGTAAATTCTATGCCCTAATTCCCCCTCTGGCCATTCACTTCAGTGGCCGCGCCATTTTGCTGGTGTACGCTGCTAAGGCTCCGAGCATACTCTCGAAACACCTTTCACACACTTGATTTTGCGTGGTCTTATGTGACCTCGCCAAACTCGCGAGAAACTTACTTTACGGAATGCAGCCCTGTTGACGAGTAATTGCGACACCATCCTAACATACCACGCATTCTCCGTTTTTTTTTGTTCGACGAGTTACTTTGAAATGGTACATCAATCAAACGCGTGTGAAGATGATATATGAGGTTAGGCTACATATAGTTGCAATCCAGCAAAGGTTGTTGGTGAATGTAAGTCCAGAAATCGCACATATTTTGACAAAGGAACAATTTGAGACCAATCCCATAAGGGTGTGTGCGGGCCTAAATCAAAATTTGTTTTTTTGACAGAGCATGAGATTAATGCCACAATAAAGATTTCCGGCATCTTTTATAATCATTCTATCAGTGGTGCACATTTACATTTGTTTGTCTCAGAACTGATAGCTTAAAGCTGGGTAAAATGCCCCTCGGCCATGGTAAGTACCTATACACAACTTTGTACTATGATGACTGTTCGCAGTGGCAGATTTAGAGGGGGGGGCAAGGGGGCCATGCCCCCTCCTAAAATTCTCCAAGATTCCATTGGGCAGTTCGGGAGTGCCAATGTCTGACAGGCAAAATCCTGGCTAATACTCTGCTCTGCCCCCCCCCTAACTCAAAATCCTGGATCCGCCCATGGTTCGTGCATGTATACGCAAGCAGGAAGTGTTTTTGTAAACCTGCCGAGGTTTATGATCGGGAACAGAATGTGGATGCTGTTGAAGTTACTTAGGATACCGCAAGCGCAATATCGTAGAGGAATTTGAACAAGCGGAGGTGCGCATTAGCTGAAGAGGCACGTCATGCTGTGGTTACAGCGAAACAGCAGCTGACACTCCAAGTTATGACCGAACTCTGAGTTGATGTGGGGATCCTGGCTGGCATCCGAGACGATTAAGTCTTGATTCTAGGATCTAAATTATTAATGAGACGCTTGGCAGCACTTGGAGAAACAATATATCCCAACATATCCCGGTGTTAGGTATTTTTATTACCAGTTCACATCTGATGACTCCAGCATTGAAGCAAAAAGTAGTCACGGTAGTAGAAATCTCGAGTTTGACTTAAAGTTTGTAGCTCGAACCTGCTAAGATGGAACGGAAAATGTCAAAAACATTTTCGATTTCAGAAGTATGACTAGACCCCGGTCAGGAAGTCTTTTCATCTATTAAGGCCAGGTTTTATAAAGGTTAGTCGCTCAAACCAAGTTAGTTTTTTACAAGATATGGATCCTTATCATCAGCTTACTGTAAATAGTTTTGCCCGTTGGATTTAAAGCTCATTGCAAATAGCCCATGCCGAAAAAGCTTCAGCTGACCAACTTATAAATCGATGCCTGTTCGGTAGAGCTTCTGTTATGTAAAATTGCATCAAAGAAAATAAAAAATAGCACACTTTTTACAGTATTCTACAAACACATTATGAAATCCCGAACATTTTTCTGCAATTTAGCAAGTCCCCGAAATTACTTTTGTTTGAATTTATACGATGTGAACTGTATGACGTCCATACTGTGGTGTCTATTCCACCGATTATTAAACGTAAAGAACATGCAACAGCATGCCTCCCTATAACGTTTTCTGTCCGTTTTCTAAAGCAACTGCTAATGTCTCAATACACTTAAAACGTTTTTCTGCAATTGTGCGCCAGGATTGAGCGGTTAACCACTTCAGGTTCTAGATTATTGGCTATGAAAACTTACGTCTTCACTGTGTGACTAACATGAAAAGCGATTGGCTCCGTCGCCAAAAAGTACTATTCAGTGACCAATTAAAAAGAAATCCGAAGAAAATTTTGGTTTTTATATTATCGTGCAACCTCAGTGTCGTCCACTTCTAGGAAAAAAGTGTCACTTTCAGAGATAGAAAGTGACCATTTTTATAAGAAATCAAATTGCCACTTCCTATCTTCGGACCAGAAATAGCTATCTCTGGGTCAGAGAGTAAAATTGAAACGCATTTTTTATGTCCACTTTCGATACCGTACGGAAACAGTGCTGTCGAAACATCCCGGCGATTGCAGCATCAACACTTACGTTACTGAAACAAATAGTGTGAGGTACGACAGCTCAAGTGAAAGAAAAGCCACAAAAAATCCATTTTCCCACAGCAGAATTGCTCAGTAAACCGATCTTCTACCGTTATTAAATTTAGCAACGACTTTTCAACTCTTCAACAAATAAATCAACCATTTGAATGCGTCACAACCATTACGTATCCGTATGAATGTGTGGCTGGGTATATTTTACGACCGGGTACAGTTCGGTCATCTAATAATTTGCTGTTTAGTATAGATTACCTTGCTGCACCGCCGGTAGTTTTATTGATTTGTCTGTATACGCTGGCTACTTTTCGCCATATGGAATAGCACCTGGGTTTCTACCTGAAAGGTGTCGATCGCTTTTCAGATAGAGAATACGACAGTATTCAGTGACCTTGTGATTTAACGCTACCTAACAGGTCTATTGTCAACTACGGATTCAGAAAATACCTCGCTCCCGCATGTAACGACGATTACTTCAGACAATGGTCAGGCAAACTATACGTATAGAAAGAAAGGCGCGTACAGTTAAATGTAGGTCAACCTAAAACCTCAAAGAAGAGCTTGTCTTGAGCTGCGTATGACATCCGTCTGTCTGTGTTGGAGACGTAAAAGGGACTGGACTACGTAATTTCATGGAATATTTCAACTTATGAAGGTTAGTGTCTTTTGAGAGAACTATGGTAAAACGATGTACCTTGCAAATAGGTCAAATCTGCGCCAACGGTTGTCGTCGGTTATGATCGCCAGTGACACACCGCTGTAAACGAAGAAGCAATAAAATATTTCCATGTCAACATATAACCTAAAGTTACAAGAGCGTTTTCTTCATTTAGCTGTGTCTTATGATACTGGAACATTGAGGTGACTTTAGTTTCTTTTTACCCATACGACAGTGTTATAGTGATGAAGTTCGACATGAGATGCCCGGCTTGTAACCGGCCAACTTCATTACCTTACTGGGAACAGGTTATAGTTTGAACTGACATGGTTAATTTTAAGGGTGTAAAATCGTTACTTTTTAAATTGCGTCTCCGAAAACAGTTTAGGAATGAGGATGATTATCACCGCATCATTTTGTATTTAATAAAAGAGTTGATTGATGTTTATTACCTGGTATCATTTGGTATTTGATAAAAACAATGATTGATGTTTCTATCGGCTATGAATCTCACGCATTTTAATCAGTATAGAGAAGCTTACCTACATTATTTACCATAATCTTCAGCAACCGAAAAATCTCAGCGCAAACTTGTACCTGTATAGTGCTGTCCCGGCCAGGAAAAACTTGATCACGCTCAATTACCTATCGCTATATATTTGATTAATATCTTGTCAGTACACTTTCCATTTACCCTGTGATGTAGAATTGGATCAAAGCGTTTTAATTATTAACTGCGAAAGAACCATTATCATAAACTCATATCATGTTGATGTTTTACTCGTCTACATTTGCAGAGGTCGTTGATCTGATTCGCTGCTTCCTCAATTTTCTATGCTTCGCAGTCAGCCATTGTACACGCCATATTTACTGCTTTTTCAATGATGTCATAGCTATTGATACCACCCTCCGGTAAACACAGTTATTGACCGCAAGTTCACTAATGATTAATAACTACGATAATACTTTACTTATTTCGCTCGAAACAATTGCCAAAACTGAGGTTTTTGGGTCTGTTTACCATCTTGCTAGTTAATGAAATTTTGACTAATGCTTTATGACAATTTCTCATTATGCTAGCAACCAACAGGAGAGTACTTTTTAATATTTATTTTTGAAAAATTTAACATTCTTTTCTTTTCCCGCCATTCCCTGCGCTTCATATGTGAAGAATTGTCGTCCACACTTCAGACACCAGACAATAAACGTAACAACGGCGCTTGAAGCACTATTGTTCTGACCTAGGTACTACAGACTTTTTCGTAATACCGTCATCATACAATCAGGTCAACGTTTGACTACCTGAGTCATTCAAACAAATCAACAGCAGATTATTGTAATATGACACGCACGGCGGGCATGCTTGTCTGGCGGAGTAACAGAGGTTTTCAAATTTAGCTTTCAGCACTCTACGCAATTTAGTGCGCATTTGATTTATTGAGAGCTATGAATTCAATACTGGATTAAAATTTCTTGGACCCCCTAAGTTATATGCGGTCTATGAATGCTAGTACATGTACACTGAGCGGCCCCCGGTCACCCCTAATTTGGAGGTCCTTTCTTTGTTCGCCACTAAGTTTCACACTCCACCACCCACTCGACATAGTTTCTCGCCCCCAGTACAAACTTCGAGCCCCAACCCTTTGCTTCAGTGAGATCCTTATTTAGTACCAAGACCTAAGGTGTCACCATAATTAGCTGGAAATGTCAGCAAGCTCTGAACGAGTATTGGGTTTTGTTCGTAAGCATTTCGAAGCTTTATAAAGACTTCCAAAAAATTCGGGAAATCAGAAACGGGCGATCGAATTCTTGTCGTTGTGGACCTTTTGGTAACAAAAAGGCGGGCGGACTAAAAAACAAACAAACGGGGGCACCATTGTGAATCGCGCGTTTGTGCTTGTTTAGGGGAGTTTTGTCTCATTTTCTCGGACATTTTTGTTTCTCGGAGGCGGACCTTTTTGCCCACTTCGTCAAATGGGGGGGGGGCTCGTTCGAGCCTCCCGAGCCCCCTCCCTGGGTGCGCGCATGGTACATCTCAATAACGAAAATAATGAACTATAACGTATACACTACACGTGACCTTCTTTAACAGACCAACCTCATGTTCACATTAGATAATGAATTTGAAGGACTCTGGTCTTGGCACATTGCAGCTTTTATTGCTACAAATATCAGTATCTCCGTTTGTTGGCTGCATATGAGTGGCTGTAAACTCTGTTCCCCCTGACACTAGAAGCTTCCAAAGAGTGTCAGTATGAAAGTGCTTATTACTTTGACAAACCAACCACGGTTTGCTTGGCTGACCCACCCACATGCCTCTTTTTAAGCTCACACCTGTCAGGAAAGATTTGAATGTGTGATGGATCTATTTTTAATTTGCAAGCCGATTTCAATTTAGAAAAATGTTTAAGCGACAGTAGGAAATACTTAGGTACATGTAGGGTATTCTAATTTTGACAGTCATTAATAACCTGCCTGTTTATCTGTAACGCATGTATTGACCTCGACTCATTTTACATTCAGGTGCTTTATTAACGTTGAAGTTATTTTTTACAGTGACATGTTTATTTTTAAAAATCAGTGAAAAACGTCGAAGAAGGAAAACAACTACCGCGAAGTTGAATAGAGTTAATAATGTTTACAGACGCACGAAACTTTTGCAGCCAACTTTCGCCAGTTGTGCGCGTCTTTTGAGTTCCCGTTCCATTTCTCTCTTGGGTGTCTGCTTCTGTCGCGTTGAACTAGACGTCTGCTAACTTCGGACCAACATATCTCGGAAATGGCTGCCCGATGTCATGTACTATATTTCATACATTGTTAGGTATTGTTTTCAAAATGTTTTACTTCTTCATAAGGAGTTATGATTTTTATGAAAAAAGTGAAATTTGCATACAGTGAAAACGATACGATCACGTGGAAATCTGTAAAAGTGTTATTGAAGTTTCATCTTAAAAACTGATATCAAACGAAATTTGACCATGATAATGTTACTGCTCCTTTGTTATACATGTACTTTTCACTTTCCCTAAATTTTACAAAATATACATGGTCGAGTGAAGCATTTAATGATAGCAGATTGATACAAAGTCGAAAAATAAAAATCTACTTTCAGAAAAAATATACTTTTACCCAGTTAAAATTTGTACTTTTGTAGATATTTGCCCAAAAACGCTGACTTGTCGATAAGGCCCGTATGACCTGTCTGAAAGCATGTTAATCGTTTAAAAATGCTTACGGTCATTGTCACTAGACGTACTTTAAGCTCCTTCTTACTTACCTACCTATCTTAGAAAACGTGTAAGCCAATAAAACTGTACATTTGCCAATAGACATTTCATACCGCTCTTATTTTGTCAATTTAAATTGAGCATTTTTGTAAATATGGCACTGCGTTATACAACCAGTGTACAAGTACGTATACTTTCAAGCACGCACTTGGTGTTATTTGAACTGCACAAGTTATCAGCTAGCATAGTTGTCGCGCGAAGGAGGTGATAAGAGCTAAATAAGTTTTTCAATGCCATATGGTTGTAGCTTCGGCAATTAATCTCCCAAAATGTATCAGCAATTGATTGACCAGTGGGGCTATTGACTGGCGTGCCTGGTGTGGAAGGCGCTAACTTTGTTTCATTTCGCTACTCCAACGCGACGTGACATGTGACATTTTCACCTTACATTTCATTGTGAGTCACTCAACGTTTTTTGTCCGCACGTGTAGAACTACCATTTTATCAGGAGTTTGATTGTAATCTAAACCAATGACGCACGTCTACCACGGTGAGTCGGAGAGTAGTGGAAATCAAGACGAAAATAATACTTGTCAGGATTGTAGTAAAAAGAATGCCAAAGTAACCGATGGCGATGGACGATGTGGTGGCGGTGGTGCTTCTGGTGATGGTGCCGGTAGTGAAAACGATGACGCTGACGGCGGGGATGGCGGTGATGATGATGATGCTGACGGCGGGGATGACGGTGATGGTGACTATTTGGTGATGATAACAACGAAACTGATTTTGAGGATGAAGGAAATAGTGAAGATGGCGGGATGATGACCGCAGTGATGACGAGTATGATGACGGCCTTATTGATGGCACGACGGTGCTGTTGGTGATGAAGATGTGTAGCGATGATGGTTACGATGTGGACAGAGAGTCATAATGGAAATTGCAACACTGACCACTGCGTTGATGATGGGGGGAGCAATGATAGTGCCAAGTGCCGATTGTGCTGGCGATGCATTGAAAAGGGTGGTGTCGAAGACGCTGAAGGAAGACAAAACGACTTGACAGTCCTCATCTAAACGTCTTGGTAACAACGATGAAAAATGCGCTCTAGTTACTAACTGATGTCGGTGACGTCAGAGATCTCGTAACACTAAGTTACGCATGTACACAAATGTACGCTCGCACACAACTGACCTTGTAATCATAAGTCAAAGTATTGGGAAGTGCATGACTTACTTTTGAAACTACCCACAATTCAGCTGGCTACTCTTGTCACTTTTTCGGATAAGTTGATAACTCAGAGCACTTCTTGATATGTCCTTTGAGAAGAGTTTCTCATGTTGCTATCTCAGTTGGTTTGTGAGTTTAATCAAATTTTGAATAGTTATTGAAAAGCGGATTGCATTAGCACATTGTTCTTTCGGCAATGCCACAGTCAGGTAGCCTACATAAACATTTTCTAGATGCCCGTGTATAGTGGCATTGTTTGTGATTGAAAATGTCATTCAGTTGATTTACTTTGCCAAAACTGATGTGAGAAATTCCAACAACCGCTTGAAAAATGCACTCTTCATTTTGAGTAGTGTGTTAAACACATTTTTTTCTTTTATTTTCACCAGTTTAGACTCTCATCAACTGAGAAATGTCACTGAAATAAAATTATTTGGTTAACCGTAGTCCTGCTTGTAATTACGTTTTTGTGCTGCCATATTTAGAAGTTCAGTATCGTTCAACTGAGATGGCTAATTTCTTGGTGCATCACCAGAAATTAAAAACGTATTTTGATAACCCCGTATTCAATTTTTTAAACATTTGATAACGCGTTGAAAGAACATCAATTGAGAATCAGTCTAAACCAGAGTGGCTTGCGGCCAATATAGTTAATTTAAAGAAGCTGAAAGAGATAAACACTGGCGTCTCATTGACTCATGTAGTGAGGGTTGGCGAAATGATATCGCAACACTTGAAGTTATAGTTTTGTCTTTAATCCTCTTGAAAACCGTTCACAATGCGAGAACCAAATGATACTAACCAATATCTTGGTGATACTAACCAATATCTTGGTGATACTAACCAATATCTTGGTGATACTAACCAATATCTTGGTGATACTAACCAATATCTTGGTGATACTAACCAATATCTTGGTGATACTAACCAATATCTTGGTGATTTCAACCAATCCTTGTTCTGCCAACTGCTAATGCATTATTGCCGTCAATTTTGGAAGATAAAATACGGAATCTGATGTCTCATACAGAAAACAATTCAATTTTACCAGCCGATTCGAAAATTTATTTAAGAGTGGTAATTGAACAACTGTATACTTTTTTAAAACGATATGTCAAGTATTTAAAGTTTCAGTGGGAAGAGCTTGGTAAGGAGATGAGTAACAAAACTTTTCCTGAGGGCAAGTTGTTTGAAACACTATTCCCACATGTAACCACGTACAATACAAATAAGCATGGTATTACCTTGTAACACGGACAATGAACACTGTGCCGTGCTCCCCAGGCGCCCCAAGTTTTTGCATTCTTAATCAATGATTTACCACAAGGTGCGAAGAAATGAAAACAATGCAATGTACGGTGACGACACTGCTCTTTTTACACCTCAAGTCTATGATGGGCCGTTGGGGGGAAAGTGTCGCCGGAAAAATACGAGCGTAATTGTGTACATTACGCCGTTATTTACGCCGTTAATTACGCCGTAAAATTACGAGTGTAATTTAATTCTTTACGGCGTAAAATTACGCTTGTAATTTAGTTTAAACTCTTAGCCAATGACGTTGGGTTTTACAATCCACGATCGCGCGCGCTCATAAACATACTTATTTACTGACGGACTGTCTACGATACGAGCGCTGAATCATGGCGGATCAAATTGCTGCTACCATGTCAGCGATTGTGCAAGAACGAGCTGCCCAGAAACAGTCGGATATGTTAGGTCATCACTGATTGGTTTAAACTTGGAACGTTCTTAAGGTATTTTACGAGCGTAATTTACGGCGACCATTTCCCCCATTTAATTTACGGGCGTAATTTTACTGCAACACTTTTGCAATTTAACTTACGCTCGTAATTTCGAGCGTAATTTTACGGCGAAACTTTTCCCCATTTAATTTACGAGCGTAATTGTACGGCGACACTCCTGCAATTTAATTTACGCTCGTAATTACGAGCGTAATTTTACGGCGACACTTTCCCCTCAACGGCCCACCATACAAGTCGAAGGCCGTCGGCGACCTTCAATCTAGTGCGCGGTTTGAGGGACACTGGAATGTTAGCCGTTGACTCTCCCCTAACAAACTCTCCTTGAATATAACAAAAACAAAATCAGTGACAATTTAATCTCGCCAAATACAAACCAAAGATAGGGAAGATAGGGTATTGTTTCAATTCCAAGGAAAAACTATTTGAAATGTTTAAAAAGCGTGTACCAGTACCTGGGTGTTTGGAAAGACGAAATCTTGACATGGGAGCAACGGATATTGATGGCATGTGAAAGACATTGTCTAAAAGGTATTGGTATTTTCAAAGAAATTAAAAATTTTGTAGACTTGAGGTCAAGTCTTTCAAACCCTTCTATAATGGATTAATACTTGTTTTGACTGTTGTGATAAAGTCTGAGACGACTCAACAAAACGCTCTCATTTACATGTAGACTCTAAATCCTACCTAACAACTGACAGTTATTTCATGAAGGGACTACCGGAGTCTTTAAAACGCGCATTTTACTGACATTCTGGCGTCACTGGATTGGACGATGCTCGATGAACGTAAAACATTCCCCGTTGATTCGGCACTCCACATCCGGCCAGCATATCTCCAAAATAGTTTCACTGCAGTAAATAACATACATATGCAACGAGAAAGTGTCAGTTGTTTCCCGGTTGTTTCCCAAATCCCTGTCATCAATGGACCAACTAAAATGTGCATACCGTAGAACCACTCACAGCAAACTTACCGATTCATATTTACTTACAATCTTATTTAATTTGCAAAATGCGAACTTGTGACGAGGAGGAGACAACTTATCGATATAAAAATGTCCTTAGAGTGTCCTTACATATAAATAAGTGGCGTTCCTGGGTTTGGAAAGAAACAAGCGGTCGTGACAAGCCAACTTGTTGAACGTGGTAGCAACCAATAAGGACTTGTCCGTTCGTGACGTGCCAACTTGTTGAACGTGGCATCAACCAATAAGGACTTGTCCATTGTTTTTAAGCCCAGAAATCGCCTCGAATTTTTGCGAAGAACATAAGGATCAGTCAAATTTCTTAACTGTCAGAGTTCTAAATAAAAACCTGTATTTTAGACGACCTTTGCTTTGGGTTTATAGATGTAGCAGTTTTCTATTGGAGCTTTTGCACTTTGTTCATGTTTCTTTGCAGTGTATCACGTGATGAAAGTGGTGTGGTTCGCGTGTACTTTGACCTTCTTATGGTTGGAGGTCGGCGGTCAGCAGACATGGGAGAGACTTGAACCTTTGCCGTGAGTAACTAAAAATATCGCATTTCATTTATTGCGTCACAATGACGCCATACGTCACCACTGTCGCTTTAACTGATTAAACATATTGTATCAAAATGTACTTTTACCGGATGTAAAGGTATTCTGTTGAAATGTGATCATTATGTTGTAAAACACGAGGAGTCATCCTAGTGGACAATGTTGTTCTATCTGAAATAACTTGCCAAATAGTTGGTGTAGTACAAGAGGAGGACTAGTCTGCACTCTAACCAAATTTAACGACCGATCTAAAATTTCCACGTATCTGAATTTTAGTGATTTTTTATTTTTTACATTTTTTCAGTGTCACATCCGTTTGAAATATTTGTTTTGGGTGAACTCACATAATTACTCTTTATTTTTTATTAAAGAAATGTTCATCTAACAGCAAAGTGAAACATAAAAACTAATAGGATTGTATTGTGTATAGACAGCCAACTCATACTCACAACACTTTGTCATGTTTTTTTAATTTAAGGAATATCAAAAGGTTCACGCAGCAGGATGTCGCTTTATGCTGTCTGCCCTTCATACTTTAACACCATTTGTGTAACAGTTTCGTCGATTTTCAGAACATATTTGCTTGCCGCACCTCGAAAGGTTCGACCTAATCAAGTCATCGCCATGAGCGCTACTGTGCTGAGACTAGAGTTTAACAGACTCAACTTTAGAGTTCTTATAAAACGAGATGACACGGAGATCTGCAGCGTTTTCGAGACATTTGATGCACCGGGCACGAAAATGCTTCAAATGCAGGTATCTTAATCTTAGGTTTGGTGGGTGTTTTGCTCGCAACAAAAACCCAACACAATTTCAGTGACTACATGTTTCTGCAGTACGATAAAGTGGATATGTAATGATATTTGTCTAGAGATACAAAAGATCAAAACATCAAATTAGAACATAGATATCTCTCATGGGAAGTATAACGTTTCAATGAAAACTTAAAAAATTGCACGGAAATTACAAGTACTAAGCGTGACATCTAAAGGTCATGCGTGGAATTAAGCGATAAAAGCTAGCGACACGAATCATATTATTTTATTTCATTTCATCAGTGTATGTTCACATTTGTTGACAATAGCATTCTTGAGTGACATGTGCCAGAGATTACCTATAAAAAATACCCTGTTTAACGGTGTACGTGATTCAATGAATCAATATACATAGCTCCGTTTCCCGCCGACAGAACACCAGCAGCTTGGTGCTTGACAAAAGGCATCCATTTTCTCGCACGGCATTGTGCAGTACCATTTGTTTAGAGTAAACGAATATTTGTGAACTTATGCTTCAAGCTAAGTCACTAATTATTTATGCTAACTAATAATCATTTATATATAAAACATCTCCTTCAAATACAGACGGAAATCTAGAATGGATTGTTTTACAAATTATTGATGCCATTTCTAATCAAGCATCATGGTTTACAAACAATGGACAAGATATCCAACAGCACTACGCGCTTACTGTTTGACATTACTTTCGCTCGACCATTCCTGATTCAGATGAGATTCACTTTTAATTATTCGAAGATGGCAGCCAGTAGAATGTTTACTTTTTCTGAAAAACCAAACACACGTAGTGTGTCTCAGAATGTACAATGTGTATTTTTAAAATATCGCCACTAAGAAAAACTGCGAAGCAATCGGTGATATTTTGCAGATGCCCGAGAATTCAGTGATGGCAAACTACACACTGAGAGTGGAGGGAACCTCCGACAGCGGCTACGGAGGATACCTCTTTGAAAACGAGACAGCTTTAGAGTACGACTCCAAGCAGATCTCCTTATTCATACAGACTAGTAAACCCCTCTATATGCAGGGCCAGACAGGTGAGGCAATTGATCTCAGAAAACTCCTTGAACTAAGCAGTGTATGAATAAGCGTATTTTCTGCAGATTTTTGAACAGAGAGAGAAGCTTCCGCTAAATTATGTAGTTAGGGGAACAACCAGCAGTATTTTTCACGAACTCTGTCCTCCGTTATTAAGTCATCGTCCATGGCTGGCTCAACATCCTACTGTACACTTCTCACAGACTGAGCCAACCATTGTGTGGTCACTTCATTCATCTTTTATTATTTCCGCAAAACGCCATCTGTTGTCACATCGGTGAGGTGATGGTAACGATATTTATTTTTATTTAAATTTCAGTTGATCAGTAGCTATAGTTGAAATAATAGTCTGCCTTCCGTGTGAAACGATAAACAACATTGATTACTCGCTAAAGCAAACTCATTCACTTATGACGCGACGTTTTAACGTTTAATTAATTATAGAGATTGAATATGCCCATGTGAATATTTGTTACACTATTTTTATGAAGACTTGTGCTGGTATGAAAAACTGCTTATGAGAACTGTAAGCTACAATATGCATTATCTCTTCCAGTTCGCTTCAGGGTAATTCCAGTGAAGAACGATCTTTTATCGTCGCACACTAAAATGGACATCTATGTATATGTAAGTAAAAACAAGTTCACAAAACGTCGTTTCTGATTTTTCTATTCTAATACAGGTGCATTCTCAACACGGTTGTTACCCACAGTTGCTTTGTCATGCGCAGACTGTGTAGTGGATCAATTATCAATTTCCCATAGTCTTTCTGAGGTAATGAGTTGATAAGACATGTTCCGGAAATTTTTATCTGTTTTTGCCTGTCTGCATCGAATCTGCTCGACGAAATTTTGGTTAATTAATGCTCTGATCTTCGCGGTTTTTTATTTTTGAAGATTCGAATGCTTCGTGGAATATTTTTCCCGCGATCTTCACTTCTTCCATTTCCCTGCATTACCTCCGAAGAACGGTTCAAGAGTACGATTGATATGACGTCACTTTCGCTATTCGTCATTATTACTTTGGTGTTCGGATGATGACCAGTGAGATAAATATAAATATATGTAGCTCACTGATGATGACCAAGATGGATGTTGGGTTCAAAAGAATAAAATTTAGAATTGATACTCTTATAATTCGAATACAAGTTTCTTGGCGCATTGTATTAATTCACTGTTATTTAGGACGCAGACCGTTGTCTATGTCTACGGTTTGAAATAAATGTATTACGTAGTCCTAATGCTCCCTAAAATCGCTGACGTCACTTCCTCATGCAGATGTAAACTGTTTCGGTAGCAATGGACTTAAATAGAACAACCATTGCGTAAAAGCACAGCAAATGCACAAAATAGTCCACTTTTCTGTTTTAGGATGGCAAAGGTTTGATGGTGAAACGATGGCAAAATCAACAAACATTATCAGGTAAGATGAAGAGCTATACGATAATGACACGCCACACTATACTATGTAATATTAAACCAATGTACTGGTCTCAAACTTTGTACACTGGTTATAGAAAAGACGTTTATAGGCATATTCATATTATTTCGAGTTCGCTGCAAATTTTGGATATTTGGATTCTAAACTACTTAGAAGGTAATTTCCTCTTTCATTTTACCATTTTTCTTCAACGCAAATACTGAAACAATCTTGTATGGCATGCTAAATTATTTTGTAGACAATTTCCAAAATTTTGGTATACTGCTCAATATAACTCATTGATGTGAAAACTAAACATCTAAAAATGATAGACAACTTCACATGGGCGGCGAAGCACTGGAAAAAGTGGGGGCTGAAGCCCCCTCAGCCCCCCCCGTGGTTCACCGCCTTTTGACCATGTGCGGCGTAGCACTAAAAAAGTGTGGGTGTGCTATATCCCACGGCCCCCTGTGGTGCGCCGCCCATGTTTCAATCAAAAGTTGAAACATACACGCAATTCTTGCAGTATATCCACCAAGGCGAGGCTGTTTGAGCAGATTCGATGCTTGTTTTCACACATTTCAGTTTTCCACCGCGCCATCTAGTGAGTCTTAGAAAGCTCCATCTTTTAAAAGCAATTGGCTGTTAACACGACGGAAGCCCAATGAGGCGTAGCCAAAACCAAAGGTTCGAAGGATACGGCGTTCCTTAAAAGCGGTCACTTAATGCAGTTCTGCGTTTGTCAGTTCGGTGTCGCATTTACGGCGATTCTGCTGTCATGTGAACATGCTTTACTCTGCTAACAGTTTCCCCATGAGAACGTAAATTAAAGCAAGTTACTTTTCACAAGCAAGTATTCTAGTCTAACTAACCTCTGTATTTACCGAATATTTATTTCTATGAAGTGTTATGTTTTTTTTGCAGGCATAATCGACAAAGAAATTGAAATCGCTAACTATAATTCCATCTCGTATGGAGAGTGGACTATTAGCGTGATAGCCTTTGTAAGTTGGAGCTTATGTGTGCAAATATTTATAACCAAGATGACATAGCAATATAATGTCACCATTGGTTTTAGCCGGTTTTTTCACTGACAGAAGCATTCGTATAGTTGACTGTGTGTGTGGGAAAACGTCCCTTCTAATAGAGGACTCAGTTGCAAACTGCATTTTCGTCAATTCCGAACTGGCGGACATGTATGCATGCCGTCCAAGGAATGCAAGACCGTGAATAATACATCACAAATTCTGCTTTGACGTGTGCATTCCATTTGCCAGTAAAATAGCCTCGGTAACAAATATTTTCACTTTCGACGAAAAATCCCGATTATTTGTTATATTCCAATTATGTGGTGAGACTAAAGTCGTTGTATGGGTCACACAGTCAGCAAAGGGGATATTTTACACCGTTCAGCTCGGAGGCTATTTAAATTCTCAAAAGTCATTAACATCTTCCTGCTGTAGCTTATTCACGGACGAATCACGTGATTATTCCAGAAAATGTCACTCTTTAAAGATGCCGCATCCTCTTGTGCTAAGTCGTGCGGCTGTTGATCATCGTTGCCTTTGTGTGACCAACAAACAAACAAATATGCATTTTATGTCATGTTTTGTTTTCCAGGAGCACACCTATGATAAGAAGTTTGTTGTGACGGAATTCTGTAAGTAGACCCTATACCTTGCCATACGTATGTTTGTTGTGCCCTTAAATTTTGTTGATGGACGAACTCTAGTGTTCCAAAACCAGAATAGAACACAAAAACTCACGAAAAATATCTTTCAAACAATTCCAACAAACTTACCGTTTCGTAATGTCTACGATCACTTTCATCTGTAAGGAAATTCCAAGAGAAAAATAATCATCAAGTTTGTCAATTATAAACATGGACGTAAATTCAAACTTTCCTTCCATGAACCATATATACGCGCATGCGCTCATATCAATATACAATAATAACAAAGATAACAATCTACTATAGCTAAACACAGTGAGAAGAGTGAATGTACAGCAGAGGAAGTGACGGGACTTCCGCTAAAATTCTAGGAGTGAAAGATTGAGTGAACAGATATACTCCGTGAAGATTGAACAAGAGACTGGTTTATTGGCTGCAAAGCACGATCGCTGAGAGTGCCCAGAATGAACTAAATGCTAGACGTGTCACGGTCGGCTGCGAGTTCCGACTTCTCCAACTGTCCCTATATTTTCAACAACCTTAAGGTCAATAACAGGGGTCAAGATGGCTTATTTCCAGATACGGAAAGCCCGCATTGCATATTGGTACAGAACCGACGAAGTGACAAGTGTTTGGTAGATCGTTTTTAAAATTTTGATTCGAACTGAGATAAAATACTTCAAACTGCATGGAAATTCCAAATTTTTGTGAAAACGTCTTAGAAGAAACTTTTTGATATACTGACATCAAATTAAATGTAACAAAAATAATTACGTTTTGGGACTATATCAGACCATTGCATTTTCCCATGGCCTAATTATATCTCTCTAAACCGAAAAAAGAGTTCCGTAGAATTAGTTTCTTGAGAGAAAAGCAAGATCTCGCAAAATTTTCCGCGACTTTGTTCGGGAGGTTGCTAGTTTAGCAAAGTGGCGGCCACTGAAGTGATGTAGTGGTGAGCTTGGGATTGTTCGCCTGGATTGCTGGATTGAATTGACTGTTTCCGTTCCATATGTGTAAATATTTGCCGCAACTGCAAGCTCATGACTTTTGGTTTACGGAACTCATCTCTTGGGCTGATTATGCATTTGTATTTCGTCTATTTCAGATCACAACGAGTTCTATATCAACGTGAGCACAGTCCCCTACATGATGGCCGACGGATTCGGCTTGTCCGGAGTTGTCTCCGCAAAGTAAGTACAGCGTAACATTTACGCTGTTCTTTTGTTGTTTCTGAGAGGACCAATTGCATTTGTTATCAAAGGTTTTCGTTTTGCAGTTCTAATTTTAAGCACACTATGGAATTTTTCACTTGTAAGCTAAACATGTGCATGGTTTTAAAAAATATACATTTTCCTCATTGAAGGCAGTTTTATCCATTGTTATCGGTAGATATTCACTTCTAAATTTCGTGGAGTTCTGTACGAACATTTGCGTGGTTACTAAAATGAGCGATAACGTGGATCTGCAAGGTAGACCTGTGTGAAAATTGAGCTGGTTATTGTCAGGGCACCTAGCACCTCTTTTCCATGAAGGGGAAGCCAAACTGGTACTGATTGTCTGAATTGGCTACAGACTGTAATGCCCATGCGCAAATACTTGCTTGTATTTTGTAACAAAAATGACCATGCCTGATGAGGGGTTGTTGTTGGACTAAGATTCGCATTCGTGAGTTGGGCGGCGTTCCGCAGAGCCAATACAAACGCTAGTGGGATCACGCGCTTTGCTTTTAATGCATGGCGTTACCTCGCAAACCCTTTCGTGAGCTTCCTGCGTCCGCGAAACGCATACCGGTTCAAGTTTGTCTGTGGCGGTAATGAGGTGGCCCCGCATCACGCACAAGTAGCTTACCCGCATAAAAGGTGTTGAAACTCGCAAAAAACAGTAACTTCTCGCGAGGTACACAGAAATGGGTACCATGCATGCATGCTTTACTTGACTCGCGTGTGACTCGTTTTACGGAAGTGACTCAGCAACAGGCAGTAGTCTAACTTATCTTTTTCTGTTCACAGAGAAATGTGGGGGAATGAGTACTTTTAATGAGATTCAGATCATTTTCTGAAGGAAATTGGAAATGTCTATGGTTCAGAAGTAAATTTTATTATCTGTCAAGACACATGTGCGTATGTTGAAAACAAGAATTCAGGCTCCAGGACACCCTTTCAAGCAGATTGCAACGTTATCACTCCGCTTGTTCACCCTGTTATTTTCATGACTGTGTTCTTGTTACTGTTTCAGTCACTCAACAGGGTACGCTGTGAGGGGCAATGCGTCAATAACTCTGACGATACTGGATCCAACCAAACCCAACGCTGATGACAACCCTACTATCAAGAGAATCGTCCCCTCCGTAAGGACTAGTTCCAAATCCTTTTGCTCAGCTGTGCTACTTATTGTAAACTTGTCACAGTTATTCTTCCTTTTAGGTATGTCTTTTTACGGGTGTTATTTTGTGTTCTCTTCGCCCAATTCACCTGTCAGAATTTTCGAGGTTGATTTTTTTTATTATCGCCTGCGTTGTCATCGTCAAAAGCTGTGTTGACAGCGGAGGCAATAAAGATGTTGCCCTGTGCAACCACTAGGTGGGGCTGCGGATGATATCCCCATGACACCAAACCCTTATAAGAGAAGCCAAACAATTTATTCTGAAATCTGTGACATTTCATGAGACCGCATACACAATGAGGTAGCCTGTTGTGTGAAGGTACACATTTCAAATTTAAAGATCACAAAATCTCAAAATATGTTACAATCTTGCAACTGTAGCATCAAATCAACATGCCAGTGGTACGTTGTGTTAATAAGTGCGACTATTGAAACCGGTTTTATGTGGTATAAATGAGCTCGACGAAATTTAATTCTAAACATGGTTTTAAATCAATAAAGGAACCCATTGATAAAATATGGAAGCACTTAAAAACTTTCAAAGAAGAACGGTCGTGTGTAGTTCTTGTGGTTTTAAAACAGCTCCTTATTAATTAATTAAACCAGTTTAATGGCTTTCCTTGTACATACACGGGCACTGATTGGAGAATAAGAATCCATAGGAAAACCCATCAGTTGGTTATTGGAATCAACAATCGTATGTCTTATGCTCAGTAGCATTTACGTCATAAGAGGTTAGAATGGCCAACTTGAAGGTTGGCACATTCCGTAGAACGTAAGAAAGACTGAGGCAACGGACGCAACTTGATAGTACAACTTAGGTAAATATGACAGGGGAGATAACAGGCACTTTGTCTAAGACTCCAATAATCCACGTGTGCTGACTTACCTGCAAATAATCTGTATAAATATAAAAATAAAAACCCAATTAATAGGTGTAAGTAAGATGTGTGGATTTTTGACTTTAAATTATTTTGACACATCGCCATAAGTCTGCACAGTCGCACCCACGTGCGGAAATGAAGCGGTTTGTTTAGTGCGGCTTGCATGAATGCCCAAAAGACAAATAATGCCGTTTTGCCCAGTTATTCAAGTTCAGATTCTATCTTTAAATATTTTCTTTATAGTTCGATGGTCGAACAGATTTCCTGTTCACGAGACAGGAAATGGAAGCTCAAAGTGGCGGGAATCTAGCCGGCAAACGCCTCCACGTGGAGGCGAAGGTACTGGACTACTTCCGGGAGGTCAGTGATTCCGCTTGGCAGATTGCTGAAGTATACAGCGAGGAAATTGTTCTCAAATGGATGGGTGACCACGTGCGCTCGTTCAAGCCCGGGATGCCTTTTAAAGCCTATGTGAGTTTATGCTCTTGTCAAAGTCAAACTTCCAAAACATGATACTAGGTCTTTTCAGGCGGGCCGGTGGCCTGCATAAAACCTTTGTGTTTCGAATTTTTAAACATAATATCTTTCTTTGTAATTATTTACGTGCGAACAGTACTGACATGCCTTCGGAAACTGCTCGTCAATAATGTTTAAAAAAATACAAGAAACTCATTGAGAGAGCAAAGCCTTATCCTTATGGTTGTCTCACTTAGGGTATCTTACTTCAGTGATATTTTGTCATGCATTTTGTGTAAGGTATTATCTAATTTGCGTTCGATCAAACTCTACCCATATCACGAATCCTTGTAGTTGGCTTCTTCAAACCACAATGGAAGCCCGATCACAACCAAACGTCGCAAGGTGACGATCAGTGAAACCCATCGCCGCATCAACAACGGTGGAACTAATACAATGGCTGACAAGGAATACACGATCCCCCAATCTGGCATTTTAACTTTGGACATTTTCCCCGAGCTGAACGACGAACAGATTATCATGGAGGTGATGAGCTGGCTAAGTAGGCAATCTGAACGCAATTGCGGAAATATCTTTTTGAAATATTAATATTCAGTGCACGGACCATAAGCGGATCCACGGGAGGGATTTGAGGAGTCCGGAGCCTCTGTTTGGTCAAATCGGCCATCAAACATGGGGCAATAGACGGTTTCTAGTTTTCATTCGGTAGACCTCCGCTTTTGTAAAAAAAAATGGATCCGCAATTATGCAAGGCAAGTTCCAGTTTTTAAGTCGGCTTTCCAATCCCTTATTTATAGCTAGGAGAACACTCAAACGCTTCGGCCACTTATCAAGTGGTGATTTTCCCTGTTTATTACACTTGTTTCTCGAAATAGATATTCTGGATAAAAGCAATAGAGTGCAACGTTTAGTGAAAAAATGACACATTAAAAAAAACTGTGTTTTACTCTTCCTTTATGATGTTACATATATGTGTGCTTCGATTGTTCTTTCTCATCTTTTATGAATTAAAACGAACACTTTAGCAAATTAATTAAGATTGAAGTAATAAATCTTGGACTTCACTCTCCTAGCGTCCAGTTAAGACAATTTAAAAGACTTATGGGGCACCTAAGAACTTCAAAGAACTTCCCTTGAAACCTTTATGACCCAGATGCGATTACATTGCTTTCAACGAACCGTTGCCTAATTATAGATTTAGTTTTATTAGTTATGTCGCATACTAATTTGTTAGCTCTATCTGTCAACAACGTGTCATCTGCCTGCTGTCTTCCAGACACCAGATTATTACTTCGTTTTGCACTGAAGATTTCGTTTGTTCTAGGCTCGCTATGAAGATACGTCATTTCGCTACAAGATGCAGGCTTATCGCCAATATTCACCCACAGATTCCTTCATACAGATTACGTCATCCACCACCAATCCTACGGTTAGTTGCACCTGTACGGCGATGTATGTTTTTTACACATCCAAACATTGAGCATTTTTCGTGAGTCCTGAATTACGACAGCTACTGCTAAAATGTACCCAAGACCAGCTTCACCTATTTCGTGTACATTTGAATGGTAAAATTACATTTAGTGACTTTGCCAGTGTCTATCGTCACTCTATATAGAATGCCGAAACAAAGAAAACGTCTTGCCAGTTTGGCGAGGTCACGCAAGAACACATAAAACCACGCGGTGTTTCGCGAGTTAGCTCGAAACATGGGATAGCAACATGCCCGCCATTGAAGTGATGGTGGCAAGGCTGGAATGTTGAATTATTTGGAAAATTTATGGTTTCCGCTCGGTAAACAAGTGTTTTGCGAAAAACTTGCGAAAAAGATAGCGCAAGGCAACGCAAAATCACGACCAGTGAAAGTCGAGTGCTTCTGATCCATAAGCAAAGATTTCTTTCAGCAAAAGCGTAACACATCCGAAGACCGGACTTCTGTTTTAGTCACTACAGAGGACACCACAGCAGATTGCTATTTTTAAAAACAAGAAACTCACTGTGATCCAAAAGAGATAACACAACTTGTTTGTTTTATATTCTTCAGGTAAACGAATTCATGGTATTCACAGTATCAACAAACACGCACGTTAATCAGATACATTATATGGTAAGTGTGTAAACGATTTACTGTGCCCCGTTACCACTAAAGTATTTGGATAAAATTAATGTTTTGTTTGGTATTTTGTGGCATCAGGCAATGCTCCACACTCCTGACAGTACTTACAGGTGAATTATTCACCATGAACCCTTCGTAGCTCCTGATACCTCCATGCTATCTTTATAGTTACGCGTTTGACGTCACAATATGTTGCCTATTGCTATACGCAGCCTGTATTTCCTCCTAATTTACCCCTGATAAAAATCAAATCCCTCTGAAAGATCGGATCTGGTTGAATTTGTACCTTCCATGTACATTTTTAGAATTTTTGTTCACTGAGTAATAACAATATTTATAACATTGTCAATGCTGTTGTTAACATTGTTATCCTTTTTAAATTGTAGGTCGTGGCTGCCGGTAACATTGTCCTCACAGACACACTTTCAATGACTTCTCGTCACAAGACGTTTTCAGTCGCTCTCTCACGTGACATGGTACCCAGCGCTCGCATTCTTGTCTATTTTGTTCACGTGACCACCGGAGAGGTGGTTGCAGACAGCATGAATTTCTACGTGGAAGCAACAACTTTAAACAAAGTAAGGCCATCACTGCTTACAACTGTTTCTTGTAAATGAGTTTAGGTATCTGTTTTACATGAAATTGTATGCATTATGCTCAAGTTTGCAGAAAGCAGGGAAGAGAACTATCTCTATTAGCAAAATATCAACAAGCAACTATAAGTGCCTGTTTTGTATAAATGACAGCTGCAAAAATTGCAAATTGTAAAAGCGACCAAAGTCGTCTCAGTGCTGGATAGTTTCATGAAATCCGATGATTTGTTTTCAGGTTAGTGTCAAGCTGAACCGGGGCAAGGACTTCAGCGGCAACACTGTCGAGGTCCAAGCCACTAGCGATCCTGGCGCCTTCGTCTGCTTGTCTGCCATTGAGTACTACCCATACTTCATGGGGATTAACAACGCAATCACTGAAGAAATGGTAAAACGTTTGTCTCCTAGTTCTGTCATCTTTTCTTTATTTTGATGCTGAAAAGTTAGGACCTAGCAATGACCAAACGTAACCGAGCTGGAATGAAAAAAGCATCTTCCAGGATGAGGTTTGATTTAATTTAAATGTTACTTTGCAAATGATTACGATATCGCTTAGCGCCGTCAAAACTTGTTTTCTATTATGGAGCCTTTATTTCTCGCTACTAAAATTTTGTAACAATCATAAATTTGTTGAGGTTCTTGTCAAATTGTTTATACTCCTACAATTTGGCTGTAGCTACCTTGATGTCTGAATATATACAAGGAAAAAAAATCCCCGGCGTTGCGCAGCCGCCCAGGGTTTCTGTGACGAAATACTTCATTGTCAACTTTGGCAAGAAACTTGGTAGTTTGATATTTATTTTTAGGTAGTTGACGAAATGTTCTCTTATGACGCGCACGCCAACTCCTCATTCAGTCACACGTGGCATTTACCTGAACAGCGACAAAGACGAGTCTACTACCCTTCGCCCTCCTACGCTCCGGACGCCAACAAAACTTTCGCCGTAAGATTATACCTACCCCAGTGTCTACACTATGAGTAATATATAAATGGCTTGACAAAAAAGATGCTTTAAAATTTCCTCCTTTGGTGTGCGTCACTGATAAATTATTCTGTTTTAATGTCTCACAGGATGCGATAAATGCAAAGAATTGTGGGTAATATTTTGTATACCTCCGTTATAAGTGCCAAAAACAAAATAACGCGGCGTTTTCGATTGTATGCTAATCCACCCTGTAGACTGTCATGTAGGATGCAGTAGGTATTATCAATTTCTGAATTCAAGGCCCTTGTGGAGGAAAATAAGTACGAACTTAATTAGGAGCGTTAAATGAAAAGTTCTACACTTATGTTCAATAATATAACGAATTCAACGTAGCTCTCTCTCGATTACTATGGAAGCCAAAATTTGATTAAACAAGGAAGCTTAAACGTCACAGGGAAGGGCAATCAGTGTTTTTAGAAGTCCATAAATACGCAACAATTTTAATGCAACAGGGCACTGGGGTTAGTAGTTTGTAGCTCGAATCTAGGGGTCATCTACTGCGAATGTGGACGAGAAACTCATGTAAGAACGCGCTCAAGCACAGACTAACAGACACTTATCTTGATTTGGCACAAATGTAGAACAAAAATGCCAAAACCAATTTCGAGCGCGATTTGGAGTGCAAAGATAAGACTTAGATTATATTGTCACAAAACACAAACCCGTTTGGAATGCATCGGTCTAGTCTGTTAATCAATGAGAGGCCGTGCTACACGCACAGTTTTACCGAATGAGAGGCCCGTGTTACACGCACAGCGCTACTCAATGAGAGGCCGTGTTACACGCACAGCGCTACCCAATGAGAGGCCGTGCTACATGCACAGTTTTACCGAATGAGAGGCCCGTGTTACACGCACAGCGCTACCCAATGAGAGGCCGTGTTACACGCACAGCGCTACCACTCCAACCAACAATAAAGTGTAAACGTCTCCTTGAGGTTTGTTTTAGAGATGTATACCGCGCGCAGTTCAAACGAGTGACTGTCAATATTCAAAATGTCCAAACTGCAGTATTCGTGAGTACCTGCAAGTGGGCTTGAGTTGTCTCCATAAGAGTCTTGTCTTCTAAATACTTCGTCTGATTACCTATGTCAAATTTACGATAATAATGATTTTAACTTTTAGCACGCTTTGAAGTTTAATTGCTTCTAATTGCACGGGGTAAAACTATGGACCGAATAGTCTGAACAATTGCTCCAAGAAGACGATTCACCTCCTCTAATTTAATTTATTCAACTTAGAAGTAAGCGATTCCAACTTCTGATCTAATTGCCACTATGTAGGTCTTAAGGCCTAATATGGTTGCATGCCTTTTGTTGCAGTTTGCTGGTCTCCATGTGTACACAGATGCAAAACTCATAGAAGTACCACGTAAGTATCAAAACATTCAACGTTCCTTTTTAACCCTAAACATGTGCCACGAAAGATTCCCAGTTTTAATCACGAGGCACCAGCTATGATCCGGCTGCAGACTACGTATAGGCCTACAATATTCCTCTTCCGTCGTATCTCGATTTGGTTAAAAGAATGCTAAACCCTGTTTCGAGGATTTCAACCAAACCTCGCTCTGTCACGTGCTAATGCATCACTGGCGTCACACTTGAATGATAAAAACTGGATTCAAGTAAAAATTCATATTCTCTGAGTCATAAATTGGATATTATGTTTCTTGGCGGATGGTCTTTCCCTGCAATTGTAGCGTAACTCGCTTAAAGCGTGGCCACGCTTGTCCGTTTAGCAGGCTTTGTAAGGAGTTTTCAAATTTTGCTGAAAGTTTTTAGGGTTATCGATGGTTACTGGACACTATTCTTCTTTAGAAAACTGGATGGGATAGTCGTTTTCAATATCTCTTTGTACGCTAAAACGGGTTTGGTGTCCTTTTGAGTCGGCTTTAAACCCGCGTTCTGCCCAAGAAATAAACTTTTGACTTAGTCCACATTAAAATTGTCTTCAACTTGCTCCTTACTCAGACTGAGAGGCGATCTCTGACTTTGCAAAGAAATGGCAGTTTGTTATTCCCCGGCGCCATGCTCGGCGCATAAAATGACACGCAGGGAGACAATAAGCCAACTTGTGGAGTCTGCGTGAAAGCCACAATGAGCTCCCAGTTCTTTCAAAGTCCCAAAATAACCTTCAAATGGACGAAGCAACAATTTGAGACAAATTTAAAAACGTTATATTGTCTAAATCAAAAGCTGGCTAGAGTTTAAAGCCTCTTTATCGGAGACACAAATATTCAGATTTAGATGGCATCACATTCATCTTTCTGAAATGAGTTTTATAAAGTCAAATTTGAACTTAAAGTTGAAAGTCAAGATTTGTTGAGTAAAACGCAACTTCCTCATAATATTCCTGCAACATTTGTTGCTGAACGTGTTTTTCGAACACCGTCATCGTAATGTTTTGTGCCACAGATAAATGTAACTTCACTCTCGGAGAGCTGCCGTGCTGGCACGGCGAATGCTACAGAAATCACACGCGGTGTAATGGAGTCTTCGACTGCAAGAGAGATGGCGCTGATGAGTTTGGATGTAAGTTTGCTGTAAAAAATGTAAATGATTTGTACTCTATTTTGACAGATATTATGCTAAGTCTAGTGTTCAATAAATGCATGTAAACCCAACACTTTGCGTCAAAGCTGTTGAACTAACAGACCTAAGTTTTCAAAATCCGATTGTTTTGCAGTATTACAGGAAGATAAGTTTGTCAATGTTGTCACAAAAGCCCTGTTTTTAATTTACTTCAGGTGAGAAAAAACCAACTAAAGCCCTCGATTCCATATTTTGGAAGAGTAAATATGCATCGTATCATTTCCTTGACTACGACTGGATGTGGAAAGGCTCGTATACAAAGTAAGAAAGAAAGAGATATTAGTAAGAATTTTAGTCACGTGACCTAGATTTAAGTCTCAACAAATCTCTGTAGCTACCGAACTTAATTCTAGATCACGTGATATGACCAACATAAGGCGAGCGCTAAATGTGCACTTAATTAACAGACTTTATCGTTTCATAATTTTACATTTTTATGATTATATGAACTTAGAGTGCACGAGAAGCAACGCGTTATTGCAGTATGAGCTCAAGAGTACAGTAGTTTTGATTATATATCTTGTAGTTGAAACATTCTTGTTGTCCTCGCACCCTATGCTAAGCCGCGTGCCTGTTGTGTGTCTAACGAGCGGAGCCGACGTCCCGATTTACGTGCATGTTGCTTTTTCACTGTAATAGCTGTCTACTAGTTCACATCCTACCAGAAGAGGCGTAATGTCATTATGCAAAGACGCCATCTTGCTCTGTGAAAAACATAACCCAAATACCATGGAAAACTTCTTCATTGTAATTAGTGTTAATATTGTCACCCTGTTCTTTATCCACAGACCAGATGGACGTATTGACATTCAAGTAGATGTTCCAACATACCCGGGATGGTGGGCAATTAATGCTTTTGCCATTAGCCGCAACAAAGGCCTTGGAATCCTGCAAAGACCAGCACTAGTAAGAGACTGCTTTCTTTATGAGGCCTTTCAAAAAGTTGTCACGGAATTGAGGTTGCGATAAATTCTAGTAAAATTCTTATGACTGATACATGGAATGTTTTCAAACACCGTGTGGTCTTTAACTCTCATGATTTAACTGTAAAACAACATAGGCGGATTTAGGGGGGGGGGGCTATGCACATCTACAATTGTGGTTCACTTTGCGCAAATGCTTACAGCCGGACAAAATGTTGGGCCCCCACCTTGTGATATCCTAGATCCGCCACTGAACAATGTACTATTCAGATAAGGACTAGTCAGTGAGAAACCAGGCCTAGACACACAGGTGAAGTGGCACTGTACTTGTCCCTTAGTTCCTCTAGCACCTACCTTCCCAAACATTTTTTTTCTGTGAGCTGCCTGCGCATAATCTTCGGAAATGCTTAAAAAATCCAATGAAGACGTGCACACAAGTGAAACACGCTAATAGTCATTTATGTCTGCACCAACAAAATATTACAGAAATGTTCCTGTAGTGGAGCCTAAGTAAAGTTGGTAATACCTATTCCAGTATGACGGTACGAGGACTTTCTACATGGAGGTTGACCATGCAGAAAATGTGCGATGGGGTGAACAGGTTGGCTTCAGAGTGGCGCTGTTCAATTACTGGGATGGCGAGATTGAGGTTCTGACCTGGTTGCACAAGTCGCCCGACTACGACTTTGTTATTGTCGACCACGGAGGTCACGTGAACTCCTACGCTCCGCGCCTTGGAACTGGCGATATGCAATCTTTGTTTGTGGTGGGTCTTTCCTGCAGTGAAACATTTCATTAAATTAAATCCATTTTGATAAACTTTTAACACCAACTGTGGCCTGATTCTCATTCAGTTTGTGCATTTATTTTATTTGCAAAATAGAAGTTAATATTATTCGATTTCTGACAAAGAATGAGGAGCTGGTATTAAATTAAACATGTTTAGTGATATTTAACGTTCTTTCTCGCTCTGTGTTACACTGGTTCTCGGATACTTTGTGAACTTCGATCAGAAGGTTCCACTTATGATGCTTTCTCGAGGCATTCGGGTGGTCGGTCGTACCCGGCAGTGTGAAAAATTTGATTATTTCGGAGCATGTTACTTAGATAATAATTATATGGCAGGAGGAAACCTTCCCATTATAAATAATTTAAAGACCGGATTTCCGTGCAATGAACTCGAATGTGAATTCAACGATGCTACCTAGTTCCGGTCGTAGATTGGCGTATTGTGGTCGTCAGGTATATTCACTTGTTGTACAGATGGTGAAAGACAGTTGTTGCATGACAGTGTTGTCACATGGAGATGCTTGTATCTATGGAGGAAAATTTCCGTGAATAGTTATGTATATACTCCGAATGTGTCTAAACTTTCAGATCAAACCTGGAACGTCTCGCTACGTGTTTTTCCCTGTTCTTCCCAAGAAGATGGGCTCTATCGATGTCACCATAAGTGCCTTTTGCTTTGCTGGAGCAGAGACTGTCACTAAAACTATCAATGTGCGGGTATGTATAGGATACAGCAAGATATCTTTACACTCATGTCCCCGATGTAATGGAGGCTTTTTAAACTGTTATTAGTCAAATCCACTATACACATCCATGGGCGCACCCGGGGGGACTCGGGGGCTCGAACGAGCCCCCAATTTGACGAATTGGACAAAAAGCTCCGCTTCAATGAAACAAAAAGTCCAAGCAAACGAGACAAAAGTCCACAAAGTTCACAGGAATTCGGCGCGGATGTACAATTCGTAAGCCTGAACCTAGTGGTCCCGTTTTTTTAGTCCTCGTTGATTTTTTTCAGTAGAAGTTACGTGAACCGAAAAATTCGAGCCCCCCTAAATTTTAGGCTGGGTACGCGCATGACATCTATCAATTAAATATTCACATTAAGATGCGACAATAATAAGCATGAAAATTTAACCTACACTCATTCTTCACAAGTTTGCAGTTTGTTTACAATTATAAACTTGAAAGTATTGCATGCAGTGGTGTATTTTTGAATACACATATACGAAATTGTAAAAGCTTTTTAAAAAGTTCTATCCATGACCTATTATTTCAAGAGGTTGTTTCGAGAATGAAAAGATTAAGATTAAAATTAAAAAGGTAGTAAACGTGTACTTTGACACCAGCCGAATCCCTTTTGTGACACTCTAGGTGAACGTCTGCTTTCCATCATTTCAGGATAGTACTAATCACAATAGCAAGTAGGAATTACAATAGCAATTTTGAATAAAATCTCTAAAACATGTCTTAGTATCCTTTTAAATGTCTAAGTATTTAGATCACGGTTTACAAAAATAGGGTCAAGACGTTCATGGTTGACTGTGATTCGAATGTTCCTGGGAGACGTTCATGAGTGTATGTTCTCCTGATTGTAATTCTGAATAAGAAAACAATTAGGAAGTGTAAACATCAACACATCACGTGCCCAAACAATGGATACAATAAAAGTTCAGTAACCATAAAAGTGATGCTCAGTTCTACAAGCGTGACGTCGCGGCATTTGGTATTTTTTGCAGCCGAACGGCGTGAGGAATTACTATCACACTCCTTTTTTACTGGATCTGTTGAACACGGGGTCATTGATCCTGCCAGAGTTCAACATTTCAATTCCCGCCGACTTCATCCAGCCCGAGACTTCCTGGCACTTGTTCGTACCTGGCTCACAGAAGGTAGTCGTCAGTGCTGTGGGTAAGTATTTACACCCACTGACGAAACGCCGTCGAGATAGTAACTTTACCCATGTTTCTTAAAACAAACCTAGAAATCTCTTACTATCTGAGTAAAAAAACATTTGAGATCAAATTTATATCGGTAAGTGACCTAAATCGAAAGTTCGCTTCTTGGTCAGAACGCATGTTTATACTTGCTGCAGTAGGCCAAAACCTGGTTCAGTGTCCCTTCAAATGCAATTAACACTCGTTTTTGGTCAACACAGGTGACGTCATCGGTCCTGGACTTTTTGAGGACTACATTACGTCACAAGAAGTGGTAGATGAACCGTACGCGTGCGGCGAGCAAACACTGTTCAACTTCGGGTATATGCTGTACACAGTGAAATACTTAAAGGAGACAAGCCAGTTACCTGACGACCTTAGAATAAAGACACTGAAAAGTCTCAACATTGGTAAGTTTGTTACATCAAGCCTTAGATTCTTTAGATTAACATACTAGAAATTATCCCATACGCGTTGAATCTGTAGAGGGAAATACGGCCACGTATTAAAGTTTTCCATATTCACCTCCTGCACTACTTCAACAGTGACCTCTGACATGGAAAGTTAAAAAGGTAGGTCAATGTCGACTCGACGTCGTTAACCGGTTCGATCACCAAATTTTCGGAAAATAGTTTAAAGTAATACAATTATAACAGTGTAAATAACGCTCAACATACAACCAGGTCTCAATCGTAACATCTGGAACAGCACTGTTAATTTTATGACAGTTCTGCATCAGTTTTTATTTGCTCAATATTTTATCGTCTGCAACTCATGCGGCAAACCACGGTAAATACGATATCAAATATTGTCGTTATTTAACTATTTTCTGTAGATGTTACAAGTTCAGTGAAAAGTTACCCTTGTTTTCATCTTTGTTCTCTCTTTTCAAGTAATAAATCGTCACATTTAAAACTGTTTCTTTTACTAGAGAAAACTTGTAGCCTAACGCGCAAGTACATACATATAGGATGTGATCATGTGTTGCTGGAAGGGTCGTCGTTGCTGCTCGTGTAATACTGTCGCCGATAGTATCGGGTGCTGCCATGGCCAGTGACACTAATAATGTTTGATATTGGCGAGTGTCTTATAATTAACAGTTTTGTTCTTGATTTTACGTTTGGGGCCTGGTTGCATGTCGAGTGTTCTTTACACTGCTTCAACTTTATCAGTTACTTTAAACTATGTTCGGAAAGTTTGATTATCGAACCGGCTAAAGACATCGAGTCGACATTGACCTATCTTTTGAACTTTCCATGTCAGAGTTCATTGTTGAAGTAGTGCGGGAGGTGAATACGGAAAAGTTTATTACTTGGCCCTATTTCGCTCGACAGATTCAACACGTATGGGATAAATGTACTAGTTATGGGTGGCACTAGTACTTGCATGATTACTTCAAACATATTGTAGTGGCAGCCATTTTGTGGTGTTATATAGGTGAACACCGTATTCATTAAATTTTGTATGATGTTCAAAATTCTTTGTACGGTACAAAACATAATTGCAAGCGGTCTGGTACACGTTGTACCACGCGTGAGCAGGTCGTTCCTGTGGTGGGCCCATTGCGCTGATCACCTGGAACCATTTTTATGCTTTATTAATACATAGGTAAAACGGAACTGAGGAGCTAGAGACCTGACACATTAGTCTAGTAGTGTTTCCCTGTGAGACTCGAACCCATGACCTTAAGTAAAGAAAGCAAACACCTATCCCACAAGGCCACACTGCCTCCTCTTTTTCTGGGAAAAAGCAAGTGCTTTGATTATGCATCCGTGAATAATTTCAAGACATGCGTGAGCTAATGAATAACGGTTTATGTTTGTTTTAGCTCTGCAGGAAGTGTACGCCTTCTTTAGACACGCAGACGCTACGTCAGGCTACATGCTAGTTTTTGAGGACTTGAGTCCACCTAGCGTCTGGCTTACGTCCATGGCAGTGGGAACGCTACACGATGCTTTTGTGGAAGACTGGGTGGCTGACTTCTTCATCGACATAAAAATTTTGGAGAAACTTTCTCTGTGGCTGGTCCGGCAGCAGAACACTACGGACGGACCAATGAAGGGCAGCTTTCAAGAGACTGCGGACGTGTACGACAGAAACATGAAGTCAAATTATACCATGGTGAACGGTGTTCCGATGAAGGAAAACATAGCATTGACGGCTCATGTGGTTTTAGGCCTCCAGAAGCTTTCAAAGATTACCTCTAGTAACGTAAGTATTAATTTCCATGTTATGGAAATCCCATACCTTATGCGTTTAGTCAATATAAATAGTCTTACAATTTGCGTGGTCGTTTGACAGATACTCCTTCGCCTAGTTTACACAAAACACGTACCGTTAATGTCAGTTATAACTTGAACAATGAAAGATTTCCTCTTTGTTTTTGATACTTATTTTTCACTCAATTGCTTTACGTGAAATTGTTCGTTTGTATTTTTTGCAAAAATAAAGAGGTCCATTTTTGTGAAGTATGTTGAATTAATTGAGTTTCGAACCTTTAATGCCGATCACAAGGCTGTTTATCACTGAATTTAGGTTTAGGCATAGCACACAAATTTCGCGTTTTTTTCACTGCCACACCTTCACTGTAGGACGCAAAGAGCAGCGTAGAAGATGCCATAAAGTTGGCCATTGACTATCTAGGCCTTAAAGTGGACACCATTGAGGACCCATATACTATGGCCATTACCACTTATGCGCTTATAATGACCAATGCACCGCGGAGTAGCGGCGCGTATCAGAGGCTCAAGTCCATGAAGATTGAAAGTAAGTGTTCGCCTGTTACATAATGATAATTCTCTCGCCTCATTTTTGTTCATAAAATGAATTTTAGCACAAATTAGTTCAGTCAAATCGCATTATCCAAAATAATGTCCATTCAGCAGAATTCAAATATTTTCAAACTTAGCTAAATTTAATATGAAAATTTAGTTTGAATCAGTTTTTATATTTATATGGCGTACCACCACCTGAAATGGCCGCCATAGTGAGTGGCAGCTGACATATGCATTATGGGTACTCACTCAACTATCGTTATATTTAATGAGATTTCCGAGGAAACCCCGCCCACTTATATGTTTTTTCATGCTCAGTCGAATGAACATAGAGCAAAAACCATTTTTCACCATCTTGTTTCAATTCAGTTATTTCTGCATCACAGTAACTCCACTTCTTTGATGTCACATCATGCATAATTGAACCTTTTAAAGTATAAAATCCTGTTCATAATTCAAATCTATGCTAGTTACGCCAAAGGTTAGCTAAATGAATTCCATTGAAAGGATACGTGCTGACCCTGAACCATGTTTGATGAAAACGAGCGCGTGGATTTGAAGCTCGAGCTTGAAACGTGAAAGTGCTAGTGACGTCATCTTTGCGTAATTCATCTCCGTTTTTGATACCGTTATTCCTCATTCATTGATAAACAGAACCCTACGCGAAAAATTAAAATCTACCTGTTGTTGGTGACAAGCATGCTTTTGTTGTGAGAAAAAAGTGACAGAAAAACCGGAAAACACACCAAATCCATAAAAGAGTTGGGCTAACTTACATCCAAAAGTAAACTTTATAGTGCGCATGAAACGATTTTTGTCAATTTATCAAATTTGGATTTCTCTTTGTCCAACTTTCCTTTCTCTGTACAAGATTTCCTTTTTTTCTTTGTCCAATTTTCTTTCTTTGCGCAACAAATTAAAAAAATACATGTGTCACACCTCCGGCACCCTAGAAGCTGTGCTCCTGTAGCTATAACTACACACATACAGGTGTTTGGGCCAAATAAGGTAGGTTGACAAAAATCTCGACGAAATTTCAAGAAGACATATGTGTTTGTGCAGGAGAGTACGACTACTGGTCTCCCAAAGAAATCCAGCCTAATCCTTCTGCTACCATCAACACTATTGAGTATTTAGACCCAAGAGTTTGGCAAGATGGAGAATCCACCGCTGTCGCGGCCACGTCTTACGCGTTGATGTCTTACATACGGGTGGGGGAGCGAGATGAAGGCGCTATTATAATGAAATGGATTCAGACCATGCGAAATTTCAAAGCCGGATTTTCTGCCACTGCTGTAAGTATTGTGAAAGGCTCTTGCTTACCAGGTATTCGTTTAATTATCAGCACGGAAATGTCTCCCACATTCCCGCGGGTTCTGTTGTGCATTGATTTTATTGACTTTTTTACCCAAGGACGAAACCTCTGCATGCTATACTTCTAATTCACGGGCGGACATTAAAATCCAAAGCGAGGCTCAATGCGATAAACAAAGCAGAATGTGACACGTGATTGACAGGTGCAATTAACAACCAGTATAAAAAGTGCTGGCAACACAAATATTAACAAGAACATTTCATTGCAGGATTCTCTCCTGGCTCTTAACGCGCTGATCGCGTACGCAAAGGGCGACACGGACCGCACCAGTTATAACATTAAAATCACGGTGGGCACTCGAGACTTCACCCAGACTCTGGATTTTCCTTCAGACAAGTTTTCGTTAGAACAACAGCTCGAGGTAAACTGTCTTAATTATCACACATCTACATACGTACATGTTTATTGAATCTATTTTAGAACTGTTTTTGTAGAATAAGAAGACAAAATATGTTTCAAAATTGAATGACATCATTAAACTGGGAATATCCCATTAATTAATCCAGGTATGAAAGAAAACGTGCATTGTTACTCTCTAAGCGTTTTCCACATGATTTCAGTGGCGGATTTTGATGAGCAGCAAAGCACGGCGAAACCGCGATAACTCGTATTAATTGTTGAATTGGAACCAATAAACTGTCCTGAATTGAATGTTTCCCGAAAGTACTTAATAAACTGTTGATAACACTTACGGAGGAAACAAGAATTCTACTTATAAACAAAAATACGCGGCTAGAGTTCAAGAGCTGTCTCACGGCGTGAAAAATCTCATCAAAATCAGGTGATGTCCTTGAGATTGCACGGTAATATCTTGCAGAATCTCGCGTGCTTGTTCCTGAAATGAAGCTTACTTGTATTGATTAAATAACAATTTTTTGATATGGAGTTTACTTTGTAGCTGCCGGTCCAGTTTGGTAGTGTAAAGATCTCTGCGCAAGGTTCTGGTCTGGCTCTAGTTCAGGTGAGTGAACTTCTGACTCTCGCTAAGATTACAGCAGTATCATTGTCAGTTGTGTTGAAGCTGTAAGTAATCTGTAAGGGGTGTATGATACTAGTTTAGAATTTATCCACGTGGCTATGCCCAATTCTTCAGGTGATTATTGATAATTGAAAATACATTACTACCCATGGTATAATGTTTTAAAATTTTAATGAAACCTAGTCGACTTTCTTTGAAATTGTGGACATTTATTTGAGTGCTGTATTGCCTGCAGTTGGAAGCAGAGGTCAATGTCGAATACCCGTTTCTACTTCGCCAACCTCCCATCAGTTCATACAATGTGGAGCTACAGAATATCACTTTTAGTGGTCGTAATCTCTCTATCATGGATGCGAGTGCGTGTGCTTCGTAAGTATGTTTGGAAACCATTAGTGCCAGGAAAGATATAACGCTATATGCTAAGACATTTAAAACTTGACGTTTACAAAGTAAGACAATGTGGCAACAGAGAAATTAGTTTTCAATGTTTTTGATTAATTTATGAAATAGCACGTCTGACGCAAAGAGGTGTCTGACGCAAAGAAGGATCTGGCGCAAAGCCAGATATCGACGTTGTGTGAATTGTAAGCTTATAGTAAACCCACCGTATTTGTTTAAGTAAAATTTGAATTAAGATATTGGCCATTATTCTGAACAACTGCGTTCAGCGTGTCGATATCAGTGTCAAAACCAGTAAAAACATTTCAGGTGGACCCGCACCAACTTGTCCCCTCGCAGCGGCATGAGCGTGCTAGAAGTTGAGTTACCATCTGGTTACCAGATTTGGCAACAGTTGTTTAACGATCTTGTGGCGTCTGGAAAATACGAGCGATTGAAGAAGGCGGACTTCTCCGATGGACGAATCAAGTTTTACTTTGATTACGTAAGTTGAACTTCCTCGCAATTTTGTGAATTGGAAATCTTTGCTGGAATTTTATGCTTTTTAGAGCAGTAAAACTGCTTTTTCGGGAACTAAGTCTTGGTTCAATGTTTTGGGTAGCCCAAATGAATGGTCCCGATCGAATTTGTCATCGTACACTCGAATTTACTCCACCAGGAAAATGTAAAGACCAACATACCTGCACTGTGCGCAGGTCATGAGTAACGAATGCCAAGACTTTGGCGGCAAAACTTATTTGAAAGCCGATGTCATGTAGCGAACGAAAGAATGTTTAAAGGGCGTGTTCGCCACATGGTAATGTTTAGAACAATAAAACTGCTTTTTCAGAAACGAAACCTTGGGAAAATGCTTTAAGTAGCCCAAATGAACGAGCTCAATCAAATTTGCCATCGTGCATGTGAATTTACTCCACCAGGAGACTGTACACCAACCGTAAAATACGGTCTCTGCTGTTGTATACGTATTGACTTTACTTTCCCGTATTTCACGGCGTATTTAGTGACCGCATTCACACATACATGAGATAAATTTTATTTTACGACCAATATATACATTTTTGTCTTCATTTTGGTGTTAAGCATGAACGACTTTTGGACAAGTAGGGGACGCTAGGTGTTCAAACAGCAAATCGGGCACCCACGCCTCAATTTCACGTCAAACATACCTACGTACATAATACGAACATACAGAAATACATACACACACACACATACGTGCACACATAACTGCATACACTCAAGTAGTAATTTGTCATGAATCTATGTTCAAACATATACCGCGACTTGTAGTTCACTGCATTGTTTAGTTGCCTGTCTAACGATATCACATGTCAGCATTACTGACGATGGGCGCGGCAGCATTGTCAGAAACTCTTTGCCACCCGTAGACCTCGAAATTACGGCCCTAGACAAACAAAAAGAAATTAATAGTTTGTAACCGTTTGCAGCCAGTGATCCGCCTTTATAATTCTTCGACAAATTCTGCCAGGAAAATAGAGCCGTGGCTTATCGCTGACGTTACATACACTAACAGTATAGCTTCAGCTTTGAGTGAAGCACCGTATCTTTTCTTTGTAATTCAGTGGCGGTGTTTGCAAATTCAAATATAAATGTCCGCATAAATAAAATGACAAATTTCACGTCTCTATGATCGTTCAAACCTTCATCGTTTTTTTTGCGATTTACTCAGGACGGATATGAGGATATACCGACCCTCTCAGAGGGCCAGCGCCACCTAACGTTCATTTTAGAGAGTTGGCACGACTGATAGGAACCCACTTGTTGAATGCTTGTACCGCGGATTGTAATGCAAAAATGACTTCCAAACGCAATTAAGTTGCAGAGGTGTTAACTGTATTTCGATTTTCGTTTCCTCAGCTGTTTTAGTGCCGGTTTTGGAAATGTAATCCACTTAGAAACTTGTTTTCTTTCAGCTGGATGGAGATATGACGTGCATTAATTTCACGGCCAAAAGGTGGCATCCTGTAGCCAACTACACGCGCGAGTATCTGCTTCGCGTCTACAGCTATTACGAAACGTGTATGTATATATATATATATTTTTTTTTTTTTAAATAAACTTTTCAAAATTTGCCTTGATAGAACCAAATAACGCATAGGCGGGTTCTGGTGTTTCTGTTAACACGAGCACAAACTCATTTAAGCGATATCCGCACACGATGCGGCAACTGCGAGCCCAAGTATGCATGGCCGTGACTGCACGACATAGGTTGCTCGCGCTTGGTGCTGCCTCCCCCCGTACAAGGCGTTCTAATCGTAGTCAGCGTCACGTGATTAACAAACGTATCACACGGCTAGTCATAGGCCTACTTCTAAGAGTCATATCAGAACTACGCAATCAAACGAATCCCCTATGCACACGGTGCAATGACTAATCGTCAGATCTTGCCAAGTCCAGAACTCACTCCTGACATTAATAACAGTCCAGATGTGACTGGTAATATTACGATAAATTACCTGTTAGCCTACTTGTTGACAAGAGGTTGGATTATAGTACATAGTAAGACTTTCAGTAGCTCTCAAATGTAAGCGACTTTAAACATTCGTAAAGTAGCTATTAGTTAATTGGCAATTAACTGTAATTAAATGTTTACATCATGCCGACTGATCGAGAGAGGGTGACTGATCGAGAGCGGGTGACTGATCGAGAGAGGGTGACTGATCGAGAGCGGGTGACTGATCGAGAGAGGGTGAAGTTTAAAGCGGAATTAAGCTCAATCCGAAATGCTTTCTGTCAAACATTCAAGTTTTAATTTACGTCACTGTTGATCTTGTATTCCCTACTCCTCAAAATTATATTGACCGCGCTAGTTTGATAAAATAAGAATGAAGGTGTACATTAAACAAAAAATGACGCTAATGAGACCTGTTGCCGCTGTGTGTAACGGAATGTCCCAAGTTGATATTCATATTACCAAAACGGGGCTCAATTTATACCTATGATAACCTTTGCCGAGACCCCAGAACACACGTACTTGTGGAACGCTTCACGTAAGACCGACTTGATTTTCAGCCAATCACAACACGTCGATGTACTGGGCCGAAGGTCTCACGCGTCTTGACATCTGCCAAGTGTGTGGCTCTTGGCAATGTCCCTACTGTCCCTTCTACAATACAGCGACATCTACAGCCACCTTCAGTGAAACTATGTTGGTTACAGCGCTCATTGCTGCAGTACTTGTACAAAGATTCAGTCTGCTATCTAATTTCTGCTTGAATTTGCACTGATTGAAATTTTGTTCGTCTTCATGTTATGGTTATATGTTCGTTTAAAACGAAGTCACGTGACATTTAGGCGGAATAATCAAGTAGGTTTTACACATTTTGTTTTAAAAATGAACAAATTTGCAATGTTTAAAGTGATTGTATAAATTTATAATAATCAGTTTATTTCATACGTAAATGCAGTGTTCAAATTTGAGTGTTTGCGACAATGGTGGCCGCCAACGTCACAATGCAGGCGAGTGAAAATTGTTGAAAATTTTCTCAATAGATTACAAAGTTTAATACATGGCCGCCGTGGTTGAGCAGAAGAAATACGTGCATGCTCACTTATTTCTTTTACAACGCGAAAATTGACCTTTTTGAAATTTTGAATTACTTTTCTGCTGTTTCCAGTCCCTCTCTTTTGTACGAACTTGTACGCTTATAAAGCCCGGAATAAGTCGGGCTATATCTTTATGATCGTGTTTCCAGTTCTTTGTGGGCGTTGGATTTTGTCGATCAAATTTGAACTCTGCTTTGTTTTGTACATTCCAAGAGATAGTTTCTCGCTACACTTCTTCCATATAATGTCGTTTTTTGTACATATTGAGATAACTGTTGAATAGCTGTAATTTTTACTTTCGCAGAAAGCTATGAAGGGAGTTTTATATTTAAGCTGAGCTTAGTTAAGGGTACAATTTGCTTTTTTAAAATGGAACTTTGTGGTCCATTTGTAGGAAATGCTTTAATGACGGACAGTAAGTGAGATGTTTGTATTCATTTCACGGTTTTTTTCTGCCGTCTTTAATGTTTCATTGTCAGTTTTATATGCTTTTGAAGCAAGGGACCAGTTCTTAAGAAATGGATTGGACTGTGTTCTTTATTGTTTGCTTTAGACATTACCCTTGTAGAGTTGGTAATAGAACCCTTGCACGATCCGCAGAACACTTACAGGTTTTTATAACGGGTGCTGAACAATAACAGCTCTCTACAAAACAATTATCACGCACCGCAAGAACTCTGTCCACGCAAAGTACCGTTACCAGGGAACTGGATAACAAATCACTTGCAAGCACTCTTACCATGCACCAGGGTTATTTGCTCGTGCGCGTGGTAAGTGTTCTTTTAGCCTTGGTACAAAGGTGTATGCTAAATATGCAGCCTTTCGCCGATGTGAGTAAAAAAGTGGTAAGATAAAATCTGACACAAAATTAGTTTCATTAAAGACTACAGTCTTCCTTGAGTAAACTAAATTATTTAACAGTGTTGGAAAAAATGGCGTTCTGCCGTTATTCTGCTGCTAAAGTGGTGGAGCGATCTTTAGCGACGGCTTTCAGCGCCATGAAATATTGCGTCACCTATTGACCAGTTTCGTTTTTCACCTACATGTAAACGGCTGCAACGTGCAAGGTGAGTGTTGGTTGACACCTAGATTTTCCATGCACCCTTGCCGGTTCTTAGCTCTAGATGTTGATTTAGGTTTCACAACGAGATGATTAGCAGACTTACCCAGGCTTTGTGAAAATTTGGGTCTAATGGAGCTCAACACAAAGTTAAACCTCGCTGTATTTTGACGATAAGTCTTCATACAGCTAGCTGGCTGGCTAGTGCTCTTTGTGCGTGTTAGCTCCACTCGCGTGGCAAGGATTTCGCTCTGTTGCAAGTGTTATGTGGCTGTGGTATGGGTTTGATTGCTCGCCTTGGGACAGAGTATCCTAACGTACCACACGCGATAGTGTTTGAATACTGTCTGTCTGTTTGAACTACCATATTGTCAAGTGTTATGTTGTAACATTCAACAAGAGTTAGTTAGGATTAGGCCAAAAACTTGGTTAGTTCTGCTCTGGGAGTTTTAAACATCTACATGTAGTCGGTGGTACGGTAGTTGTTCATTTTTCATAAAAATTCCACCCGAGATGCACAAAACTGGTGCATTTCAAACCTTGCTTAAGACACGTGCCTTTACGCAGCTTTTCAAAAAAAAAAAATAAGTAAACAGAATTTCAAAACACTTTTCTTTGTTGAAATTAATGCGGCAGACTATGCGTGTGTAGTCAATGAGCACAGGTCTCAAAATGACGTTATAGGCTGCCATACACAAACCATTTTTTGTCACCGTATATAAACTGCTTCTCGTTATCAGTCGCTTACAGACATTTCCACGCTGTATGTACTGCTATGGCTTGGAAATTTGTCCATCAGTTCTTTTATTCTTGTGCATAGTACTTCCGGTATATGTTTTATGAAAAGTGAAGAAATTTTGTCTTACGCTTCTACTTGGATATTAATGAATAAAGTTTTTGCCATGAAGTTGTTAGAAACGTAATTTATTCAAACTCTCGTTCAAAAACCACCAACTAAACACATCCGGGGATTAGAGAAAACCTTGTTAACATTATACACGTATTATTAAGCATTCTTCATACAGATCCCACTCTAAAATACGTCTTGATCTTTATCAATTTCTCTTGACCGTTTCAGGATATATTTTTTGCAACCTCAAATGTTTTGAAATTTTTCCTAGACGTGTACGAAACAGCACAGGATAATTTGATTGGCCGCTTTAGAGCTGCGACAGTTAGACTGGGAACCTTTTCATGAAAAGTGATTAAAGAAATGTATTTGGTCTCACGCTGACACTTCACAATTACTGAATAAATGTTTAGCCAAGTATTCATGAACGAATCGTACTCTAAAAATAATTTCCGGAAGTTGTCTCAGAAATTAGCAGTTTTGTACGTAATCTCAGAGACTTTGCACATTTGCTCTAGCGAGATTTAATTATTTTTAAGAAATAGCATGAAACGCAAATCCAAATTTCTGAGTAATAGCTTTCAATCACTTTCCATGAAACAGATCCCGTATCTACATATACACGTATGCGGATCACTGGCATGTCTTGTGGGCCAAAAAGGGCGAATTCGAAAAATACGGTTGAGGGAGTTTATTTTGGGTTGGTGCACTAATACTGAAGAGAGGACATGAGTCGCCACCTGTAGTTTAGCAGCTGTCAAATCATGTAAAAAGTGACCTTGCTATTCTCTGGATAAATCTGCATGAAAGAAATTATAATTTTAAAAAAGCGAAAGGGTGCAATGGCCGTGACGATACAGGTATACGGTTTTATTTATCTAATACAACACAAAGCCCATCCTCGATGTGCAATACAGAGGTTTGAAAGACAGGATAGAATAGGCATTTCTATTGCGTTAATAGTCTTCGTAACTATATGCCAAGCTTGCTGGCAGCAGATCCGGTTAGCATTGATGGCTCTTCTTTCAGAAACGGCTGCCATTCTTGTTCAACATACTTTTGAAACACCGAACCTGAAACTGAAAAAGTTAACATTTCAGTGTTTGCATTTGATTGGTGGACCTCCCCACTGAGTTTCGAAACGTTTTGAGTAATACCGATCAAATACTAGTTTTCTCAAATGACAAGTTGCATAGGGTAGTTCTTGGAATATTACCGACAGTCTAAGTGGTGGAAAATTATCTCCGAACCTTTGCTCAACAGCTGACTACAATTTTCTTCTTTCTTGTGAATTCACGTCCTCTACTCCATGCAGTAACTGTGAGCCAGCATGGCGATCCCGGCTAACCGCCACTGGCGTGACGTAAACTTTAACCAAATCAAAAGAAAAAAATGAGTATGAGTGAAGAAATTTAATCGTTTTGAATAAAGAGCTCCAAACAAATGTAGTAGGTGTTTGCAGAAATAAAGTGCTTGCAACTCTGCTCTCCACGTTGTTGCCAACTCTACGTCTTTAATTAAGTATTGTTCATTATTTCATTTCGGCAAAAGTCCAATGGTTCATTCAATCGATTTCAGTCAACAGCAGTATTTGCCAAGTAGTGCCTGGTAGAGAAATATTAAACGTGCATACACAGGATAGCTTGGCGGTGTCATTATCCGTGATAATTACAGCTTGAATATTTCAAAGAAAGAGTTATGCACCTGCGGTCATCTTAAACTGTTATGACATTAGCGACATTTAAAGGAACGTTTCCGAATTGAAAAATTTCTGTTACACTCGGTCCATACCTGGCTTCAAAATGACGCGATTTGAAATAACCTTAAATATTCAATTTAGATATTGTGAAATTTACCGTCGGGTTACCGTGACCGTAAATTGAGAAAAGCAACTAGATGCCCTTTGGTAAACAAGAATGTCGCTTTCCCATTCCGGACTGCTGTGTACATCGCCCGATTGTCGGCGACGACATCATATACGAAATTATTTGCGACAGTCGGGTGTGTACACAGGACTTAACGTGGCCACGTATTCTGGAAGTGAAGTAATAACATTGTAGTTTATTCATACGATTTACAATTATAGTGTTTTGACGTCAAAAGTGAGAAAGCGGCAATCACAGGTTACATAAACCTCCAAAACCCGGCAATTTCCTGCACACAAAGTACTAAGAACGAAACTATAAATTTCGCCACAGCCTTTAATTGATTTAATATTAATGGCTGTCTCATATTCCAATAATATCAGTTATCTGTCGAATTCAGTGTCCAGTGTTGTGTTGACCAAAGGGGAGCGACCACTACATAAGTGTGCGCACCAGGCTACCAACACATTTGCCTGTTTTGTTGCTCTGTTGGTTTTACTTATTCATTCGTCTGCAGAGGAAAGACAAGAACGACCAACTTGAAATCAATTTTGGTTTCTCGTTGACGATTGAACACTCCATCTTGTGGTGAGAAAGGTACGTTCTTCTCATTGTTCACACTAAGCGTCGAAAATGCGTTTTTATTGATATTAATGTAAAGCGAGTTTAAAAGGACATTATTGGTTTTACGGCCCAGAACGCATTTTGAAATTACTGTTTGGTGAGACTGGAGACTTTTTAGAGTTATTAGGTTGGACTTTAGGCTATGAAACGAAATCCGTTCTTTTGTGATTTCATTAGAAATTTTCAAATTATCAACGCTGTCTGACTGACATTCGTTGAAATCAAGGCCGGTGACATTTTGCATTGCACACAATCACATATGAACGAGTGCCAAATATGCGTTCTCAAAAGAACGAGCTGGCGTCCCATAAGCCCTGTGCTTTTCCGATTAACCCTTTAAATATTTGTTTCTCTCCTTTGAGTAAACCGGTAGGCGTACTATTTGTGAGTCTAAACTCGTTCATGATAAGAATCGAAAGAAACAATTCTTTTGTCATATAAAATGTTTTGAGAGCACGCAGTCTTTGGCGTGTGGGTAAACAAATTTAATTTCAATTTAGGGCTTTCCTGCCAAGTGTTAATTTTATTTTGCAAAAATGCCATGGCTTTATTATCAAGAGAAATCAATATTGAGCCCTATCATTTAATATGTCCAATCGAGTTACCAGTTTCATGAAGAAACGCGCAATCCCGTCCCACTAAAACTTCTGCGATCTGCCAGTATCCACTCGACTCTCCCTGGATTCCTCCATCATCGACAAGTCAATCCTGAAAAACGTCTTTGGCGAGTTTTAGCATGACAGTTAATTTGTTGTACCCACAATAGCATTTGGCATTTGCACCGTAAAGAACTATTTGCACAAACGTTCGATAGTCATTATTTATCAGTGATTTGTGATGAAAGTGAAGGTCCTTTGTCTCTGATTTACGGAAAGCCGTTATCGTTCATGACCTGCGAATAGAAATCTATGGACTTTTTGGAATTCTTGGTAGGGTGGCGTCGTTAAAGTCAACTTGGTAGAGACCAAATTTTTCCACGTAACCAATGGCCCATTCAAAGTTATCCATCAGCGACCACGCTCAGTGTGTATCCCTTTACGTTTACTCCGTCCAAGACCACAGGTGTAAAATAACGTAACGCGTTAACGTTAGAATTCTCTTGCTGTTTCTTGTAACGAAGTTCAAGGAAAATTTCGAGATTTCACCGAAACCAAGCTTTCACGAAACCGAAAGTCGAAATCACTTGAATTCACTGAGTAATGTTGTTGCAAAATCGCCGTCTCAGTTGCCAAGTCATTCGTCAGCTCTTGGGTCTGGTAGTGTAACAAAAATTTCTTGGGAGCTTATGGAATTTTAAACGTCCTTGCGTATGAAATCCAACTACAAATGGCTTCGATAAGCATGCTTGAGTCGAACTCGGAAATCGAAGCGCTGGAACCCCAGTCCGACGACAATATATTCCCGAGTGACGAAGACTATTTTTTACAGGCATGCGGGAGAACTTAGTCCGAATCAAGTTATGCCGAGGCAGAGTATAAATTAAGTTGAGCAAAGAGCCGGGTTATACTCAGAGGGCGTGAAATGTTTGCCACACCCTTTTCTCAGCTAGATGTCCAAACGAGCAAATTAGCAATAACGTGAATGCACTGAAATAAATATCGAAAACTCACCGCAATTTCACTTTCATTTCTCTCGCAGTAAGTTTTTTAAAGTACATTTTGTATTCGCATTCGCAATTTGTATGAAAATTCTGAATTTAGGACTCGAAATGCGCTATCATGCACAGACAACAATTGTTTTAAATACACAAGGTCATGTAGCCTCTTGCCCCATCCGACCTCAATTGCATTCATGGTAGAAGTTCCTAGATCCCAGGGTCGGATCCAGGACTCCGAGTTTGGGGGAAAGGAGACAGGGCAGAGTGTTAGCTAGAATTTTGCCCCTCAGACATTCGTACTCCAAACTGCCAAATGGGATCTGGGAAATTTTTATGAGGGGCCATGACCACTTTGCCCCCCGCTAAATCCGCCACTGGATCCGTAGATCAAGGGTGCTCTAAGTGGAAAATTATAAACAGGAAATTAACATTCCTAAAGCAAAAACCAAGTGTTTCTAATAACAGGATTTGGTAATCTCCTATTTATCCTAGATATGGTTTAGGTGCAGAGCATGGAATATGATTTCAATAATATTGCAGACGGGTAGCTATTTCATAGCTATTCAAATTGGGCCACTTTCCTCTGCTCAGTGTGGCAACAAATGTCAATTCACACCATTGAAAAGCCTAATTTGTTACAGTTTCAGTCCAGTAATATGTTCGCTAACGTCCTTCCGTCATCCGAGTCCAGACTTCGTCTTCCATTTTAGTTAATTTACTATATAGCGCACACGGTGAAAGCTTTTTGAAATTTGGCGCAGATCTTCCCGGTATGATGATGTACAATCCTTGTGAGTAGTGTCTGACCCAACGGCATGCCGAGCTTTCAATACGCTAGAGTTTCTTCAAACACCTCGTACTACACACCAATTTACGTTAACAAAGTTATGTTTAAAAAAACCCAATTATCGCAAAAACCTACGGCCAGGGATTTTGTCTGGTCTCGGGGGAGGGATTGAAAATGGTGAATCAAATTTTAATGTTTTATTAATGATTTATATCGATACGTTTGTGAACAAGTTTGACCCTAAAGGATAACGGATTTCGTTCATGGTGTCGGTATCGTTTAGTTTTCATGGCTGCAGATCCTTATGTTTTGACGTTTAAACAAAGCGGGGTTCGCCGTATAATACTGGGTCACAATTTGTTACAAGAGCCTACTTTGTTACCAAATTGTGACAAAACGGGACCCAACACGTGCTCCGATTTATTACAACATAGGCAGATTTAGGGGGGGGGGGGGGGCAGGGGGCCCGCCCCGCCCCCTTGGCTGCCGCAAAAAATAAAACAGCAAGAGCGTAGGGAAATGTTGAGTTTATTAATTAACCCTGGTAATTAAAATTAAAAATTAAACGGATGAAACAAGATTTAAATAAATGTGTGCAGTTTTAGTGCTGGGTTCAATTTCAAGTGTCAAATTCGGAACACGGCTCAATCGTAACGGAACTATGGCTGAGTATGGGCTCTCCCGCGATATCCCAAGCGACCGGCAATGGCGCTGAGCACTACGACTCCGTTTCCGTCGTCTGCTCCACTGTGAAATGAAGAAAATTTACTTCATTTTTTAAAGAAAATGGAACCTGAGTGACGATGAAAAAACAGAAGCTGCTGGTAAGATGAGAATTTTAATCGAAGCCTTAGTGAATCACTCAGAAACTCATAATTCGCTCTTTGTCAAACCTTAACTTAAGACGATTTCCAAAGCAAGCGCGTCATTATTGCCAACACGAAAAGCGGATTTGGTCTTTTGGACATTTTGAAGACTATTTTAAATACAACAAATTTGTTAAGAACCGATTGCAAAAAATATAAAACGTGTAATAAGCATTACAAAAAGATGTAGGTTTCGCGTGCAAACGCTGTGGACCATAAACAAGTAGGTCTCTTAGTATTGCATTAATAGTGAAATCAAGGAGTGTAGTAGTATAGGAGAGTTCACTTGTGAGTTCGCTGTTACCACTACTACTAGCGCCGCCAAGTGGTGAACAAGCTACGGTCAACCAGGAAGCGCCAAAACAATGGGGACGGACGCATTTTGCAGTGCGATAAATTGCATGAATTCATCCACGAAAACCCCAGACGTGTCATTTTGTAGGTTTCCTAAGGATCCAGAAAGGTAAGGATTATCTGTTATTCAATAATATGATACATTGTCTTTCATTTTGTGTGTTCTGTTCACGGTTGTTAGACAAGTCGATCGCAGTCCCG
>NMRA01000172.1:362347-479209 GCA_002633005.1 Phoronis australis
CATTCAAATTTTATTGTCCATGGAGGTATGAACTGTTATAAGGAAAGATAATTTGCCTTGTTAAGAACTCAAACATGAAACAAAACCGTGATAGATTTTGAAGGGAGCTTCAAAAGAATAAAAACAAATACACTTTAATATTGATTAAAATACACAATTTCATTCTCATTCGATTATAAGTGGATGTTAGTTTACGTATTCTAACCATTTGCAATCATACAGTAATTTTATTGCACGTTGAACGTCATTAAAGTATGAATTCATCAGTGTTTACATTGTTCGGACTGCGCTCCTAAGTAAGTATTGATTATTCACCGCTTGGGGCGCTAGTGTTTCGACCGGTAACCATTGCGGCGAATGGTAAAATGGCGGAGTGAACTCTCCTATACTCGTACACTCCTTGGTGAAATCGTGGTGGTATAGTGGTAAATCACGCGCGCTCTATCCGCCAGGTTGTGAGTTCGAGTCTATGGTACTTGCAGTTTTTTCCTGTTTGACACGTTCTCCGTGTTTTTTGCCTTTTTTCTTCAATCTTGCTTCAGTAATCAAAGAAAATGCTTGATTTTTAGAGGAAAAAACAGAAAAATTTCCCCTCCCGACCTCCCCCCATTCAATGCTATGCGCATCTACAGTCGTGGTTTGCGCAAATGCTTACAGCCGGACAAAATTTTGCCCCCCCTTGTGATATCCTAAATCCGCCACTAGAAAGTTATTTTAACATACCTTTCATCATCCTGTTTATGTAATATTTGTAGTAAAATATTCGGTAGTCGTCAGTCATACTGGAGTTCCTATCTGACATGCCGCTTTCTGTAATGTAGATGGGAAAGTCACCATAGGGATTCTTGATCCAGTTAAGCATTGGTCGAAATCCTCAAGGGACTACATGCAACCAAGTGGACCTCGATCTATTAAAACATTAAAAAAATATGTATTAATTAATAAAAGATGATGTTAGACTGATGTCTACGCTATCGTGTGAAAGACCGCTCAGACGTTTTGATGACAGTGGGTTGTGTTACAGCCTTGCTAATAACTGAGTTAAAAAGTTACAGTGAACAGGCAGGCTCCATAGGCGGATCTAAGATCTTACTACGGCGGGTGGGGGGCAACCGAAAGTCCAAAGACCAAATTAACGTTTGCAATAGTTTTAAAATGTTAAAACCTATGACCAGATGCCACTTAAATCCGTCTATGTTCATTACCTGTATGTCACATACTTATGGATAAGTTCGGCGCTGACCACCAATTACGAAAGCCATTCGGGGTCTGACGAGACATCGTGATCTTGATCGGAATAATGGCTGGCTGCGTCCTTGGTAGTCTTTATCTCTTTGTAGTTGCTATACTTAGTAGTGTAGTGATTAAAGCTGAATAACCTACCGACCCTAGGTGTTAGTGAATCGTCTTTATGTTCTTTCTGTGAGCAACATGAAGAAACAATTCTACATTTGTACTGGGAATGTTCACTTGTTCAGAAGTTTTGGAGATGTTTAAGAACATGGATGATAAATCAGTGCAATTTCCCTCTGCAGTTAAATATGTCTTCCGCCTTGTTTGGAGATCCAGCCTGTAGATTAGAAGCTGTAAATTTAATTCTTTGCTTAGCGAAATTCCATTTATATAGACAAAGATTACAAAAGACTAAGCCCAATTTTCAGTCATTTTTACGTGAGGTATATGATTACTACAACCTGGAAAAAATTATTTACAATGATAAATTGGATCTTGAGAGATTCCAGGCAAGGTGGTCTTTTTTGCCTAACCAGCTTCTATAGGGTCCTGATAATGTTCGTAATTTGTCTGATGTACACTAAACTAGATGTCATATTGTCGCACAACTATGTACTGGTTGGTTGAGTTAATAAATATCTCAAAAAAAAAAACCTACCGACCCTACAACAAAAGTATTAATATTGACAACCCACGGCGACAAACGACTTAGCGGTGCCAGCTTATGCATAAGGTTTTGCCCTCAGACTTTATACGAAAGTTACTAAAACGTTCACATCATGTGAAATTGTTAACTTTTGGTAAATCCAGTCAGGCTGACTGACCAGGCTTCGTTATTCCGACAAACGTTCTTGACGTCACTTACTCCAACAAAAAGCTACTTGTTGCACTGGTAAGAAACGAGTTTGATTTTGACAAGATTTCTGAATACATTTTGTAAAGACACAATAAGCGGGGGCTTGGGGTTCAGGCCACTCACGAAGCTGGAGGAGACAGCGTCCCCACTAGGGGGTTTGGCGGACAGGATTCCAGATGCAGACTGAGGGGAGACCGACGTGAAATTGGTGTTGACTGGGCGGACGAGGTAACCGTGTAGCGGCGGTGATAAANTCTTCGGGGAATGTGTCTTCCACATTATGCTTGTCGAGTTCATGATCCCGATAAATATTCGGTTTAGTAGGTTTTCAAGTTAGGAGGGTACCGGTGGTTATGACCAGATTTTAGATACGCCAACTGTTTCTTGTCTCCTAACCCTTGGTTTTAATTTGAGTACGTGAAGCTGAGTGAATGGATAGGGATCCATGGGGTCTATTACTTTAGGCTTACGATAGAAATTTGGTCATACACTCCACGCAACTATTCCTGAAAAATAATTAAATCTCAAACGTGCAAAGACTGATAATATCCACATAACTTCTAGTCTCTGAGATCATTTCTATTAAGTATTTCCTGAGAGCGATGCGCTCATAATTGCTTGTTTAAACTTTAAATTTATTTAGTAGTAGTGAGCTTGGAGGGCAAGATCGAATTTCTGTCTGAAGTCTTAAAGCACTTTCACAAAAAGGACCCCTAGTGGTGATACCTGTAAATGATTGGAAGAGAGATGTCTCATCAAAGTTAGTAACTCGTGAGATGAGCAAAACAGTTGTAGCAAATATTCAACAGTATAATTAACATTGTTTTACCCTTAATCATCTTCTTCTCTTCATCGGAAAACTGTGGCAGTCTACTCTCTGTTCCTTCCATCTTGCAATGTTTCTTTACATACAATTTGTCAACGTAGAAACATCTAGAAATCAATCGATAGAGGCTAACATTGTAGCAGAACGAGAACAAAAATCGGAAGACGAGAAAATGCAGTGCACATACCAAAATACCAAATAACGTTAAAAATGTATACTTACATCATGAAAACCTCGTTACTATAAAATCAGCTAACGAAAAACGCACCTGCAGTGCACTGTTGTAGATCATGGATAACGAATGTCAAGACTGTGGCGGGAAAACATATTCAAAAGCCAATGTCACGTAACCAACGGTGGAAACGAGATACAGCATACGGAGGTCGTTAAAAATGCACACAACTACCCAAACAATACTATGTACATCTAACGTAAATTATTGGGTGCCCATTCAATTGACCTTGCACTGTGCTATGAATTTGTTGACATTGTTTTGAAATGCTTATCGTTCTTCGTTTGAAACGCAAATTTTCTTCAAGTTATGGTAACGTGTCACAACAGGAAACGCATTTTTCTAAATTTAATGTATTAATTGTGTTTTTGATTCATGTTTTGTGACTTTGCACTTTCTACTCTAGGTTATATCAAAGCACAAATGTGAAGAATTGATAACCGATTAACAGATATACGTTACATTTGGATTATGAAGTGAGAATCAATAGACTCATTGGAAAACATGCATTTTCCAATGCTTCCTGGACAGAAATATTTTGGTCAAATTCCATGAAACTTCACCAAAAATTTAGCTAATCATACTGCCACCAGGGCTTCCATCAGTAGTCGAAATATCAAAAAATTGACGTCAACCGATTCCATGACCATAGAACATGTTTCCAAATATTAAAGAAGCCTTTCATGGGATTTACAAGCTGCTACTGAGTGCCCGCAGTAACGGACTTTAAAATACGTCATGCTATGTACGTCAGCTGTTGTTTGAAAACAAAAAAAATCGTAGACAGCAAACTGATAGAAATCGACATCTGAAATCAACAGCATCCGCAAACAGGCTCCCGGATCACCTCAGAAATAGCTAAAATTAAATACAAAAAACGGCAAAATTTACCTAGTTTTGGCACTCTAATGAAGGTTATCGGAAACTCCTTAAAATGCAGACTGGCTTCAGATATATAGGTTGAGTGTTATCTAAACACCTTCTTTTAAAGCGTTTCAAAACTACTGTTACTTACGGAACGTCTTTGAACGAAAACTAAGCTATTTTGGGCAAAAATTTCATGATAATCTTACTTAAAAAATAATGGCCCAAAAATTCGATATGAAGATTTGAACGTATCACGCTTGAAAAGTATGAAAACATTTTTCTTTTTCAGGATCCGTGTTTGTAACTCTAGTGTCGACCTTTTGGTGCTCTCGTGGAATGGCAGTTTACTGGTTCTGCTTGGGTACATTTAAATTACTGGATTCACACGAGTTGCCTCTAATATTTTTGTTTATGGAGATGGGGTGTAACAATACCCTTTCGCATACACGCGACTAATGGAAGTTGGACAAAATCTGAGCTCTGATTTCAAAAACAAATTTCATGTCGCAAATGTGACCTGAAATCCCCTTAGTTCGAGTCCTGCCTGGAAGTACCTACTAACGTTATTGGCAACATGTCTTCTCTTTCAGAATATCACTTTCGTCACCAACATGAATTCTTCTCCGTTCATCAACACGTCGTCCACTAAACCGATTCTGCACTACGACATCGCTCTTGGTTTACAAGTTTACTACGGAATAACTTCAATTATATCATTTGTAGCGAACGTTATGTTGCTCTCTACAATTTATACTCGATATCCACTGCATGCACCTGGATATTTTCTCGTAGCTAGTTTGGCTGTAGGTGATATGTGTTTTCCGCTAACACATTGGATAAATTTAATCGCTGCGGAATTTCTTCATGAAAATGAAATTATCTGTAGTATGATGGCATTTTTCCAGAATTTCTTAGGAGTTCAATCAATGGCAAATCTATTGAGTATTAGTATTGAGCGTTACTACGCATGTATACACCCTATACATTATTCTCTCAAGATAATGTTACGCGTGACAGTATATATGATCGCTGCATCCTGGTTGTTTCCAGCGGTTTTTACGAGCTTGCCCCTGTTTGGCGTGGGAGAATATGAATTCGATGCATATTTGAATATCTGTCAGTTTGACTGGAGTCGAAAAAATGTTGGAACTTACGCTGTCATCGGTTTAATGGGAGCCATTTTCTATCCAACAAGTTTTATAATGTTCTGGTGTTACGCTCAGATCCTTAGAGAAGCAAGGAAACTTGCGAAAACTCCAGCGCCGATGCATACTGACGTTCTGTCGTTGTTCCCATATGTGGGTTCGCGCACAGCTAAACGATTAACGAACAGTTCGGACAAGCAGTACCGGATTGTGCAACTGGCAGAAATGGCGTCACTACCTTTATACAACGTGTGCAATTTCCTTAATCCTATTCTTTATGGGTTGGTACACAAGACAGTGCGTAACGAGGTGTTTATGATGCTGAAAATTTTCAGACAAAAAATAAGAGGATATTAAGAGAACACTACATTTTAAATTACAGCATTATTTCAACATGGTGATTGGTACCACAGGTGTCTGACTGACGTTATTGCTCACCAAAGCCAGTCTAACGTTTGTTCCATGGCCAGTTCACACGTTGCTTCGAAAAAAAAACTAATTTGATGGAGAGAAACAAGTAGTCAAGGAAAACAACACTGTCCAATCAGCCTATACAACCGTTGACCATAGAGTACGAAGAAAACGATTGTAATAAACAGTTTCTGGAAAGCAAAGACCTCGAAAACACAAACCTCAAAAAGCACATTATTGGCTCGTTATAAGCCTGCTTTCTGATCCAGTCCACTTAATGTAGAGCACAATAGGCTACAGGCGTTATTTTCCGTAGCAAGGCGAGCTAATTCTTGTGTTTCGCGTGTATTTTTGGTCAAATCAAGGTATTTGGTCCTCTAAATTTTTCTTGAAAATTAGCTTTAATTGAAAGTTGGTATCTAGGTAATCAAATGTTTGAATTTTGTTGCACCACTAATTGAAATTTTGCCACTTTCAGCAGTCTTGAACTAAGAAATTTTTTTAATTAGAATTTTCTTATTTCAGTCTAAAGTTGATTTTGAGACAGGCATTATAAGTTAAGAATTGGTAGAACTAACTTTGGTAATTAGTTGACAAAACAACTTTGATGGACAGACTGAACAAGCCATAAAGGAAAACAACGCTGTCAAATGAGCCAATACAACCATTGGCCATAACGTGCGAGAAAGGGGTTTTAATAAGCACACGTCTGGAAAACAAAGACTTCGAAAACATACATGTTCCACAAAAAGCAGGTCATTCCCTCGTTATGAGCCTACTTTCTGATCCAGTCAGCTTAACAGAGCAAAATAGGTAACAGATGTTCCTTCCGTATTAAGGCGAGTTCCTTGTTGTGTTTCGCCAGTATAATGGGTCAAATCAAGGTATTTGGTCCTCTAAAATATTTTTTAAAAAATAACTTTTAGTCTTGAAAGTATGTATCTAGGTAATCGAATGCCTGACATTTGTTGTACCACACAAGACACTTTGAAATTTTTCCACAATCAGCAGTTTTTGTCCAAAAAATAAGAAAATTGCGTCGCAGACAAGATTTTTTAATAAAAAAAATTAACAAATTTATCTTATTTTCAGTCTAAACTTGATTTTGGGACAGCTATTTTCTCACACTTGGACAAAGTTAAAATTTGGAAGAGCAAATTTTGGTAATTTCTTTTCTCCTAGTTAACTAATCAAATGACAATTTTCCGTCCTCGACATTTTGGAGTATGAAAAGTTAGATTTAGAGAAAAAAATTGATGATCGTATTTGCAGTAAACTACCGATTCTCTAATAAGTTAAAGATAAAAATAAGACATCAAAGATTGAAAATCAGTGAACTACAACTGTTTGAATTAAATTAGTCCAAAGCATGTCACGGACGGAAGATTCTGCTGAGGACGGAATTTCTGAAAGTACATAAATGTTGTTATCTACTTTATAACGTTCTTCTTCTTCTTCCAGCTCTCGTTAGACAACATACCAAATGTGTATCGTTTAACTGAACAAGATACAGTTGTGTGCTGTTATAGGTTATTTTAGCTTTGTGTTATCAGTGTTGGCAACATTTTCTCATTGAGGATGACAAGCTTAAAAACATGATGGCAAAATAGATCTCAGACCTGAAAAGTGAACGCTTCTCAAACCTTTACCGACTATGTTAAGCAGCTTTGAAAGAAATGAAATATGATGTTAAGTAAGGACATTTTAATAAAGTAATCTCAAAAGTAAAACACATGATCTGATGCCGCCAAAATGAAGTTCTTGCACGGCTAAATTTAAGATACGCAAGTCACTTTTACTTAAGGTTCATCAAGTTCATTGTAGATCATACATTATAAATGTCTGAGTTGAAGCTCAAATAAATACAAGAAAAAAATTTTTGATTATCTAATTCAGTTCGTCATTTGCTAAGTTTTAGTTGCATGTTACAAGTGAGAGACAGAACATGTTCTGAACCTGTTTATCGTTGGAAAATATCAATATACAAGACGGTATGCAAACGAATTGTCCAATCGCAGCTGGAATAGGAAGTGTGGCACCCGATAAATTACTTGCGAACGTACGCTAAGTGAAGTTGACAAGAATGTACAATTTAAAGTTTTGTATCAGCTTGACTATTTTTTTTGGACTTAAATTTCTGACATATACAGTAGAAACATGGCCATAAACGTCTCTCTAAAGTAGAACATGCCGTGTTCTTAACGGCACATAGTGATGGGGGGAGGGTGCTGGTGAGCTTACTGAAGTGCACGTGCACCTGCATGTTTGTATTGTTGCGGCTAGAATATTGCTGTCGAAATAACTTAGGAAGATGACGTAATAATCATATAAATACTTAGTATAGATAGTTGAATATAGCATTTTTTATCAACATAAGATATTTTCCTTCCATTTGTACATTGGAATCTTTGAATATAACGTCGATACCTAATTTAATAATATTCAACTACTTTTTGTAAAAAATCACAAAAATATTGTTTAAAATCAGATTTAATTTTTTATCAAACTCATAAATAGAGTACTTCACTACTCACTGAATGCTTTGAAATGCTGTAAAAGATGATTTCAAATGTAAATTTTGTTTAAAATCTTTATGCACAAATTTGTCGGCCGCAACATTCCCTCTGCGGCGCTCGGTGGTAGTATTTATTTCCAGAAATACCGGCCAAAATCAAAATTTTCCAAAATCAGCTTAGTAGTGTTCAAAAACGGACTGAATCTCGTGAAAAATATAGCATTGATTTACTGAATTTGCTAAAGTAGTACAACTTTAGAGATAAATTTCAAATTCAAAATGAAGAAAAATTTCCATTCCGAATGCGACTACCATTTAATGCCCCTAATTAAGCTAATACACACAATCTAGCGAAAAGTTTGGGATTATTGTCAAAGACCATCAACTCCATCAGAAAGTCTAAAACATTCAGTTCTATCAGATGTAGAAGTTTTTCTGGAGGGCCTTAAAAAGTCAAAATTCCGTTCGCTACGCCGACTGCTTCTTGTGATGTAACCCTACTCACGATCTCATTAGAACACACTTACTGTGCTGAGGCGATGGACTATGAACGGAGACTGTTCGTAAACACACGGAGCGCGAGCATGGCAAAACCGTCGGTTGATATCGCACTAATGTAACGACATCCGGCGTTGGCCTTTGTCAGTGCGTTTTATATCTACGAAATTCCCAATCTAGTAATTATTAACGCGTTTGGAACTGACTCGATTACTCTTCAATTCCTACAGCGAATTAGTTTATTCTGCAAACATAAATGCGTGTAGTGTATGCTGTTCCTCTAATGTATAGAGTAAATAGACATCGTAGCATTTCATAGCTGAAAAAGATAAGCAAGTGTAAGGAATCGTGATTGTTCCCACCGAACTGGGCTAGCTACAAAAATCAATGCCTGAGGGGAATAAGACGACAATTTTTGTAAGTTATAGGCTGCTGTCATGAGTTGAATTACTCTGTGTGTGTCTATATCACCTCCTGTTCTGTCCACCACACTGCGCCGAGAGACGTCGCGTTAACCTTTGCGATGACACAAATGGATCTTGCCACGGGTGTGTATCGCTACACATCACATTACAGTGGTGCCTGTAAAGAAGTGCCAAAGCCGTCTGACTACTTTGCAGTCTTCCTTGTAATGAACTTTTTATGGTGTTAATAAGTGCAAATGCTCAGGAAATCCATGGATGCAATGCGTCTTCAGGCTTTACAGATGCAACCAACCTTTAATTGAAGCCGGCAGCTGAGCGAGTGACAATATCAATTAATATGTTGATTCGTTGATTCAGTGGTGGATGACGGAAAACTATGAGACTTTATGCAGATTCCAATATGAAGTGCATCAAATAGTTTTATAAGATTTTTGGTCAGACATATTTTGTGGAATGGGGACTCCGGAAGTTGCATAGAATGATGTTGCCGCAACTGGTAAGCCGATAAGTATCCTGGCTACCATTTTAACAGATAGGATCATAAAAGTTATTAAATAACAAAAAGCACGATGTTTGACATCATCTGTCTCGTCATATCGCGTACATGTATTTGTTCGACTGTGTTACACCTGAAATATCGCACAGTACCAGGTCGCTCCTCACATGCAGCTAATTGCTTAATCTTTTACTGTCAAGAAACAGAATGGGTTTTCCTGTCAGTTATGTTCTTGACTCAAGAATGTGGAATGCTCTCCCTGAACAGTAAACGGACAACTCGTTTCATCCATTTTAAGAAAAATTTTACCATTTTCCTGAAAGTAATTGAAATTTATTCATTTAACCACACGATGTCCTTCAATTGTTGAGGTAAAAGATCACCTCCTATTTTGAGTGTATTCCTGAAAACAATCTTGTAAATAAACACGAGTAACAGCTATAATAAACCCGCCTTCCATCACAAAAACCATCTTTTGATCAAGATCTGCCATTTTTCTTTTACGAAACTGAACAGGACTCAAATTGTTCGTTCGTCAAACTGGAGGTGGTTCCGCGGTATCAAACAAATTGTAGAACATCGGACCGCCTGTTGTTGTTTTTGTAAATTTGATCTCAACCTTTGCCTCCCTCAGATTAAAAGATGTTTCTGGTTTGCAAATGACTTCCACATTACTTTATTCCTCAAGATCAACCATGTTGGACTCACCTCATTTTTACTTCTGGCCATGACAGTAGGTGTTCATGACTGATGGCTACTGCCACCTATTGGCTATTTATGATTCGTCTTGGCTTTGTCGGTAAACCAACCCTTAAATTCAAATAGGGTTGCTCTTTTTATTGGCTAGTATTTGCTCAGCTCTCCTGTAAGAGAGATATTAAAGTTAAAATTGAACATGAAATCATGGAGGTCATTGGTTCTGATTTATTTAGCGCTGAAAACGTTCCTACATCCTCTACATTTTCGCCTTGGAATCTGTAACAGTAGGGTCTAATGATTCCCCAGAGTGTCCTCAGCAGAAGTTGCTTCCATACACCGTGTACCCTGAGTGTAAAAGAAGACACATACCCAGACAAAGGTCCATAGCCGGGTAGACTACATTTTTGTGTCATTATTTGGTATTCAGTGGCAGATCTACGTTTTCAGTAAAGGGGGCTTTAGGATTCGAGCGAACCGAGGCGTGTAGTGCCGAGCGGGGGGAAGGGGTAACCCCCTCCCGTTTAAGATTCTTGTGGTTTTTAGCAGCTGATTTCGTTTTTCTGCTGACATTTTTTCAATTTTGATTTTTTATCCCGGGGATTGAACCCTCTGAACCCCCCTGTAGATTCGCTTCTGGTATTTGGTCCAAGTTAGAGTTTACAGACGCAGGTGCTTTCGCTTTTCACTTACCTTCCTACCCAGAAGGATCAGAACAAGTCTGGTCATTTCACTTGCGCTTCTGTTCCAATACGGTAATGGCCAGTGATTCCCCAGAAAAAGTGTCCACAGAAGACTATGCTTTCTCTCACTGCCTTGTAATTCCTCTTAGGGGTCGACAAACCTCTTGAGGCAGATAAGCTATATTCTCACTCCCGCAAAGTCAAGAAGCGATTCCCACAGACTAATGAGAAAGGCAAAATCTCATTCAAGATTTGCTTCATTCCCTGAGTTTCTTTCTACACCGTGTGGCTCAGGCTTAGGTCTTGCCCAACCCGTTTGTTGCGTGATGGAGGCACTGTGCCGAGATGTGTGGCAAGCTATGTACTGACAGACACGGCCGGCCAGCGGTGTCAGCTGAAAGTGGAGCAATAAGCAAAGCTAAGTACAGCAATTGCTGCTTACCACACTAGACGCTGCACCACAACCTGTTGTCAAACCACCAACACACATCAATTTTAAAGCCGCAAGCGGTCCAAATCAAAAGTTCCCTTCTCTGACAGAAATGGGGTTTTAGTAGTCGTTTCAACGTTTGCCATCAGTAAGTTTGGCTTATACATGTACGTGCCTTCAAGTGACCTAGCAGGTAAACGAAAGTAGTAACCCATTAATCATTGGGATGTTGATTGGTACAAATTTAAACTGGGTAAGCTATTGAAGTAGTTTTAAATTTAAAATATGTTTGACTGATTTCCAATTTTTGGAGACTATACTTTCACGCTTGTTGGGTTCTCATTCACGACGTGACCAAAATCCTAGTCGCGTTTGTAGATTTCAGGTTTCACTCGCGAAATGTTATGGACTGAAAAATACTCAACGTCCGGCGACTCGAGTGTTTTTATTTGCAATTTAATTGGCCCTTCTCAGTATTTAACTGGTTCTGCTAGACATATGAGGGCCACACGAATTACTCCTGTTTCTGTCATTTATGGATGGGAGTTTAAAAAACTGGTTCGCACACGGGCGAATTAATGCCATTTAGCCAAAATCTGAGCTCGCATTTCCAGACTTTAGGTTGCAAAATGTGACTTGTAGGTCAATAGGTCGGTCCCTACTTTGACGTTTAGACTAACACTGTTTGCAATACGTCTTCTCTTTCAGAATATCATTATCGCCATCAACAACATGGTTTCTTCTCCGTTCATCAACACGTCGTTCACTAAAAACGCTTCATCTCTCCACCACGACGCTCTTCTTGGTTTTCAAGTCTACTATGGAATAACATCGACTATTGCTGTTGTATCAAACATTATGTTGCTCACTACAATTTATACTCGATGTCGGCTGCATTCGCCTGGATACTACCTCGTAGCTAGTTTGGCTGTAGGTGACTTGTGTTTTCCACCAACAATTTGTTTAACATTAATCGGTAGGGAAATTCTTCAGAAAAATGCACTTTTTTGTAATATCATAGCATTCATTCAGAATTTGTTAGGAGTTCAATCAATGGCAACTCTATTATGCATTAGCGTTGAGCGTTACTACGCATGCGTGAGACCTATCACTTATCTTATCAAGATAAGTCCACACGTTACAAAATTTATGATAGCTGCATCCTGGTTGTTTCCAGCGATTTTTACGAGCCTGCCGCTGTTTGGTTTGGGAGAATATAATTTTTTTGCATATTTGAACGTTTGTCAGCTTGACTGGAGTCGAAAAGATGTTGGAACTAACATTGTCATCGGTTTAATGGGAGCCATTTTCTATCCAACATGTTTGATCATGCTCTGGTGTTACGCTAACATCTTTAAAGAAGCAAGGAAACTTGAGAGAACTGCAACTCCCTTACAAGCCGACATGGATGTGAAAAAGAAGCAGAAAGAGGTCAGATCACAGATTAAAACGTCACACATTTTATTCGCTTTAACTTTTGGTTTCGTTTTGTCGTTATTTCCGTATGTGGGTTCACGCATGGCTAAGCGATATCCAAACAGTTTGGAAAAACAGTACCGTATTCTGCAAGTGATAGAAGTGACGTCGCTACCTTTATACAACGTTTGCAATTTCCTTAATCCTGTTCTTTATGGGTTGATCAACAAGGCTGTGCGTAAGGAAATGTTTGTGATGCTGAAAACTTTCAGACAAAAAATAAAAAATAAGTGCATAGGCGGATTTAGGGGGGCAGGGGGCCCGCCCCCCTTGGCTGCCGCAAAAAACAAAACAGCAAAAGCGTTGGGAAATGTTGAGTGTATTAATTAACCCCGGTAACTAAAATTACACGTCTGAAACAAGATTAAATGTGTTCAGATTTTCAAGTGTCAAATTCGGAACGCGGCGCAATCGTAACGGAACTATGGCTAAGTGTAGGCGCTCTCCCGCGATATCCCAGGCGACCGGCAGTGGCGCTTGGCACAACGACTCCATTTCCGTCGTCTGCTCTACTGTACAATGAAGAAAATCACTTCATTTTTTAAAGAAAATGGAATCTGAGTGACGATGAAAAAAAGAAACTGCCAGCAAGATGTCAATTTTAATCGAAGCCTTAGTGAATGACTCGGAAACTCATAATTCTCTGTTTGTCAAACCTTAACTTAAGACTGTTTCCAAAGCAACGCGTCATTATTGCCAACACAAAAAACGGATTTGGGCAAATGAAGACTGTTTTAAATACAACAAATTTGTTACGAACTGATCGCACAAAATATAAAACATGTAATAAGCATTACAAAAGAAGGAGGTTTCGCGCGCAAATGCTGTGAACCGTAAGCAAGTAGGTCTCTTAGTATCAAGTTAGGCGTTAAATCGTGGTGGTGCAGTGGTAAAGCACGCGCGCTTTATCCGCCAGGTCATGAGATCGAGTCTGTGGTACTTGCAGTTTTTCCTGTTTTACACTGTCTCGGTGTTTTTTTTTTTTTTTTTTTGCCTTTTTTCTTGGATAATACTTCGGGAATCAAGGAAAATGCTTGATTTTTAGAGGAAAAAACAGAAAAATTACCTGGGCGGGCAAACCCCCCTCCCGACCTCCCCCCATTAGGTGCTATTGGCATCTACAATCGAGCTTTAAGCAAATATTTGCCTGTTGGCCCCCCTTGTGATATCCTAGATCCGCCACTACAGTGGATAATAGGAGAGCACTTCTTTCTAAATTCCATGTTGATGTCAACATGGCGAGTGATTTGACTGACGTTGTTGCTCATTACAGCACGCCCAGCGTTTGTTCCATAGCCCATCCACACGTTGCATTGAAAAACTAACTTTTTGGACAGAAACAAGTAGTCAAAGAAAATATCGTGATCCAATCCTAAGTCAATACAAACGTTGTCCATAAATACGAAGGGAGCGGTGGTAGTAAGCACGTGTCTCGAAAACGAAGACCTCGAAAACGCAAACCTCTAAAGCAAAAGGCATGGCTCGGTTGTAGGTCTGCTTTCTGATCCAGTGGAGTTTAGAATATGATGTGCAATTGGCTTTTTCCGTAAGGGAGGCTTTGAGTTTATAAAAACACGCTCGTAAAAGGCTAGAATTTCGAAAGTATACTCACAATTTCATTACAACACACTTGCTATGCTGAGAGAAAGGACTATGAACAGAAACCATTCGTTAACACACAGAGTGCGAGCTTTGCAAGAGTTTCTGCAGATAAGTATGGCGCCAATGTGAATCATCCGACGTTCAGTGGCTGATATTCAGATTTTAATGCTGTTATTTGTAACGCGTTTTAACTCGATTTCACGTTGTTTTCTAATACGAGACAAATCTTCTCTACATGTAGAGGTATGTAGTACATGTTGTCTCTTCATAAATATATTGTGTAAATAGGCATCGTAACATTTCGTATTTAATAGAGATATGCAGTTTTAGAAAATCATGACTATTCCCACCGAGCTGGGCTACTGTACATGTAGCTACAAGAGCCAATTCTGACGGAATGAGTGGACAAAATTTGAAGAGATTTGCTACCCCATTGAACTTCCTCAGTCCGTGTATTGTCTCGTGCTCGGGCAGAGAGGTGTCAAGTTACCCTGTGCCTTCACAAAACCATGACGCTAAAGGATCTTGCCACGGGCGTGCATCGCTACATCTCACACTTCAGTGGTGCCTATAAAGAACTGCCAAAGCCGTCTGCCTACTATAAAGTCTCTCTTGTAGTAAAAATGTTGTGGTATTAATGACTGTAAATGTTCAGCAGCCCCATGGATAAAATACGTCCCCGGACTTCCAGATGCAATCAACCTACAGTAAGTAAGTAAGTAAGTAAGTAAGTAAGTAAGTAAGTAAGTAAGTAAGTACGTAAGTAAGTAAGTAAGTAAGTAAGTAAGTAAGTAAGTAAGTAAGTAAGTAAGTAAGTAAGTAATTTTTTATTATAGTGACATGTGTTCAAATGAATTTAAACAATGAATACGTTACAAACACTAGGAACACCCAGCCCTCCACGGGGCTTATAAGTCATTTTAGATACATAATACAAAAAGCAAAGACAAGTGTACGCGCATTGCAAGAGGACCAGAAAGAGAAGGCCGAGATAAAAGTGATCATAAATAAATATAATTTTTCCTTACTTCAAAAATATTTTTGATGAAAACTGAAGTTTTTCTAATAACATCTTTTTGCATGATTGTAATTAATTTACTTTCACAGCTTTCTGCACGGAATCGTGGATATTTAATCTCAACTTGACAGTAAAAGGTATTTCTGGCATCTAAGAAAAACGGAAACTCAAACAGAAAATGTAGTTCAGTTTCGACCTGACCAGTGTGACAAAGACAGCAAATTCTGTCATCAAAATCTAGAGAACGAAAACGCCCAATCTCAACCAATAGCTGTAGGGTTCCGGTTCTAATTTGAGCAAGAATTGACCTACTAGGTCGAGTTAAGTATAAAAGCACGTAAGGCTCAACTTCAAAGACGTTCTTCATCAAAACTTAGGTTCTCAACTTTGCTTTCGAACGGCTTTCAAACAACCACCTACATGTATTACATGCCAAATCATGCAATATATTCTTACAGTGAGACAGATTAACTGAACGTAAGTTACGAAAACAATCCGAAATCCCTAATTCTTCAAAAATGTTCAAAACTTCAGGAGACCAATTATTAGTACAAGTAGTGTAGTTCTTCCAAAATATTCGGTATGTTAGTCTATCACCCTCGAAATTAATGATACGATTCCACATTCTCAAAAGCTCAATTTTCCGCCTAACGCTGGGGAATTCCCACCCCATGTCACCTGTAACAGCATGATTAGGAGCGAACTTGTGAACGCCCAAGAAAAATCGCGCGGTTCTATTCTGAACAATTGAAGCCAACCGGGCATGAAGGCAGCCGTGCGAGTGACAACATCAATCATACATTAATTCAGTGGTGGGTGATGGTGAACTATTGAAACAAGGATTCGATTCCATGTCATGAGACCTCAGGCAGCTCCCAAAATAAAGTACATCGATTGTTTTTGTAAGACTATTGGTCAGATAGATTTTGTGGAATGGGGAGTTCGGAGGTCGCATAGAATGATGTTGCCGCAACTGGTAAGCCGATAAGTATCCTGGCTACCATTTTAACAGATAGACTAATTAATTAATAAGCTATACGTCACAGTAGTGTTAAAATGTTATGTATAGGATAATAAAGTTATTAAATGCCAGAAAGTACGATATTTTACATCATCTTGCTCTTGTATGCTAATGACATGGTTTTGTGTTCGAGCATTCACATTAATTTGCAAACAATGTTAAACTGTCGTTATGATTATTGCTTAGCTTGGCGCATGAGTGTAATTCTGAAAAAAAAACTAAGAGCATTGTTTTCAGTAATGGCGGGCCACTCATATTGTATGAGAAGTGGTATTATGTAAATCAATTAAAGGAGGTTGTCTCTCAATATAAACATCTTGGAATATATTTAGACCAAGATTAGCTTGGTTCAAAACGACTGTTTGGTAAAATTGCTGTGCAGAAATCTGGGGATTTAGAGAATATGAATGGCTTGAAATTATATTTGTTAAATTCTGTAAAATTGCTCTTAAAATTGGGAGCTCTTGCTCGAACGCAGTTGTATTGGGTGAATGTGGAATTTATCCGCTCTATGCAAAGTATTATGTCACGTGTAAAATATTGGCTAAAGTTCTTGGAAATCCCACTTACTAGATACGCTAAAGCGGTTTATGTCATGTTAACCGATTTAGATCGAAATGGAAGAAAAACTTGAATATCTTCTGTTAGACAATTGCTGTCAAAATACGGTTTTTGTGAAACTTGTTTGAATCAAGGTGCCACCTGCGAAGTGTCGTTTTTAAGTATGTTCGTGCAGAGTTAACGGTTGCTATGAGCAAGGATGGCGATCAGAAATTGCGCATATTGCAAAACTTAAAATACTACTATAATTTTAAGATTATGTACTATTTTGAACCACATCTTACGTTACCGCTACCTTGTCGTCTTATTCAAGCGTTTACTCGGTTACGTTGCTCCAACCACAGAGTATAAGTGGAAGTGGGTAGGCACTAGAAAGTGTTTGATTTGCAATGGTGGTCTTATAGAATATGAATACCACTTCCTGTTGATTTGCAAGAGAAATCATGATGTTAGATCACGTTTTATGAAAGAAATTAAGTGGAAGCCCCCAACTCAAGAATCCTGTATACGCCTGCTAGTTAATCCAGATATGTATGTTATTAAATATGTGTATTCTAACCTTAAAAGAAGAGAGCGACACTCAAATGGGTCGACTGCGTGTGCAAATGTACTTTTTAATTGGTGTTTACTGCACATTGGGCCCGAGGCCTTTAATACAAATAAATGTATGAATGTATGTACACTTTGTATGATAAGAACGCAATTCAAGTACAAGCTGTAATTTACAAAATATTCCCACTTTAGTGACATCTTTCGACTCATCATACACTCGTTATATTTTTTCAATTGGAGGGACTCTAGGAAGAGAGAAACTATGAAACTTGGTTAAAGATAAGCTATTCTCGAAATAGAAAAAAACTTCCGCTTACTTCATAACCAATGAGAAGAGAGGAGAATAAATTGTTATTTCTTCGACTGAAATTAATAATTTTCAGACGAGCGTAGCCATTAATCACCCACAATTCAACTGTAAGTGTAATTTCAAAAGATTCGAAGTCTCCAAAGAAATCGTACGGACGTACAAGAGGTACCTCTTTTTTCCTAGAGGAAAATAAGAAACAAACAACACCTTTCGACTAATTCAAAATCAGTGCTTCAACAATAACCTGAGGGAATTGAGCCTATCAATTCAGAAAGTCAGCCCTTGATATGCCTGATAATGGAATCTGTTGCACTGGGAAACTTACAATTGTTTTTAACAAATAATGTGGTTCCGTAGTATGTATGTGGTTGTTCAGTTCGCCATTTTGTTTTTAAATACACTGATTATTGTTTATTCTCGAATCTTGTGCATAGCAGACTCTAAGCCAGCTAGCTGCGATTGAAAGCATACTTTGATTGCATGTGGAACTTTTGTTATAGACAAGTTAACACAAAACATAAATCTGTTCAAAGGCCTTCATAAGAAAGCTCTAAAAATAGTTTCACACATTAAAAAATCAAATGCAATCAAAGGGAATTCTTCGTTTTGATCGCCGGACATTTCTATAGGTCAACAGGAAAATGACGATTCGCAAGCGTACTCGGTAATCACGTCAGCTTTATAAAAAAGCAGCACAACTGCGCTGCATGGGGCTTTAAACCTGAAGAAATATTGTGGTTTGAATAATTAGTGACAAACTTCCCTGTTGATGAAAAAATTATTCGATCATCAAAGTGTAACATTAACGGGCTTTTTACAGACATTAAGACAATCGATGCAGTACCTTAATGTCATTTCCGCATAATGTGTACCAAATTGAAAAGTTTTTGCCTTTAGTATAAAGCCTTTCTTCTGAAAGGAAAAGTTAATGCCACTCAGTGAGAAAGAACAGGTATTTATATAAGATGCTTTTGGCTTTCATTTCACTGGGATCGAGTTTCAATGATCTATAGAAGCGCTTGTAAAACAGGTCCAGTTTTGGCATGTGGCTTTCCTTCATGTAACTTAATTCAGCCTCCATAAAGTCCACGATTACATATAGATCCTTGAAGGTAAACACAACATCGTATCACTTGACTCGCTTTGTGCCCAAAATCTGACCCTGAACAAGACCAGAGTGTTACTAGGTCTTCTTTAAAGACGAGGCAACCTTTTTCATGTCAATGTTAGCAAGAAGAAGGTTTGTGATAATCCCAGACATATTTTTTAGTTAATTGAAGCTTTTTGTAATTTAAATAATTACTCGTCCTCTACTCCGGAAGTGACGTTTTGGAAGGCAAGAATTTCGCCCCAATTTATTTTCACATAGTCTGTCTGTGAAAGCTGCTGAGTCAGTCATTGTTCTATCTCGGTTGTGATAAGTTCGATCCCTGTTTGCTTTTGTTTACGAGTCAGTCAACATGCCATACTTTTGCTGCGCACCGGGATGTACTCATCATCGTCTCAAGGATAGAGGAACATTTATTCCACTTGCCCAAAAGCCCCGCAAACACTCCCACTGGGCACACAAACTGCTTACATCCCGCCGTGTGACTCCCTCGCCACACACCTGGCACCTTCTAAATAGGTCCAATACTTTAGACAAGTCCACAATAAACTTATCAAAGATTTGCTCATCGATCCTTTCATTGAACAACGAACTAACCTCTTCTTTGGGTGTCGAACTGAGTCTGTATCATGCACTCCCACTACTCAACATCGCAGAAGGGCTGCTAACAGGCTCTGAGCGATAATGAGTACAAACCGGTACGTAGCAACAGTGTGACATGTTGACTGACTCGCAAACACATGCAAACGACGACCGAACTTATCAAAACCGAGGTAGAACAATCACTGTCTCGACAGCTCTCACTACGTAAGCCAACGCTGCGTGTATTATTTTACTCATATGGAGTACATTACATTGGCGGATTTAGGGGGGGGGGGGCAGGGGGCCCCCCCCCCCTTGGCTGCCGCAAAAATAAAACAGCAAGAGCGTAGGGAAATGCTGAGTTTATTAATTAACTCGGTAACTAACATTATAAAGCGGAAACAAGATTTAAATGTGGGCAGTTTTAGTGTGTTTGGGGAGGGGGGGATCAGATCCAATTTCAAGTGTCAAATTCGGAACACGGCTCAATCGTAACGAAACTATTGCTAAGTATAGGCTCTCCCGCGTTATCCCAGGCGACCGGCAGTGGCGCTGCGCATTACGACTCCGTTTCCGTCGTCTGCTTCACTGTGCAATGAAGAAAATTACTTCATTCTAGGTGGCACACCAGTCATGCTAGTAAATATTGAAAGCCTTTGCTATTTACGTATATTTAATTTCAGATGGTGAATTGTAATACTCCAGGGCAAGGTCAAAGACATGCATATTATGTGGCAAACCGTTATACCCAGACTCTCACGCACACAAAGTTAAAAAGTGCTGCATTAAAACAGAGGTACTTGGATTTTTTGAACTCGTTGACATTCAATTCAACAACGATTTGCTGGACATTAGGCCTGTGTTTATCTGCAGCTCATGCATTTCGTTTTGTTCAAAACTCACGCAGCTGCAGAAATCAGCAAGAATGGATGTCAGTAATTTCATTGCTCAGTCTGAAGATCGACAGAAACATGTACTAATTGATTAGTCACCTGTTTCTAAGAAGCCAACAGGAGAAAAGAGAAATTAAATCAAATTTTGAGTCCGAGTTGGTTGACCATGGGTATTCAGTATCTGGGGATTATCAACAATCCAAACCTTTCCTGTCAAACGTGTCTAAAGATTCAACTGAGCAACGTGATCGGAAACTGTTGTTTAAAATCAGTACATCTTTGGATGACCTTAGCAAGACTTCAGAAAAAAGTGTCCTTAGACTTCCCATGAGGAACCTGGATAACAAGCCGCTTCTTTGGAAAATTGTGAAAGAAGTGGAAAATCGTCCACGTGGGCTACCACTTCTGTTACTATGTGTCATTCACTACATATTGGTATGACTAAGAATGACTTCACTGTAGCCATAATGTATGGGATACAGTATAGATGTTTGCCAAAAACCCTCAACTCTGTGCTGTACACAGGCTATTGACTACTGCGTGCATTCGTCATTATGCTGACGATGGTGTATGTTTGAACATTTTTCATGTCAAGAAATTGATCACGTTTATACCTTATAATTGTTTTTAACATATATTTTTAGCAAAGGTGACAAAGTTGATGATAGCAATTAGATCGGTATTATATAATTATATTACATTAAAAGTTCTCCAGATTGAGACAGCCTGCTAAATTCAGAACACAGAAATCATTGCTGAGATTTATTTTTTTTATCCTGAAATTTGTGGCATGAGTGATTTTTATATTTTCGTACTTTTCAAATTCCTAACGCTATGCTGTAGCATAACAGGTTGCAAGAATACTCTTGCAAGTTCATAAAAAGTGACTCTCATGACAAACATTTAATAAATTGTTACCATTCTCCTTGAATTTCTGACAGACAATTGTGTGAATTTCTAAAAAAATTGGGACAAGCTCCGACTTTGATCAAAATAATTGATCACAGTGACAAACTAGAGAATTTTTGGGTAATTAATTTTTGAAATTCAGTGTGTAGTTAACTTTAAAACGGATGGACGACTGTTCTTGTTTATGAGAGGATCTGCTTTAAGAAAAAAGGTTGTAAAAGTGATGACAATTTATTGTATAGTATTTTATCTTAAGTGATAGTTTGGTAGTTTACACCAGCTTTAAAAATGTCAGTGACGAAAGGTAGAAATCATAAGTGAGAACAGATATCAACAGTCATTTAATGACTCTGAAGCAGATGATAATACTGGCTGTACCCATGTGGTTAAAGAGTCATGACATCAAGCTTTCGATTTAAAAATCTTGAGGGACTCTCTGATATGTAAGCTACAAGTGTTTTTCTCACAACAAATGATGTGTGTGCTGTCAAAATCAGTTGCATACTGAGTTAGCCACTGAATGATCTCAATGCTTAATATGCTTAAGGGGGTTTTGATCAAAGATTGGTTAGACTGATACATACATGTACCAAGAGAACTTGTGCCATGTGATAAAATGTTATTGTTTACATATTTTTTGGAAAAAATAAATGGTTTAACGAGATCATGAAACGTTACAATTGTGTCTTTAGAATCTAACGTCAATGTATAATACAGGATTACTTTTACATAAACATTTAAAATGTTACAGATTTTGGATTTCCTATATATAGTTAAGGTTATACAGAATTACACAATTCTGTATATCCGAAAACTTGCTCCCGAAGTACAGCCATTGTTAAGGTTAAGAATCCATGCCTACATGATGTTCTCTGCACATTTGTTGCTTTGATAACACTATCACTGATGGTGTTACTCTATCAAAAATAAAAAATTAAAGAGCAATTTTGACAGTAAAATCATCCATGAAAATCTTATTTTAATGATGTAGATTTTCGACTCTGTACCATTTTTGTACTTCAGGGTGACCTAAAGGGCTGCTGGATTCCCTGTTAATTCCAGGTTGTCGTGTCTCTTGGGAGGCATTTTTTATTTAGCGCATCTGCGTTGAATAAATTCATGTTTTCGATTATTTTTTGGCAGCTTTTCCAAATTTCCGTAAAACTTCCAAACTCAGATTTGAAAATTCTGGGTATTAGAAAAGGCATAAAAATTGGTGCTGTGAAACCTGTTGTGATACAAATAGATATTACTGAAAGTATTGTTTGTCTGCATTAAACTCACCATTCTAACACAAGGTGTTCTTCGCTGATTACCACAATTCCCACGTAGGAAGCATTTTACACCGTCACTTGTCGATGTCAGAGCCTCAGGGTGAGCATACACTACTTGATAATTTCCTTTAATTATTTAATTATATCGCTAATTTGAAACAGTACTATAAAACGCCACCACTAGTTTCTTCATCATCAGTATCATCATCACTATTGCAGTGAGGGCTTTAGGGGGAAGGGGGTCATGCCCCCCTAAAATTCTCCCAGATCCCATATTGCAGTTCGGGGTGCAAATTGCTCGCACCCAGGGGTCTCGGGGAGGCAAATGCACTGCATAGCCTTGAACAAATCCCGTTTACACACGTTTGTTTTGGTCATGAGGTCCACAAATCAAATGTTCAAGATCCCTCGCATCCTACATTTTAGGCTGGATGGGCGCATGTGACGAAATTCTGGTTATTCCTGTGCCTTGGCCCCCCTAACTCAAAATCCTGGATCCGCCCCTGTAATGTCTCGCAAAAATTGTTGCTGTTCTGGTATTGTATGTTCTGGTACTGTAATTTGTGCACGGCAAAGAACTACTTAAGTTTGGTGAACTACAGGGCTAATAACAGGGGCGGATCCAGGAATCTGAGTTGGGGGGGGGGCAGGATGCATTAATAACCAGAATTTCGCCACATGCGCGCACCCAGCCTAAAATGTAGGGGATGCAGGTGTCTTGAATTTTTGGATTTGTGGACCTTGTTACTAAAAAAACGGTAAACGGATTGTTCAAGGCCTACACTGTATGCATTGTTCATTCGCCCTACGAGCCCCCCTGGCTGCGCGCATATGCTAGTCAGCAATTCGCACCCCGAACTGCCAAATGCCATCTGGGAGAATTTTAGGGGGGGCATGGCCTGATTGCCCCCCCCCTATATCCGCCACTGAATATGCAAACAAATTAGTTGACCTTTCAACTGTGCTTCTGCTAGTTTTATTTTAATCGCACAGTGAACCTTTTACGTTCACTTAGTGATAACTAAACCGTTTCAATGATATTTTCGTTTTAAAATTGCTTCAATTAATACTACAGGTACTCCAATATCGTCCGCATACGTCGCGATTCTACTCGGGGATTCCATTGACAGGGCATTCCCCGAGTATGCATGACAAGGGAGATAAGGCTTTAATTTGATACATAAACGCGTCGACAAATACTGATTTTCTCAGCTACAAGGATTATAATTACCATTTTTAAAAACGTAGTCCTAACTGCTACAAAATTCATTCAAATTTCAACACTGACATTTTTTTGCGGTTTATTTGGCCCGGATGAGAACCGATATGATCTCGCGTGATCCAGCCTAATCACCCGTTTTTTGCGGTATTTTGTAAATGTGATGTACTATTTGTGAAAGTATAGTCGCCAACCGACTAGAGAGACGTCTTTCGTGAAAATGTCAGACTATATGAAAAAATGGTGCGAAATTCTTGCCTCCAAAAACGTCATTTCCGTATTAGAGAATGAATAATTAAATTACGAAAAGCTTTAATTAAGTGAAAATATGTCTGGGATAATCAACGAACCTTATTTTTGCTAAAACTGACATGAAAAAAGGTTGCCTTCGCTTTTAACTTCAGTCCCTCATGTGCACACATTACTCATTGCCTATGAAACGGCATCCTCGCCAATGAGGCTGGCTGGTGTAGCAGTCAGATATAGTTCCTCTTTACACACAAACAATCCACTGGCACATTTTCGTATGGTAACTTGATACTGCGATTCCCATTTCTCCGGGTTGAGTAAAAAATGTTGCCCTTGTTTTTCAAAAATATGATATGGTAACTGCTTTACAATTTCACACAAAATTAAATAATTACCATTTCCGCAAAGCAAGGGCGTATATAATATAATATAATATAATATAATATAATATAATATAATAAGTATTGATTTATATAGAACTGCGTCTTTATCTCCAGGGCCACTGGCTTGTACATTGTGTCATGCAGCACTGCTGGTGTGTGGACGATATGCTGTGGGAAGAGAAAGGAGTAACAAAGATTGTCTATATGTATTTTGCGGTTTGAAGTGGCCTTTAAAATGTCACAGTACCTGGAACAAATATTGGAAAATGAATAATTAAGAACGTCGGGTTGGGTAAAAAATGTTGCCCTTGTTTTTCAAAAATATGATATGGTAACTGCTTTACAATTTCACACAAAATTAAATAATTACTATTTCCGCAAAGTAACGATGTATATAATATAATATAATATAATATAATATAATATAATACAATATAATATAATAAGTATTGATTTATATAGAACTTGTCTTTATTTTCATTCCTAGCTATAACAATGCTTTAAACGCAACACTTGTCTGCAAAATATGCAAGTTATTTCAGACAACTTCAAACCTGTGTTACCCATTTTCAAGCCTTTTGATTCTTGATACTTGCAGCAATAATAAACACCGACTGCAGATTCATGGGTGTGTCAAGGACACTTTTGGCCTAACGCTGAGGGAACCGTTTCTCCGATTTTAGTTTTTCTTCTAATAGACGATATGGAAACTTGGGTCACTTAAAAAATGGTGGTTAATATTTCTGTTGTTGCAGAAGAATTAAAAATCCTAAGGCACCATTGTTTGCGCATTGGCAATAAGAATAATATGTTCAAATTTGACCTCACTCGTATGTTTACATCAAGAACGCAATTTTCACAAAAATGACAGTCCTATGAATTTATAAACGACTTGCAACATTTCAAGGCAAGTGTTAGGACTGTTCAGCTGTTGAGAATACAGAGAATGTAATATACATTAGGGTTTACAATGGATAGCAAAACAGTTTCATGAAACGCGAAAAAAATTCATGAAGGTTAAGAATTACCTCACCATGCTCTTCCCCCCTGACACTATTAACTGTCATTTTCACACATTCAGTTGCACTAAATTTTACAAACCTAACCCCCTATGCCATCATCCCGCTAAGGACTGAATAAGTAAATTAACAAAACAACGTACATACCTTTCTTAAAAAATAGCTGTCCCTTTCCAAAGTAGGCTTTGACAACAGATCTGCTCTGGATAGGAAGATTTTGCTGGTTAGCTGCCTGCAGTCAACTGCTAAAACCAATTTTTGTCCATTCAGGGGCGGTTGCAGAAGCGAAGCGTATCGCCTCTGCCAGGTACTAGCCCTCAGGTAAGGTAAAAACAGACATGCTATATTTACATGTCAACGTGTAATAGATTTCCGGAATACATGGGATAGGGAGTAAACAAATAGTCTAATGGATATATGTCACGTACCCCTTGGACTTGGATTGTAATCTCACATCACTAACAAATATCGAGTTGCATAAACATTCAGCATTGATTGATGTAACTGTCACTGATAAACCTACATGTATTAGAAATCATTCCAAACATTAATACTGCTTTGATATAAGAAAAGATCCCGAGTGCTACGTCAAGTATCGTAACACACATCAGTTATCACAACAAACGATGACAACTGACTGGCGACTGCCGCGAAGTCGATATCGGCCAGTACCTCAATTAACAGGTATCAGTATTATAAACATGGAATAATCGTTACAATAATCACAAACTTTACCTTTGTATAGGTCATTCTTACTTCCTCCTATAGAATCACCCTTTTCACGCAATCTCAGATTCAGTTGGCCCGGCTGCAAGCGATTTCACCAGGTATTTAAAGGGCTCCCGAAATCGAGGCTGCCTAATCTATCACCACTAGTACACGCGCCCCCTCTAGTAATGTAAAGATTGTCGAATAGCCCAATTGCCAAGAAATATGAAGCGTGAATACACAGGATATCTTGGTGTCATTCATTATCCGTGATAATTACAGCTTGAATGTTTCAAAGAAAGAGATACGCACCTGCGGTCTTCGTAAACTGTTACGACATTGGTGACATTCAAAGGAACGTTTCCGAATTGAAAAAATTCTGTTACGCTCGGTCCGTGCCTGCCTTCAAAACGTCGCGATTTGAAATTACCTTAAATATTTCTTGTGGATTTTGTAAAATTTACCTCTTGGGTTACCGTGACCGTAAGCTGAGAAAAGAAACGGGATACCCTTTGGTAAACAAGAATGGCGCTTTCCCATTCCGGAAACCCCTAAACTCCATCTATTTTCAGTGGAACTCGTCTTACCTTACTCATTCCTCGTCCATGACCGTGATGGCGAGTGAATCACTGTTAAGAACACAACGTGTACGTCCGTCTACAGTCTCCGTTTGGTGATTCAGAAAACAATTTTTGCACACAAGTGTCGTATACGAATAATGTGTAGACAGGCATTCAGGCTGCAAAGTCGCATACGGTTTATCATTTGAGACAACACTCGTTTACTACGACTCTTGTTGACTCAAGGAGAATTCGTACACGACAATCGGACTGCTGTGTACATCGTCCGATTGTCGGCGTCGACATCACATACGAAATTGTTTGCGACAGTCGGGTATGTAGACAGGACTTAACGTGGCCACGTATTCTGGAAGCGAAGTAATAACGCTGCAGTTTAATCATACGAGTTGCAATAGTGCTTTGACGACACAAGTGAGAAAACGGCAATCATGGTATTTAAATCAGTTTGCATAAACTTCTAAAAAACCGGCAATATCCTGCACACAAAGTACTAAGAACGAAACTATAAATCTCGCCACATCTTTAAATTGAATTAATAGTAATGACTTTCTCATATTCCAATAATGTTAGTTATCTGTAGAATTCCGTGTCCAGTGTTGTATTGACCAAAGGTGAGTGACCACTACTTAAGTCTGCGCACCAGGCTACCAACACATTTGCCTGTTTTGTTGCTATGTTGGTTGTTGTTATTCAATCGTCTGCAGAGGAGAGACAAGAACGACCAACTTGAAATCAATTGTGCTTTCACGTTCAAGATTGAAAACTCCATCTTGTGGTGAGAAAAGTATGTTATTTGATCTTCTCATTGTTCACACTAACCGATGAACATGCATTTTTATTGTTATTAATTAAGGTAACGCCAATTTCAAGGCACATTATCGACTTTGCGACCGAGAACGGATTTTGAAATTACTGTTGGGTGGGACTGGAGACTTTTTAGAGTTGTTAGGTTGGACCTGAGGCTATGAAACGAAATCCGTTGCTTTGTGATTTCATTACAAATTGTCAAATTGTCACCGCTGTTTGACTGACATTTGTTGAAACCAAGACCGGTGAGATTTTACATTGCACACATATGAACGAGAGCAACGTATGCGTTCCCAGAAGAACGAGCTGGCGTCCCATACGCCCTGTGCTTTTCCGTTTAGGCAACCCTTTAAATATTTGTTTCTCTCCTTTGAGTAAACCGGTAGGAGTACTATTTGTGAGTCCAAACTCTTTCATGATAAGAATCGAAAGAAACGATTCTTTTGTCATGTAAAATTTTTGAGTAGCACGCAGTCTGTGGCGTGTGGGTAAACAAATTTAATTTCAATTTAGAAATTGCCAGCGTAAATTTCGTTTTGCAAAATACCATGTCTTTATCATAAAAAATCAACATTGAGTACTGTCATTTATTATGTTCAATCGAGTTACAGTTTTATGAAGAAACGTGCAATCCCGCCCCACTAAAACTTCTGCCATCTGCCAGTATCCAGTCGACTTTCCTGGCATTCCGCCACCATCGAGAAGTCAATCCTGAAAAACGTCTTTGGTGAGTTTTAGCATAACAGTTAATTTGTTGTACCCACACTAGGATTTGGCATTTGCACCTTAAAGAACTATTAGCGCAAATGCTGAATAGTCATTATTTATCAGTGATTTGTGGTAAAATTGAAGGTCCTTTCTGTCTGATTTACGGAAAGCCGTTATCTTTTATGACCTGCGAATAAAAATTTGCGGACTTTTTTGGAGTTCTTGGTCGGCTGGCGTCGTTAAAATCAACATGGTAGAGACCAAATTTTTCCAAGTAACCAGCGGCCCATTCAAAGTTATCCATTAGCGACCACGCTGTGTATCCCTTTACGTTTACTCCGTCCAAGACCACAGCTGAAAAATAACGGAAGTGTGAACTTGTGAATTCTCTTGCTGTTTCATGTAACGAAGTTAAAGGAAATTTCGAGATATTTGGACGTTTGGGTAAATAATAGGAACTAAAATGATTTTTAGATAACTGGATACCATTTCTGTGTAACAAATAATTCACCGAAACCAATCTTTTACGAAATCGAAAGTCAAAATCACTTGAATTCACTGACATTTTATCATGTGTAATGTTGTTGCATAATTGCCGTCGCCGTAGCCAAGTCATTCGCGAACTCTTGCATCTGGTGGTTTAGCAAACATTTCTTGTGAGTTTATGGAATTGTAAACGTCCTTCCGTATGAAATCCAACTACAGATGGTTTCGATAAGCACGGTTAAGTCGGACTCGGAAATGGAAGAGCTGGAGCCCTACTACGATTACAATAGATTCCCGACAGACGACGAGAAGTTTTTTCACAGGTATGCGGGAGAACCTACTTCGAGCCAAGTTATACCGAGGGAGAGTATAATTTAAGTTGTGCAAAGCGCTGAATCATACTCAGACGGCGTGAAATGTTTGCCTCATACCCTTTTCTCAACTAGACATTCAAACGAGCAAATTAGCAATTAAAAGTGAATTTACTGAAATAAAGATCGAAAACGTACCGCAATTTCACTTTCGTTTCTCTCGCAGTAATTTTTTAATGTACATTTTGTATTCACATTCGCGATTTGTACATGTATGCGCTACCATGCACAGACAACAGTTGTTTCGAATACACACGGTAATGCAGCCTCTTGTATTCAAAAACAATTCAACGATTCAAATCATGGCAAAAACCTACGGCCAGGGATTGTGTCTGGCCTCGGGGGAGGGAGTGAGAATGATGAATCAAATTTTAGTGTTTTATTAATAATTTATATCGATACGTTTGTGACCAATTTTGACCCTAGAGGATAACGGATTTCGCTCATGTTATCGACATTGTTTAGTTTCCATGGCTACAGGTCCTTACGTTTTGACTTTTAAACAAAGCGGAGTTTTCCCCATGATAGTGGGTCACAATTTGTTACAACAGTCCAATTTGTTACTAAACTGTGACAAATTCGGCCGCAACATGCGCTCCGATTTATTACAGCGGCCCGTTTTCAGAATTGCAATAAAACTTGCCGCTGTAATGAAACGGGTCCTCCGTTCCCACAGTGCCTCTTTTCAACGATAAAATCTTGTTTTAAATGTAGGCTCGCAGCGATTATAATTGCAGAGCAGTCACTGAAACGTGTATCATTAATTTAAAAATATGCACCAGGTGGTCGATGGAGGATAACCAAGCCTTCCACGGGGTCTACGGAGAAAGAAACGCCGACCATTGTTATACGACAAAGACTAGAAAATTATTTTAACGTACCTTTCATCATCTCGTTTATGTAATATTTGTAGTAAAATATTCGGTAGTCGTCAGTGATACTGGAGTTCCTATCTGACATGCCGCTTTCTGTGATGTAGATAGGAAAGTCACCATAGTGATTCTTGATCCAGTTAAGCATTGGTCGAAATCCCCAAGGGACTACAAGCAACCAAGTGGACCCCGATCTATTAAAAACATTGAAAAGATACGAATTAATTGATAAAGGGTGATGTTAAATTTTCGTCTAGGCTATCATGTGAAAGGCCGCCCAGGTGTTTTGATGACATTGGGTTGAGTTAAAAATCACTATGAACAATGATACTCCTAAGGCGGATCTAATCTCACTACGGCAGGGGGTGGGGGGCAACCGAAAGTCCAAAGACAAACCGCCTGTGATAGTTGTAAAAAGTTAATGCTATGACCAGAAGCCACTTAAATCCGCCTATGTTCATTACCAGTTTGTCACATACTTATGGAAAAGTTTGGCGTTGCCAGCACTTACGAAAGCCATTCGGGATCTGACGAGACATCGTGATCTTGATCGGAATAATAACTGGCTGTTTCCTTGGTAGTCTTTATCTCTTTGTAGTTGATATACTCAGTAGTATAGTGATTAAAGCCGAAATAATCTGCCGACCCTACAACAAAAGTAGTTAAAATTGACAACCCACGGCAGCAGCCGGCGACGAACGACTTGACGGTGCTAGCTTATGCATAACGTTTTGCCTTCAGACTGTGTACAAAAGTTACTAAAACGTTCACATCATTTAAAATTGTTAACATGCGGTAAAACCCAATCAGGTTGACCAACCAGGATTGATTTTGACAAACATTTCTGAAAACATATTGCATGGACACAGAAAGCGGGACTGAGGGGTTCAGACCCTACACTCGTGCTAGATTAGGAAGTTGGAGGAGGCAGCGCCCCCACAAGTAGGTTTGGCGGACAAATCTACAGGTACAGACTGAGGAGAGACTGACGTAAAATTGGCGTTGACTGCGGGACTAGGTAGAACTTGTGTCGACCGTGGAGTGGTAATAAAACCTGTAACAACGGGTGGGGGCCAAAAATGTTCGTCGAGTTCATGATCCCAATCAACGTTCGTTTCATTGGGTTTTCAAGTTTGGAGGGTACTGGTGGTTATGGCCAGCTTTTGGATATGTCAACTGTTTCTTGCCTCCATTCCATTGGTTTTAATTTGAGTACGCGAATTTGAGTGAAAGCATAGAGTCCTGTGGTCTGTTACTTTAGGATTACGATAGAAATTTGGTCTTACACACCACACAACTATTTGTGAAAAATCATTAAATCTCACAAGAGCAAAAGGTTAAAGTCTGAGAATATACACATAACTTGTAGTCACTGACATAATTTCTATACAGTATTTCCTGAGAGTGATGCGCTCATAATTGCTTGTTTAAACCTTAAATTTATTCAGCATTTGTGAACTTGGAGGGTAAGATCAAATTTCTGTCTGAAGTCTTACATCACTTTCATAAAAAGAACCCCTGGTGATGGTACCTTTAAATTATTAGAAAAGTACCGTTTCATACAAATTCTATAATTCATGAACAAAACAGTTGCAGCAGGTAAGTGACAGTAAAATTAATATTGTTTTACCTTTAATCATCTTCTTCTCTTCATCGGAAAACTGTGGCAGTCTACTTTCTGTTCCTTCCAGCTTGCAATGTTTCTTTACCTACAATTTGTGAACGTAGAAACAGCTAGAAATCAGTCGAGAGAGGCTCATATTGCAACAGAGCGAGCACTCACATAAAGCCTGTAGATCTTTCGCATTTATAAGACAAATGAATAAAAAACTTCTGCTAGCTACAACATACTGGTATCGCCAGAAGTCTCCAAGGCTGTGTTATCACCTCGGTTGGCAGCTGAAAAGGGTAAAGTCTCTCAACTGAGACGTAAGCCGTAGGAAGTATTCAAAGCGAATTTCAAAAGTAACAAATTGGTATACCTACAGTAAACCTCTAAACAAAATTAGGATTGGTGCACCTGGCAATCTCATCCGTTCAACTACCTTACCTAAGCTGCATGCCTCGGTTGACATCGCAAACTCTTCCGAGTGCTTTGCTCAATTCAGACATCAAATGATACTCGGCCGGTTGTATCCAACCGATTGAGTTCCATGTCGCTCCGTATCATGATCACTATCAGTAGCACCACTGAATTGAACTTAATGCCAACTTTCCACATAGCAACACACTCTAGAGACTATTAATATTGCGTAACTAGTTACCTGTTGCTTCATAACCTGTGGATAGTCACCGTTCACATATATCGGATGTGCAAACCACCCCAGTGAAAACTCCATGGCTACTTCTGCTGCATCGACGTCCTTCTGATTGTTCCAGTCCTTCGGTTCTTTCCATGGCGCACTCAGCGAAATAGACACCATTCCTGGATAATTAAAAGATTCCAGTATATGGGTAAATAAATAAATGAAAATAAATTACACTACTGCTCTTAATTTAACATCTCCACTGCTTCGCTGCCGCTACTGCAACCGCCACCGCTGCGTTCTACTACTAGACAATGCGCACCTTCCACTAAACAAATAAAGCAAAGGCTTCAGACCTCCGGTAGCGGAAAAGTCCCGTGTTGTCGTATTTCCCATTAAATTACAAACATACAGCTTATGTCAACGGGGGGCCCCAGCATGCAACGATAGCCTTCCCCCCTCAACAACAACATGGTGGCCTTAGGTCTAAGTGGGTGGAATTGAAGACGACGGGGTAATGTGGAATAGATGGCAAACGGAATTGCAGTTGGTGGGGACCGTGGAAAATAGATGCCGACCGGGGACATTTCCAGTGGGGCTATTCGGAGAATTCTCCTCGCGGTGTCGCTGCTGTACTAGCGGTGATTGAATTGCGCATGCGTCGCTGCCTGCTTTTAAACAGCTGGTAAAAAAGGAATTGTTATCAAAATACGTCGTCGCGCTAAGCCTTATTACTGCTATTTTCCCTGGTGCAAATCTTCGGCAGGTGATCACAAATTCCCAAAAGACCTAAGGTTAATAGGCGTAAAGAATTGCGGTCAAAGGGTCAACCAACTGACAAAAAGTATGTGGATGCCGAAGCCCCTTTGGAAGACTACATAACGTTACTTGGTAAGTTTTTAGCAATCAGTTTCTATCGACATCGTTCGGTGATGTTATTCCCACAAGTTACCCCACTGAATAACGGGTTTATTCAGTGGAACTTAGTGTTTCTTTTCGAAAACCCACGCGGGACTCGGATGCCGGGTAGACTAGCAAAACATATTCACATATTGTCCTGGGTGCGAGTGCGCGCAATATAAGAGGTGTATGGTACGTGACGCTCAGAAGTCAAGGGTGACTTTTTCACAGCAGTTTCTCTTCAAAACTATGTTATGTCCAATAAAATTCTCGGACCCTACCCCCAGGACTACCAGATTAGTTGCAGAATTAACATGAATAAGTTATTCAGCAAATGTCGTAACATTGCATTGGAATAAAAATTGACACCTAGAATGAATTTTATTTTTTGAGATCAGAAACACATTTTTGGTGTCATGAAAAATACACATTGTTAAAACACTTTTAGCCTGTTTCACATATTCTAATTCAGATCTTAAATAAGACTTGGGTATAAAGATTATTAGTTTCTACAGTAAAAACAAGAAGATGAAACGTCAAGTATGTTCTGCCTTACAAAAGTAGTTTTGTCTTGTGTTTTCTTTTATAATTTGCTAATACTTTTCTGACTATTCTGTTACAGGTGACAGAAAACGACTGAAACCAGCCGTCTGAAAGTCTATTTTACCTTTGGACAAAGTGAAAAGCAATGCTTCAGCAATAACCTGGGAGAATTGAACCTACATGTAATTCAGAAAGCCCGCACTTGATATGTTTGATTATGGACTCCGTTGCATTGGGAAAATTGCAATTGTTTTTAACAATGTTGTTTCTTTGTATGTATGTGGTTGTTCAGTTTGCCATTTTGTTTTTAAATACACTGATAATTGTTTATTCTCAAATCTTGTGCATAGCAGATTCTTATCCAGCTAGCTACAATTGAAAATATACTTTTCTTGCATGTGGAACTTTTGTTTTAGACAAGTTAACAAAAAACATAAAATTGTTCAAAGGCCTTGTTAAGAAAGCTCTAAAAATAATAACACAAACAAACAAATCTAATGCAAACAAAGAGAATACTCCATTTTGATCGCTCCACATTTCTATAGGTCAACAGGAAAATGACAATTCACAAGGTTAGCGTAATCGGTAACCATTTCACCTTCATAAAGAATAAGCACAACTGCACTGTATTGGGCTTTAAAACTGAAAAAATATTGTGGTTTCAATAATTAGTGACAAAATTGCCTGTTCATGAAAAATTTATTCGATCATCAAAGTGTAACATTAACGGGCTTTCTACTGACAATAAGACAATCGATGTAGTCACTGAATGTCATTTCCGCATAATGTGTACCAAATTGAAAAGTTTTTACCATTAGTATGAAGCCTTTCTTCTGAAAGGAAAACTTATTGTCACTCAGTGAGAAAGGACTGGTATTTGTACCAGATGCTTTTGGTTTTCATTTCACTGGAATATAGTTTCAATGGCCTATAGAAACGCTTATAAAAAAGGTCCAGTTTTGGCATGTGGCTTTCCTTCATGTAACCTCATTCAGCCTCGATAACATCCAAAATTAGATTCTTGAAGGTATAACACAACAGCATATCACTTGATTCGTTTTGTGCCTAAAATCTGACCCTGAACTAAGCCAGAGTGTCACTAGATCTTCTTTAGCTTCAGTCCCTCATGTTTCTTCTAAGAAAGGAAATAAGCTGTTGTCCACACTTGACTCATTGCCTATGAAAGGCCATCCTCACCATCGAGGCTGACTTGTGTAGCAGTCAGATGTAGTTCCTCTTCAAACACAAACAATCCACTGGCACATTGTCTATGGTGACGCAGTACCGCGATTCTCATTTCTAAAGGGCCACTGATTTGTACATTGTGCCATGCAGCACTGCTGGTGTGTGGAAATGCTGTGGGAAGAGAAAGGAGTTACGAAGCTTGTCTATGTTACGGCTTGAAGTGGAACTAAAACGTCACTGGACCTGGAACAAATATTGAAATATGAATAACTAAGTACTCCAGGTTGGGTTAAAAATGCTGCACCTGCTTTTCAAAAATACGATATTGTGACTGCTTTACAATTTCGCACAAAATTAATTTTACCATTTCCAGAAAGCAAGGGTGTATATAATAAGTTTTGTATAAAACTGCGTTTTTATTTTTCATTCCTAGCCATTATAATTCTTTAAACGCATCACTTTTCTGCAAGACATGCAAGATAACTTCAAACCTTTGTTAGTCATTTTCAAGCCTTGTTATTTTTGATACTTTCAGCAATGTCAGACTCCGATTACAGATTCATGCGTCTGTCAAGCATACTTCTGGTCTAAGGCTGAGGGAACTTTTTAGTTTTTTCTAACAGAAGACTTTTTATTATTTTTAATAGAAGATGTGAAGACTTGGGTCATTCAAACATGGTGGATAATGTTTCTGTTGTTTAAGAGTAATTACAAATCGAAGGCACCATCAAAAATTCACAAAAATGGCAGTCATTTGAATTAAACGACTTTTCAAGGCATGAGTTAAGACTATTCAGTCACTGAGAACTCAGAAAATGTAATATGTGTTTATGGGTTTACAATTGATAGCAAAACAGTTTTATGAAATAAACGAGAAGGAACTTCATGAAGGTTAAGAATTATCTCACCATGCTCTTTCCCAAGGAAACTTATCTATTACCTGTTATTTCCACACATTTAGTTGCACCAAATTTTACAACCCCACCCCTCTATGCCCATCCCCGCTAAGGACCTGAATATGTAAATTAACAAAACGACTCACATAGTTTTCTTTAAAAATGGCTGCTTCTTTTCAAAGGCTTTGTTCGTTGTCTGCGATATAGAAAGTAGGCTTTGATAACAGATCTGCTCTAGATGGGAAGATCTTGTTGGTTAGCTGCCTGCAGTCAACTGCTTAAAACCAATTTTTGTTCATTCAGGATCGGTGCAGAAGCGATGCATATCTCCTCTGCACGGTACAAGCCCTCAAACCTAAAAACCAAAGGTCACGTGAAAAAGACATGATAGATTTCCATTTCAACGTGTAACAGATTTCCGGAAGACATAGGGTCGGGAGTAAACGAATAGTCTAATGGATATTTGTCACGTACCCTTTGCCATTGGGCTTAACTTACTAACCAATATTGAGTTGACCTCATAAAAATTCAGCATTGATTGAAGCAACTGTAACTGATAAACCTGTTAGAAATCATTCCAAGCATTAATACTGCTTTGGTGTACGAAAAGATCCCGAGTGCTACGTCAAGTATCGTAACACACATCACAAAAAAGATTAACCCGACTGGCGACTGCCGCGAAGTCGACATCGGCGAGTACCTCAGTGAACAGGCATCAGCAGAATAAACATGGAATAATTTTTATGATAATCACAAATCTTACCTTTGTATAAGGTCGTGCTTACTTCCTCTCATAGAAACACCCTTTTCACGTAATCTCAGATTCAGTTGGCACGGCTGCAAGCCATTCCACCATACGTATTTAAAGGGCTCGCGAAATCGAGGCTGCTTAATCTATCACCACTAGTACACACGCTCCCTCTAGTTTATGTAAATTTTCCAAATAGCCCCATTAGTAAACTGTTCCTGCTTGTGAGGGGCCTCAACAGGTGCTGTTACCTACTCACCTTTTTGTGTTGGCTTGTACTTTCTCTCGTAGTCCCTATATGCCGCCGCATGTGCCTTTAAAATTGTATGACCCGCAATGTATGACCCCGTCGCTATAGACTTTAAGCCAGGTGCGTGCACCCCGAGACCGTATCCCAAAAGTGCAGTTGAAGATGGTTCGTTAAATGTCAGCCAAAGTTTTACCTAGTGCGAGTGTCACCACATATTACTTGGCGGTCTCTGTGTTACAGTGGTTTGTTACTGCGATAGATGGCGTTTTATGATAAATTGCATTACTTGTTAACACTAGGGGGTTCTGCGATGTTTCATCAGTATTTTATGATTCATGGTTTTACACCAACCTTTCGACAATTTCTTTATCTTGCTGGTGAAAAGCGTACAACGTTGCTGCATCGCAAAATTTGAGAGGTCTCGTGTGATCTTGAAATACTGCCAGTAAACACAGACCTCCGCGTTCGCTCAAGGAATCTCAATATGACACAAGCGGTCGTGCTTGTGGGGATTGTTAATACAGTAATTGGTTATGTGTTGAAAAACAAAGTTTCCACCTAAGTTTACATAATTTCAAAAATTGGTTGAGGCATACGCGATCTTGAGATGCACAGTAATTTCAAGTTCCACAACAACAGAGAAACACCTGAAATATCAGCCAAACAGAGGGGGCAATTGTGTTGAAATACTGCAAGTCGTAGACTTAAGTAGGGTTTTGAATGAAACGAGTGTGAAACCTGGTTGGGAAGACTCCCAAGAAATACGTCGGTGGGTATACTGAATTTCGATTTTGAAGAACAATCTGAGGTCAGTTTTCAAGGCTGAATAATGATCCTACTCATTGGGAAGTACGTGTAGTCCTTACTGTACAAACCATGGTGCTGCACACTTTCTATTGTCATTAGTACCATGATATCACTGTTTTTCAAGGAGTTAAAAAAGTGCCACTCACACTGACTGAATAGAATAGAACATGCCAGATCCAGGCTCTTACCAGGGGGTAATGACAAATGTAAAAAACATGTTTGCGTGACCCTTAAACACGACACCGGCAGCGTTTTTAATTGTCGGAGGAGACCCAATCCCCAATGAATACATTTTGTAAGTTTATTTGCCAACAATTTCATGCTTGACCATGCACTTACCCTATCACCAAATGCTTTAAAACAAACATCCGCGTAGTCACGGAAATGCTTTATCATTTGCTCTCCTAGCCAACCATCGTATGCGTCTTGAAGGCTTTGCGGAAGATCCCAGTGGAAAAGTGTTACCATCGGCTCAATGCCGGCATCCACCAAGGCGTCGATCAAGTTGTTGTAATACTCCAGACCTTTGTCATTGACTCCACCAGCGACCGTTCCGTTTGGTACTATACGTGGCCACGAAATAGAAAAACGATAATGCGTCACCTGGTGGGACAGAAAAGAAAATAGGACTCGTCAGTTTCCACAGGGATATTTTCGCTTTGTTACTCTTAAGGTTATATAAGAACCTACGATTGCCGCCTAAATTTAGCTGAAGTCATGTCTTGGAAAAGGATGACCGGATTCACATGAGAGTTTCATACGTGTACTATGGCTCATACTCTATTTTCCAATACGCTGTTAGCAATATCACTTGTAAATTTTGTCACGTTTGCACGAAGTGCTCTAAAATTTAGGACTCTGAAATGAATATTAACTTATTGATGGCGTTTCGATATTAATTAATAACAGGACTCACGATATTGTAGATCGAGGACAATGCTTGTGCCTTAATCTACAACAAGACATACCACTGTACAACGGAATCGGTTCACATACGCCAACAGGCGATATGGTAATAATCCGCCTATATGACAAGCACTTGAGTAAAGACTTTTCTTCGAAAAACGCAGTTCAGTTTCGGATACATGCTCATGGGCCTAAATAGGCTCGTATGGGATAGTCAGTTTGTTTCTTAAATTAAATTGGCTTGCTTCCTCTGCTTCGTTTCGGCTTTCATAGAGAAATGTAAGGAAAATTACGTCTCAAACATCCCTAAGTAAAGTTTCGCAACTGGAGGGGGATTGAATGCGAAGCGTCGTATCAGATGCAGAGATACAAGCAAATCTTTTCACATAATCACCCCAAGTTCTTGTAACATTTTGACGTCATCCTGGTAATTTTTGTAGCTGTCACAAGCGACATCTCCAGTTGCGTTATTTGCAATATGGCCTCCTTCATGAACAAACTTATCCCAAATGCTCTCTCCTTTGCCTGAAGATACAAAACAACAATTCATGAATCATCCGCCATTCATTTGGTCACAGGTTCGCCGTGTCGCAAAGACGGGCCATGTTTTAAGCGTTAACCTTAAAATTGTTTTAAAACACTTTTTAATACCAGCTTTTCTTTAACTTTAACCTGAACACCACGTGGGGTATGTTCTCAAAAAGCAATACTACGACAGGATTCGTTTAGTAATGCTGACCTCAGGAGGGTGTAATTGTTACAAACACAGGCTTTTGATAGGTCATACAGTGTCGTCAAAAAACAGCAGTAGTATCCACAATGAGCACGCAAATACATGCCAATGTGCTCAAAATTTACTACGTACCGTCCTCTTTCCATGAGCCTTCTACCTGATAAGCTGCTGTGGCGGCACCCCATGAAAAGCCGTCAGGAAATCTCCCTCTTAAAAATTTTCCCTTGAGCACGTTACCACACTCAGCACTTGAAAGTAGAAAAGAGCACAGTAAGATCACACGAACTGTAACCATCGCGCGACCATGAGCTAGACAAACTGATAATGACACCCACCGGACTACTGTATATTAATAAAGATAATACGGTATTACATGAGTCCGAGGATAACGTTATCTTCACACCTCGTGCACTCCGTGGCACCCCGCTCAACATGTGCACGATCGGTAACATCGGAAAACGACACCCGTCCGGACGAAATTTGGCGTGACCGATAACAGACGACCGTGAATTGCCGGGAAAGTTTGAATGGTAAATTCTTTCAAAGCTGAATTTCTCTATGTCATTAAAATCGAATTCAGCCTTTCAATACTATTATAAAATCGGTCACATAATATTCCCCAGTGGCGGATCTAGGATACCATAAGGGGGGGCCAACATGTTGCCCATGGAAATTGGACAAGGTGTGATTGGCAATTGCATGTGCGCTGGCGGCCCGAAAGAAAGGTAAGGGAGCCCGCGAAGGTGCACCTTCCGTTCAGGAAAATCTACCGTTCGACTAAAAAAAAATAAATAAACGGGAGCAGCCACTCCGCGGAAACGTGGACGTTAACCCGGTGCCGGTCCTACTTCCTGGACTCAATATTTCCTCACGTTTCTCACTGTTGCTCTTTCATTTTGCTTGCGCCAGCTAAGAGGGGGGGGGGGGGGCTGGGGCCCCCCTAAATCCGCCCATGTTCCCTACCTTTACAGGATTCTATTTCCGTTACCAACTTTACCAAAACTACCAGTAATCTAAGAAATCGCTTCAGAGTTCATCACTCGTATCTAACTCATAAGTATTTTCTGATGTACGATTGAGCATTTTCTCGACGTAATGTTTTCATATACAGCTCCAATATTCAACAAAGTTTGTGTTGGTTGACACCTAAAAAGAATGAAAACGTTACTCAGAAGCGTTCTTGAATTGTTATAAGGCGGTTATCGGCTCGTAAATATCCGCTGACATCATTGAAAAGTTAACTTAGATGCGGGTATAACTGCGCTCCGTAGATGGAAGTATTAGGCGAGTAAAGCTAACGCGCTATTTTTCAATACCGCATGCAACGGTAGCATATACAGAATAGGATTAAATAAATTCCCAAATATAATTGTTACAGATAATTGTGCTTCATCCATCACATGACTGGTGAGATAAATCTGGAAGCACTTTTTGTAGCGTTGAAATTGGTTTCACTCAAGTGCTTCTACAAGCCAGTTGACGGAGCTGTGGACATTGAAAGACATCTTGGATGAATGAACAAATTAAAGAAATCCCTCGAGTGTTAGTTCAAAGTTTTGTTAGAAATGTCCCACCATTGCGTAATCAACCCTTTTAAGGAATGTTCTTGTAACTCTATTACATTTAAAATAGTTTAAATCCGAAGCAATTAACGAGGATCAACATTTAGAGACCATAATGTTGTCTGACTCATTTATACACAATAATTCACAAATGACCATCGGTCAGAGGTTACAAAGACACATGTGATGATGCGTTTGCCTGTTGCCGGAACCCTAAACGGCGAAAGCCCATGAAGAAATTTTAAAGCTGTTATGAATAACCCATTTTAATTAGTGAAATTTTCTGACTTTTGCACTATTTAAAGGCAACGATTCCTCTGAACTAAGGGTTCAAGATAATATGAAGCTGACGAACCGAAAGTTATTCTTTCGCTTTGAAGATAAAAGCGCACATCACAGGAAAGGTATCGCAGCCTGTAGTACACAAATGAAGAAATTTCAAAATCGAAAGTATCAGTAATTCTGCGGCAAAATATGAGTCACATTTTTGATCTGGTCGGCCGCTTTGGACGACAGCGTTATAGGTTACGAGTTTAAAAGTGTTTATAAATTATTTTTTCAATTGACCTTGCAATGTGTTAAGAATTAGATGACATTGTTTTGAAATGACTATGTTTTTTTGATTCTAACTTAAACTTTCTTCAAAGTATGGTAACGTGTAATTTTTTAAAACTTATATATATTAATTGTGCTTTTGATTCATGTTTTTTACCTTTTTACTTTCTACTCCAGTTTATATCAAAGTAACAAAACGTGAAGGATTTATTACCGATTTACCGAAATACGTTACATTTGGATTATGGAAAACATGCGCATGCCATTGTTTACTGGATAGAAACATTTTTGAGAAATGTCCTTAAATTTCATAAAAAATCTAGCAAATTAAACTGCCACTAAAGGCTCCAGCAGTAGTCGAAACATCCAAAAATTGACGTCGACCGATTCCATGACTATAGATTATGTTTTCAAAACTTAATAAAGCCCCTTTATGGGATTTACGACATATAGCTGCCGAATGCCTGTAGTAACGGACTGAAAAAAACGCGAGAGCACCTCAAAAATAGCTAAAAATTAAATACAAAAAATGATAAAATAATATCAACACCATAAAGATCCTCCTTCCGCTTTAAAACTACTTTACTTACCGAACCTCTTTGAACGAAATCTAAGCTGTTTTGGGACAACATTTTCTTGATGATCTTAGTACAAAGTAATGGCCCAAAAATTTGATGTAAAGTTTTGAAAGTATCTCAGCAGAAAAGTATCAAAACACATTTTTTTTCAAGATATGAGTCGACCTTTTGGTGCTATCGCGGAATGGCACTTTACAGGCTCTGCTAGAGTACTTTTAAAAATTACGGGGCTCATGCGAATTGCCTCTAGTTTTATCGTTTATGGAGGCAGGAGTAAAAATACCGGACTAATGAGAGTTGGTCGAAATCTGAGCATTCATTTCAAAGTTAAGTTTCATGTCGCAATTGCGACCTGAAATCCCCATAGTTCGTTCGCTGCCTTGAAGTTCCCACAACCGTTATTTGCAACACGTCTTCTCTTTCAGAATATCGCTTCCATCATCAACATTATGGTTTCTTCTCCGTTCATCAACACGTCGTACACTAAAAACGCTTCATCTCTCCACCACGACGCCCTTTTTGGTTTTCAAGTCTACTATGGAACAACTTCGACTATTTCAATTGTATCGAACATCATGTTGCTCAGCACAATTTATACTCGATATCCACTGCATGCACCAGGACACTATCTCGTGGCTAGTTTGGCTGTAGGTGACTTGTGTTTTCCGCTAACATTTTGGACAACATTAGCTTGTGCGGAAATTCTTCAGGAAAATGCAATTTTCTGTAGTATGATTGGATTTATTCAGAATTTCTTAGGAGTTCAATCAATTGCAACTCTGTTATGTATTAGCGTTGAGCGTTACTATGCATGCGTAAAACCTATGCATTATAACCTCAAGATAACACCACGGGTGACAAAATATATGATCGCTGCATCCTGGTTGTTTCCATTGGTTTTTACGAGCTTGCCCCTGCTTGGCGTGGGAGAATATGAATTCGATGCATATTTGAATGTTTGTCAGCTTGACTGGAGTCGAAAAACTTTTGGAACTTACATTGTCGTCGGTTTAATGGGAGCCATTTTCATGCCAACATGTTTGATGATGTTCTGGTGTTACGCTAAGATCCTTAAAGAAGCAAGGAAACTTGCGAAAACTCCAGCGCCGTTGCATACTGACGTGGATGTAAAAAGGAAGCAGAAGGAAGTTAGATCGCAGATTAAAGCGTCGCTCGTTTTATTCGCTTTAACGTTTGGTTTCGTTCTGTCGTTATTTCCGTATGTGGGTTCGCGCACAGCTAAACTATTTATGTTCAGTACGGACAAGCAATACCGGACTGTGCAAGTTGTAGAAGTGATGTCACTACCTTTATACAACGTGTGCAATTTCCTTAATCCTATTCTATATGGGATGATCAACAAGACTGTGCGTAACGAGCTGTTTGTGATGCTGAAAACTTTCAGACAAAAAATAAGAGGATATTAAGGAGCACAATTTTTAATTACACGATAATTTCAACATGGCGAGTGGTACCGCACGTGTTTGAGTGAAGTTATTAGTCATTGTAGCCAGTCCAACGTTTGTTCCTTAGCCACTCCACATGTTGCCTTGAAAAACAAAACCAACTTTGTTGGACCAATGGAATAACTTTAGCTCATTGGTTGGACAGAAAGAAGTAATCAAAGAAAGCAAAGTTATCCAATCCTGAGCCAATACAACAATGGAGCTCAAAGAAGGCGGTTGTAATAAGCAGTTGCCTTGAAAAAGCTCGCTATTGGCTCGTTATAGGCCTGCTTTTTGATCCCGTCAACTTAATTTAGAACAGGAGAGGCCACAGGCGCGCGTTCCGTAATAAGGCGAATTCCTTATTGTGTTTCGTGAGTATACTGCGTGACACCAAGGTAATTTGTTCTATATTTTTTGGAAATTTTGCTTTTACTCTTGCAATTTGGTGTCTAGGTAGTCATCTGTTGCACAACAAAAAATACTTTGAAATTTTGCCACTTTCCATGTTTTTAGCAGTATTTGTCTAAAAAATAAGAACATTGCGTCGCGGACGGAATTTGTTAATTTGACATTGTCTTTATTTCAGTTTAAAATTGAATTTGGAACAGCTAAAATATCATACTTGGACTAAACTGAAATTTGATAGAACGAAGTATATTATTTAGTTTTCTCCTAATTAACCATCCAAATGGCAATTTTCCGCCGCGACATTTTGGGGTATGAAAAGTTGGATTTATAAAACAGTGATAAGCCTATTTGCACCAATTTTCAGATTGCCTAATAACTTCAAGCTGGAACTAACATATCAAAGATTGAAAATTATTGAATTGCAATTGTTTGGAAAAACTTGTCGCGGACGTAAAAGTCTGTAGCGGACGGAATTTCTGTAAGTGCATTTATGTGACTATCTACATTACAACGTTCTTATCCTTTTTCCAGCTCACTTTTAACTGCAAACTGTACACACTAAATGTGAATCATTTTAATGAACAAGATTATAGATCACTTTAACTTTGTGCTATCAGTGTTGGCAACATTTTCTGATTAATGATGACAAGCTCAAAAACATGATGGCAAACAGAAAGATGAACCCTTCCCAAAACTTTACCAACTATGCTAAGTAGCTTCGAAAGAAAACGCATGAAGTAAGGGCTTTTTTTAACAAAGTACTTCTGGAATTAAAAACATGATCTGATGCCGCCAAAAACGAAATTTTTGCACGGCTAAATAGATGACACTCAAGTCAGTTTCACTTATTGTTCCATACAGATTATGTATCAGATCACACACAGTTCAAATCAGAAAAAAAAAATTAATTCTCTAATTCAGCTCATCATTTGCAACATTTTAGTTCTACGTTACAAGAGATTGTGTAGTAAATAGCGAAAAATTCACTATTCTCAGCGTTTTTACATTGATTAATAAGTAAGGTCAACTGAGACAGAACATGTTCTGAACTTGTCTAGTGTCGAAAATTATCAATACACAAAGATGGTATGCAAAATAGTTATCCAATCCGAATGGAATTGGGAAATGTGACACTCCAAAAATTAACTGTGAACATAATATGTTTAGTGAAATTGACAAAGCGCAAGTATAATTTACGGTTTTAAATCAGCATGGCTATTTTCGCATTTGACATTTCTGACATGTAGAAACATAACCATAACCTTCTATTTAAAGTTGATTGTAACGCGTTAGTAACGGCACATAGTGATGGGGGGAGGATTATGGTGAGCACGTTCAAGAGTGTGTTGATGCGGTTATAATAGTGTTGTGGAGATGACTTACGAAGAGGATGTTAAGATGAACTATATAAGGAATGAATTGTGCGCTTTCTGGCACATTTAGCTCTGCGTAGAAACAAGAGACAAAATGTTTCTAGCATTTTCACAAAAGCGCCTTTGGCCTGGTGGCACGTTTAAATATTAGATATTGATTGGATGATACCTACATGTACAATTCTAAAGTCTTCCCATCAGTATAGATAGTTGAATATAACTTTTTATCAACATGAAATGTTTTCCTTGCATTTGTAAAGTAGAATTTTTCTGAATACAATGTCAATAACCAATTTACTGATATTTAACAAATTGTGTAAAAAATGACAAAAAATAGTGTTTAAAAACAAAATTATAATATAATTTTTTCAAAGTCATAAAAACTGTATTTCACTTCCCTCTTAATGGTTTGAAACACTGTAAACGATGATTTCTAGTGTAAATTTTGTTTAAAATATATACGGACAAGACTTCTGATATTTTGTTTGCGACGCTCACTGGTAGTTTTTATTTCCATAAATATCGGCCAAAATCAAAATTGCTCCTAAAATCGGCTTTATTAGTAGTGTTCAAAAAAGGGCTGAATGTCATGAAAAATATCACACTGATTTACTGAATTTGCTAACAGAGCAGAACTTTTGAGATGGATTTCAAATTCAAAATTCAGAATTTTTTCCTTTCGGCTGCGACGCCCATTTAAAGTCGCCAATTAACATAATGTGTAGAACCTGGAAAAAGTTTGTTAGTAATTATTGTCAAAGACCATCAACTCTATCAGTAAATCTAAAAAATTCAGTTCCAGCAGATATAGTTTTTTTTCTAGAAGGGTTTTAGTAGTCAAAATTCCGTCCGCGACGCTTACGGCTTGTTGTGATTTGACACTACTAGCGATCTGTTTATAACACACTTACTATGTTGAGACGATGGACTATGAACGGAGAGAGTAAACACACAGAGCGCGAGCCCCGGCAAGACCCTTATGTGAAATTGCGAGTTGGCGGATGTGTCTTCTATGACTACGAAATATCCAATCTGGTAATTATTAACGCGTTTGGGATTGACTTAATTGCTCATCAATGCCTACTACGAATTAGTTTTTTTCTGTACATTTAGATGTGTGTAATATTTGTTGTTCTTCCACTATATGGAGTAGCATTTCTTAGGTAAAAAGATAAATAATTGTAGTAAATCGTGATTTCTTCCCACCGAACTGGGCTAGCTAAAGGAGTCAATGCCCGATGGGAATAAGACGACAACATTTGTAAGTTAAAGGCTGTTTTCATGCGTTGAATTACTCTGTCTGTGTCTATGTCACCTCCTGTTCTGTCCACTACAATGGGCCGAGAGGTGTCGCGTTAACCTTTCTGTACGCAAAGCGATGACGAAAATGGATCTCGCCACGGGTTTGTATCTCGACATCTCATAATGCAGTTGTGCCTGTAAAGAAGTGTCAAAGTAGTTTGGATAGTATGTAGTTCCTCTTGTAGGGAAAATGTTGTGTTGTCAATGACTGCAAATGTTCAGGAACCCCATGTATACAATGCGTCGTCGGTCTTTTCAGATACAATCAAGGCAGCCGTGTGTGTGACAATGTCAATCACATTCATTTAATTCAGTTGTGGGTGATGGTAAACGACTGAAACAAGGAATCAATTCTGTACCATGAATATTCAGGCAGATCCCAATATAAAGCGGATCGATTGTTTTTGTGAAACTTTTAGTCGGGATTTTGTGAAATGGTCGCATCCGGTAGAATGGTGTTGCCGAAACTGGTGAGCCGATATGTATCCTAGCTACCCTTTTACAAGAGAGACTAATTGATTAATGAATGATATGTCACAGTGGTATTTAAATGTTGTGTATAGGTTAATAAAAGTTATCAAATACCAGGAAGCACGATGTTTTACACATCTTTCTCGTGATAACGCGTACACGTATTTGTCAGACAGTGTTACACCTGAAATATCATACAGTACCAGGTCGCTACGAATATGGAGCTAATGCTTGCTCAATCTTTTCAGTTGAGAAACAGAATTGATTTTTCTGTCAGTCATGTTCTTGACTCAAGAAAGTCGAATGCTCTCCTTGAAAATGTTAAACGAATAACCACTTTCATCCATTTAAAGAAAAAAAAATGTGAACCATTTTTCCTCAAAGTAATTTTCATATCATTTTAATTTTGAAATCTTTCTGAAGTACTGAAATTTATTCACTTAACTACATCATTGTTGTCTTTTAATTGTTGAGACAAATGACCAGCTCAATCTAGTATAGCGGCAATAATCCCGCCTTCCATCACAAAAACCATCTTTTGATCGAGATCTGCCATTTATTGTCATGAAACTGAATTGGGCTCAAATTGTTCCTTAGTAAAACCTGGAAGTGATTCCACGGCTTCAAACGAACTGTCGAGCATCGGACCACTTGCAATTGTTTTTGTTAAATTCCTCTCAACCTCATCCTCCTTCAGATGAAAGGATGTTCCTGGTTTGCGAATGACTGCTACGTCATATATTCCTCGAGACCATTCATGCTGGGCGAATCTCATTTTCACTTCTGTCCGTGACAGCAGGTGCTAATGACTGATGTTTGCTGACATCTTTTGGCTGTTTATGACAAGTGTTCACAGTAGAGTATGTTTCCTCTCACTGCCTTCTAATTCCTTTTCGACCCATCAAAGCTCTTTAGCCAGACTGCTTTGGTTTGATCCACATAAACATTTACGGAGACTGTCTACAGCCACTATTGAATGCTTCTGCTAGTCGGATAATCTCACTTTAATAACAACCCCTCAAAGTCAAGAAGTGATTCCCCAAAGGAAGATGTTTTCTCTGGACCACGCACTTTAATGGGAAAGGCAATATCCCACTCAAGAGTTAAAATTTAATTGTCTCGAGTTCTAAAAATGCTTCCAACCGTGAGTTTCTGCACCGTATGGCTCTGCCTCAACTCGTGCCCAGCCCGTTTGTTGACACGTGGAGGCACTCTAACAGATTTGTTGTGTAAAAAGCTTTGTAGACCTACTTTACAGCATTCATACCTAGCATACCAGGTCTGGGTTGCATTCCCCGTTGCATGAATCAATCCCAAATAGGGACTCAACCAAGTTCCCTAAATCTACTGTGTATTTTTGGACTTGTGAAAACATCGATTGTCCTTTCTTGTATTGTTTTAGTTTCGATACTAACTCAACTTTTGACTTTGAAATATTATCGGAAATAAGTAGGGATCTTTTCATGCAACACCCCCAATTTGAGGAGTAATTCTCTAATTACTTTCAATGAACTCTGGTTTCAGTTTTAAGTTACATTATTAGAAAATATCATTAATCAAAGGTGTTCATAATAAAGATGAAATGATAGAAAAACATTGCATCTGTGAGTCCATAAAGACACAAATAGGCATAAATACTTCGGGACCTTAGTTGAGTCCCTATTTGGGATTGTTTCATGCAACCGGCCATATAATACTTCAAAATATACGCTGAATAATTTTGATTGTAGCGTGACGTCAGGTGTATTATTCAACAAATACAACGTGGCGCGTGATAACGCAACGTCAGTGTTGTTATGCAATTGAGCCCAGGTTACTGTACGTGATATGTAATACGGATTAATTCATTTAATAACGCATCAAAATGGTGGGTTAAATCTAACCGGAGCGCGTTTCCAACGCAGGCTGTCGGACTATGCATGTTGGCAGGTTTGGACAATATCTACCCGGGTGTGCCACTTAAAGCCCAGCCCTCCTCATTAATTAACTGTGAGAAAAGGAATTGTTTGTTTCACAGGGTTTCGAGGCATGGCAAGTTCGTTGATGCAATTAGGGTTACTATAGTGACACAGATAACTTGAACACGTTAAGGCGACCATAAATCCACCGCCGTCTCACAATTATTCCCAGGCAAATTAGAGTCGAGTCCAGATTTTTGTCAGAACGAAAATTTGTTATTTGTTCAGATAAAGTTCAATGCAAGAAACGATCGGTAACTATTCTTTTTACATACGTTTTCATCATATTTTATGTGGGGAAGTTTTCGAAAAATGGTGATGAAGTTATAAGTTAAGCAACCTTTTAATACATGGCGGTAGGAATAATAATGATATGCAAATGTCATGATAAAACCGCAGCGAAAGGCCTACGAGGGCCAATGACACCCGAGAAAAGAAAAACAGTGAAACATGTAACATGGAGAGAACGTTTGTCAACTACCACTTCTTGGCCCTGTCTAGGACATTTTTGTAAACCCTACCCCTCCCGGTTTTTTGCATCACATATTCTTCAGAGACGGAGTACTCCCATGCAGGGAAAATCCTCGGTTTGTGTGTTACTCTGATGTTTCGATCTCAATGAATGACAAGAAATCGTACGTCATGCGTTCCATGATATCGTGCTATTTTTTGTTTTATCGTTTCTTCGACTGTTTCATTTAAATGCAGAAGCGGTACTGAACCGAAAATGGACTTTGATTCAATGAAAATACAATATAATGAAAACGTACAAAATATTTATTATAAATCTCTTTCCTCTACACCGTCTCTGCTACATTTGAATGTTCTGAGTGAGATTTTTTAATGAACCATATTTCACTGTGTCTGTTGATGGGTGACATTCGCTTGTTGTAACCTGCCGTGTAGAAGTAAGGCTCATAGGCATCGCTCAGACCGTCACGCTCGAGTGCCTCTTGCAACGCCTTCTTTTGGTTCGCCAAAGTCTGCCCACGCCACGTATATCCGGTATGAGTCCTGTGCGGAGAAATCAATCAAACTTTCAAATTCAATTTCTTTCCTCACTGATTTGAGGTATAGAAAAGGCAAGTTGCTGTTTAAACAACTTATGACTTAACACGCTAACTTGTAAGCTTAAATACGAAAATTAATATTTGTAGTGTAGTGCAATAAAACAGTATTGTCATAAATGAGACTTGGCGACCATTGACTTCTTTTGCGTCAGTATGGAAAGTAAGTCCTTAAAAGGGTACTTAATCCTGTTATGAAGATTTTCACCAATCCTCGTTCTATCACCTGCTGATAATGTTGGCGACAATCTGCCAAGTTACAAGCAGGAATCGACACTCGCACTCCCTATGACGTCACTTGGACATTGCGGGCGTTGATAGGCGGTCCTAGCGGTGTACTTCACTAAAAATGCAGGACACCCTAGCCCATTTAACAGACTTTGAAAGGAGTTATCAAATTTGTCTACAATTTTTTGAGGATTGTTGAGGGTTACTGAGCATTATTTTGTTTCATAGAAATGGAGAGCAAAAACCAAACTCTAGTGGGCGAAAACCGGGTTCGGTATCCATTTAAGTGGCATCAGGGGCAATTTTTTGCGGGTCAATTTCATGCGGGTCAGTTTGTCAACACTAACTAGGTAGGAGCGAGAACTGCATCGATTTCAGGCATTTGAGAGGCACCAACCAAGGCATCTTGACATCACGAGTACCATTACTCAGTCATAACTGCCACAACACTAATGTGCAGTCGCTGTGGTTCAGCTCAAAATAAGTCCAATCCGAAGAATTTGTGTTTACACCGTGTGAGGCATCTTATGCGCCGAGTAATCTGTCGTGTCTCTAGTCATTTACAAGAGTGAAAGTTGGCTGCCCGGGGATGTCTCTATGAATTACTGGTGATCACGCCAATGCAGCAATGATGAGGCGCGCCTTAACATGGGCGGCGCAGCACTGAAAAAAGTGGGGGGCTAAAGCCCTTTCAGACCCCCTGTGGTGCACCACCTATAGACCATGTGCGGCGTAGCACTGACAAAAGTGGGGGGCTACTGTCCCCCAGCCCCTTATGGTGCGCCGCCCATGCTTAAAGCAAGATAATGGCCAGCATTGAAAGTGAAGGTAAGGGTGAAGAATAGACGTTGATAAAGCAGAGGTGAGATTTGAAGTAACTTAAGGTGGATAGAATGTCATGCAGCATCGAGATAAATCTAGACCTTGATGTCTTGTTCAAAAAAACAACTGTGCTTCTGATACGTATGTCGTTACCTGACGTAAACGGTCATTGGACCTATTTGATGTAGTTCCACCTGCCTATCACTCGGCTCAGGAGCATCACTTTGCGCAACGTAGAAAAGCATCGCCTTACGGTCGTTTTGGTTCTCGTCACCAGGACGAACCTTGATGAGAACTGGCAAAGTCATGGGAATCGTCTCCCCTGCAAATAACCGCAATTCAGTGCATTTCCAGGTGCTAACTTGTGACACTAACATTTCCGCAACNTTCATGTTAATGATCGTTCTGTAACATTCAGTTGTTCAACTACTAAACATTCTACTTCCATGAGTATCAATCAAGTAAAATCGACATGACGGCTACGTTTTCTTTTATCATGCTCAGAGTGAGGGAGGCGGAAGTAGCGAATCAATAATTCCCTCCTAAATCTGCCAATGTAATTCATTTAGTTGAAGTATATATTATTCGTTACGTTAATGAATTGGCTACCCCTGGAACAAACAGGTTGATTATAAACTTTTAAAGGACCAGTAAAAAATTACCTCTCTCGTTGTTGCCGCTGATATAACGGAACAAATTCCTGAAAGTCGAAGAATTGCCGCCGGTGTTGTAGTCAGAACTGATCCAGTTGGTCCGATTGTACCGCCTAATTTCATAAGCCTGAAATTAAACTGAGTAAATAAATGCATTGGTTTCTACACAAGGAGGCTGTTTTAAGAAAAATGGCTTTAGCCAGCGGAAATTTGGTCATAATTATGCTCCCCATAACTATTTCAGAAAAAAATGACTACAAAATACTAGGCAAAGAAGCAGCCTCTGAGAATCAACCTTGTTCATTTCAAAGATTATTGCTATAAATTATTTTTGTGAAGTCCTCATAATTACTAAGCTGGGCCATCTTTCAGCAAGTTTAACGCTCGTAAGTACCTATCCACAAGACCACCAGCCATTAAATTAATACGCAGTTGATATCGTTTTGTGGTGCAAATGGTTTGTTATTCAAATGTCTTGAACCATGAGTGAGTGATTTACCGGCAACATTTAGAAATTCTACTACGCCATCCCCTAAAATCGTTATGGAGCAATGTTTTCTGCAATGCCATATGTAATCTGCAAGCATTGCTAAGAGTAAGAGAGTAAAACTTTGCCCAAATATTTTGAAAAAACATGGCAATTTTAACCAATTTCATAAGATAAAAGCATTGCCAGACATCCTGCAAGATATACATTTTGGCTTATCAATATATACTAAGATGGGCCACTTTCAAATGTCTGGGATGGTTAGGGCAGCAAGTAAAAACATTTCAATTGGTCTTTGATACTTTCAATCTTTTGAAATTGCATACTTTACACCTGAGATTTTATTTTCTAAATACTTCATAACTTGCAAACAACGAGCGAAGAAATGTGAGCATAAAATTACGGGCGCGCAACTGCTTCAGTGCTCTCTTGGCCAACAAACTTTCATATTGGACATAACGATTTAAGGTGTAAAATTCGAGCGAAGTTTTCGTCGCAATTACGCTTTCAACCGAACGGCTCACGATAGACAAGTATTATTAGTCAACACAAGCGCGTCATTTCTCTTTTTACTCCTGACATTAACTAATTAAATTTAACTAGTTAAATGCATTTATCGTCATTATTTTGACATTTGTCTCTTTATTTTGATACCAGTCCTTAGGGTTTATTTTGCTTTACTCGTCTCTATTTATAGTCTCAAGGGCCTACTTTTGTATTCATACATTTCTCTACGCGACACCTGATTGATCGCCCATATTTCCTTTGTTCAGTTCAACGTGGACTCTCTCATTCAGCCACCTACCTCGTCGCGTCTACAAGACCTACGTTCGTTCCCTGCATTTTTCCCCACCCCCCATCCCGGGGGTCGGTTCCACTTTCTCTTTTCTCATATGCATTTCCTGTTAGGTTTTTTCAAGTTTTGTGTTCATGTTCTGTAATGTCTTTTCCTTGAAGCCCTTCAGGCGGTTATTTTTTGTTTTGTTCCCTCTTTCAGGGCTAGTCATTGTACACGCCGGTGGGCGTTTTGTCCATGCCCATCTTGCAGAGTCTCAGTTAGTTTTATCTATTTACGTCATAATAAATGACAATATTAGCAATCCTCTTGTTTTACTCTGCAACATAGCTCGTGGCGTACCCCGGGCAAAATAGATTACGATAAATCATGTTAATTACTATCAGACGACTCCATCAAGAATACGAGTTAGCACCGAAAACTTTTTTGCTCCCTTTAGTGAAACAGCCCCAAAATGTAGATAATTGCTAACAGTAAATTTCACCGGCAATGTGAAAGTAATGCCTGAAAAGTCAAAAGCATTCCTATCAGTGGCCACTGTGTTTTATCTTCTGATGATGGTATTTCGACAAACTACGAAACATGTCAAGCCCGTTCAAATCCGTCATTGTTTTTATTAACATTCCTATCAGTTTACGTTCTTAAAGAAATCTTGATTTTTGGTTTTAAAAAATCACAAATGGAAGTAGTGCTCGATTTGCATGCGATCCCTGCGTCGCCCTGCTAGTCCGTTTAAAAAGCGAATATCGGCCTAACGCTATTCCTTACTGTAACATTATTTGATTTCGGTTACTAACGAGTACACGTTTATCTTATAAAATTTTACGCATGTGGGGCCTATGCTCGACTGCGACAACCTACGACAACTCGACTGCGACAACCTACGACAACTACGCTGTGGAGTATGGACTGCTCGATGTTATTATTAACTCACCCCTTTGTCGGCCAGCTTCTCATAACCAGGGCACTTTAAACCCCTGCAGAATGTAGGGTGAACTTGGAATCCCACGATGTTGTTCACAACGTTTCCTTGTGTGTGCCATCGCTTGTTTGGAAACGCCAAAGAGACGTCAACCACAACCAGAACCGCTATCGGTAAGAGCAGCTTCATTTTGATACTTGAAAAGAAAAAAACGACGGTAATGCTTGATCAGCGACTTGCAAGGAGAAATTTTACATACAGTTGACATATACGCAAACGCTCACGTACAAGCCAACACGCATTTTAACACCGGATTTACACTGCCTCTCATTCAGAGCAAATAACGAGCGCCAATTGAGGACCATATAAAGAATTTTCTTATTCACAATTTCCAATAAATACATTGCCACAGTTAGACGTTTCTAAGATGTTCCATTGAAGGTCCAATATTTCTGAGTCTTTGACTAAATAAGAGAATAAATAACTTATAATCAAATTTGTGTAATTTACCAAAGAAAACATCTGTTAGCGAGAGAAGGAGTTATAGAAAATAACCATTTCCTTAAATCAGACCACAGAATTTTCCTCAATAGAATCCCACAAGTAATGAGTCATATTTTCGGGCACTTTTATACAAATTGAGCACAAATATTTCTGTTGAGTACCATTTTTGACAAGAAACTCGCTCGACGCAACAATTTGATTAAGAAAACTTATTTATAACCATTTAAGTCGAATCATTGATATAATTAGAGCAAATTTTATAAACCTGGCTCATTGTACGTCATTTATCATTTGAAGCACCAAAATTTATGCCAATATGGCGCCACACTGCCAATATGGCGACACACTGCCAATATGGCGACACTTCCAATATTGAAAGATCTGCTGAAGGCATGATCTCGTTGAATAGATATCAGTGAATCAATTTGCCTGAATTTAGCAAGCAAAATGTTTCATTGCATGACTCTATGCAGCACATTTTAAAATGAAGGAATACTCTTTGGTAGGAAACAAAAAAAATTGAAAAACGAATGCCACGTTCTTTCAAAAAACAACGAAAACCACATTTACTAGTGTCGCTATCGAATAGACAAGTTCACGCGTCAATAGTTGCCACATGCTAAGCAATTTGTGACCAAATCAAGCATCATCTTGCAGTAGGCCTAGTGCCTAACTACTCTGCAAACAGAGCGGTACAATAAAAAGCGATAGTTCTACAAAAAAGGTACGTAGTCTTAAACCAAAACAAAAACCCAATAGTCAGCGAGTATAAGTTTTAGTAACTCTTCAAAACGTAAATATATAGATGTCGTTGACAAACAAGACCAAAGTTGCCCTTCCTTCAAAACTCAGCAACATTCTCAGTTGATTCGAAAGAATAGAATAATAACTTACTATTTCAGCAGTCAAGGATCAGCAACTAACTCGCACAAAGGAAGCTGTCTTTTATAGTAACCGTTCTGGCGCATCACGTGATTCCGAAGTCCAGATTTTACATAAGCAGAGCTACAAGTGAGGCACAGGCCACACGGCAGAAGGCTCAAATTCCACGGCGTAATTCTTTTTTTCAGTGCCTGATTTACCCAAACGCACCCCATTTGTTTTATAAGTTTAGTTGGAAAGTAAACGATGTTCCTAGAATTATGTTACGGTAATCTCATTTTACTCGTTTCGTAACTCTCTTATGTAAGTCAAAACCAAGGGTCAAAATATTGTGGTATTAGGCCTAGTTATCTCGCAATCTGTGTTTTAGCGATTTCTGACATAAACAAAATAAGTAACGTTCGGTCTTGTTCCCAATTCCCATAGTATTTCTTTGAAGCTCGTTACCTGCAGGAGTTGTTTGTAGGAAAGTCGCATATATCTAACATACTGTCAGATGTTCGATTTTTATGACCCTGTGCGCCGGCAGAGTACAGTACGGATTCAGGTACATTGTACATGTAGGCCTACTGACAATCATAATAAACAAAGTTTTCGATTTTTAGCTCACGTTTAACACACAAACCGTAAAGCTACCAAAACACTCGTGAACCCGAATAAAGTCGGAAATTTCTTGGAGTGATTAACCCAAATCCTCAGTGTCTGGACCATGTCCCGTCTCCCTCCCACTGGCGGCAGAATGGTGAATGTTGACCAAGACCTTTTTGTCTATCTGACGTCACACGCATGTTGGCGACCTCCTTTGTTTCCATCATCGATTGTTTTTTCAAGACTTTTGGTAAGACGTATTTTGTAGAACGGGGACTTTGGAGGTCGCATAGAATGGTGCTGCCGCAACTGGTAAGCCGATAAGTATTCTGGCTTCCATTTTAACAGAGAGACTAATTAATTAAAATTAGTGATATTGAAATGTTGTGCATACGATAATAAAAGTTATGAAAGACCAGAAAGCATGATGTTTCTCACACACTGTCCTCTTTTCAACTCGTCTCTGTCAGTAACCGTAGAGCCTACTGAGTCAACGGTATCAAAAGTCTCAGCCATGCAGCGGTTTGAAACGTCGATACCGACTTGTGACTGATCTCATACTACAACAGGACCGGAAGTGTGATTGAATAGTCTAATTGATAACTGATAGTCTATGAAGACATACCACACGAGTGTCGACATCGAGCCCCAGTGTAGACGACCTCAACTATATTGCTTGCCTTGTTTCAAAGCCCAAGCATTGTACATGTACGTGCGAGTAGCAATGAGACGTCCTCTCAAACGTTACAACCAGGCAAGTGGTTATTCCTGGAAAATCCGATACCGGCGTGTATTGTCTTACTCGTGTGACGAGACACGAGTTTGTCTTCTTTTTTTCACCTTTAATGAGCTCTACTGAAAACTTGAAACTTGACTTCCTATGAAACACAGCAATGCAAACCTTACGTACAGGCAGTCTTTTAAGTTACGTTTCGCCTTGTTTAACTGGCTAAAACGAAAATTGAATCCAATTTCATAACTTTCTTTCGCACTATGATAGAATTCTATAGATAAGAGTAAAAGGCTTAATTCGATTTCCGCTTTTAGTCAGCTAAACTGGGTGAAATACATCTTTGAAATAAAAGTACAAGCAGCCGTTACAATGACTGAAATTGTTGCGAACACATAAGAAATATCAAACAAGGAGTCAGTCCTCCTTCCGGTTGTGCCCGCTCTTCCAAAATTTTTGCTCGGCTAGTCCATTATCGTTAAAATGTGTACAGATTAATGTGTAACAAAACAACTTTTTAAAGATACGATTTCCAAATGACACCTTTCCATCGTGGCATCATTTTTGTCAAAACAAACAGCTTATGCAGTTTTCCGTAATACTAGGCTACACATTAAATCATCAAAAGAAATGGTGTTCTCAGTCTGCTATTGGCCAAATTTGATACACAAAATCTTCGTTTTTTAGTTTTAGAAAAAATGTGCTACCTATACCACAATATTTCTTTTAATGAGTAGAAAAATAATATTTAGTCATACAAGAAAAAAAGAAAATTCATTTTTTTCTTGAAAATCAGCTTTTGTCAATCAAACTGTTGTGGACATGACAAAAGTTAGCTGTAATTGTAATTAGATTTACCAATTAATGACTGGTCCTCACAAATTCGTACCGCATTTGATACACAACTATGCTAAATATGTTGCCTATGTGTTAGTTGGAAAATTTTTTATAATGTTGTTATTATTCAAAAAAGTTGTCACGTCCGCGACGCAAAACTGCAGTTTTCAAAGTAAAATGGATGTAAATTCACAATACTATCAGCGATGTATTACATTCACTCGCATACATTAAAGTCAACGTATTACATTCACTCGAATACATTAAAGTCAACGTATTACATTCACTCGAATACATTAAATTCAATGTATCTTCAACTCAAACAAATATTTTTTGTTTGCGCCTTTAGTTTCAAAATTTCAGGTCCATGGCACATGTACTGTAAAATACCCCATTTACAGGGCGAGCGACGTTTAAATTGTTCGATGGTAATAAGACGATAGATGTATACTCAGGAAGATGGCTATAACGCGGCAGTAATGCTTTGCGTATGCATAGTCCATTCGCGTTGAATCTATAGAGGGAAATACGGCCATGTAATAAAGTTTTCCGTATTCACCTCCCGCACTACTTCAACAGTGATCTCTGACAGGGAAAGTTCAAAAGGTAGGTCAAAGTCGGCTCGACGTCTTCAGCCGGTTCGATCATCAAACTTTCCGAATATAGTTTAAAGTAATACAGTTATAGCAGTGTAAATAACGCTCAACATACAACCAGGTCGCAACCGTAACGTCTGGAACAGGACTGTTAATTATACAACAGTTCTGCTTCAGTTTTCAATTGCCGAATACTATATCGTCTGCAACTGAGGCGCCGATTCCTAGGAAATCACAATATCAAATATTGTTGTTATTTAACTATACAGGAGATGTTACAAGTTCACTGCACAGTTGCCGTTGTTTTCATCTTTGTTACCTATTTTCAAGAAATAAATCGTTACTTTTAAAACTGTTTCTTTCACAAGAGAAAACTTGCAACCTAACGCGCAAGTACATACATGTAGGATGTGATCCGTCATGTGAACAGCCTGAGTGAAGTATTTAAAAAACTGCCAAAAATGACAGAAACTTACGAATTCGAAGATCACGGGATAAATACAAAACGTACCTCGATTGGCGTACATGAAGTATTATCCCACTCGACCTTATTCCGCGTATCGATACGCGGAATAATGTCTCGTGGGATATTACTTCATGTACGCCATTCTCGGTACGTTTTGTTTATATACATCGGACGATGGATTTATAAAAAGGATGACGGATATCATTGTATGCATAGGACGACAGATCTAAACAAGAAGTGTACGATAGAATGATGAATGTATACATAGGATGATGGAGGTGTACATGGGACGATAAGTTTAGAAATAAAGGGCATAAACAGGACGGTGGAGTTAAATAAGACGATGGGTGTGGAATCTAGAAGATGGGTGTATAAATAGAACAATGGTTGTGGAAAAGGTGATGGATGCATAAATCAGACGATAGATTTATTACTCGAATGATAGACTCGTGCATCGTGTTATACCTACGCACAAGAACAGACATACCACTGACTTAAAAGTTTTTGTTTTATTCTAATAACAGTACTTCATTATTTCACATCATTATAACAAGAAAAAAATCATTTTCTTCTGTTCCATGGAGAGTACATACACGCCATTGGAGCAGTAATTAACACTGGAAAATGTATTCCCAAGATAACCACTGAGGAACCTATATTTTTACTAAACATAGCATAAAACTTTCCCTTACACAAACGACCCAATTTCGAAACATAGAAATCGAGTCAAATTCAAAATTAAATAAGACGTTAGTGCAAAATGAAGGACATGTAACTCTACCCGATTGCAAATACAATCCATTCGTTCTTGTTTGGCCGTTATATGCACGTACATGCAAAATAATGCATTTTTCAAAAATAATGTGTCCTCAAGTTTCTTGAATATCTCACATGCGTCTTATTGGCACCGGTGCGTGCTTCTTGTTCAGACGCATATCTTAAACTGGGTGTTTTGTGTTTTTCTCAGTCCATTGTACATCTTATTTAATCACTCAATCGTAAATTAAGAACACTTCATTTTCAGTTGATATCCTCTTTCCCTGACACGCTGCGTACAGGCACGTGCGCCCCGACGAAGACGTGACGACTTCCGGTGCAGGTGGACGGGATTAATTACGGGTGAATTAACTTGTCTTTCAATGCAATACCTAATCGATGTAAAATATTTCAGAGGATTCCTTACTTCAACACTGATTCTTTGAGATCGGTGACGTCAGTAACGTTATTCCATACTGACCACAACTGGCGTATGGATGAACTAAACACCCAGTTTGACCTCAGCACCCTTGGCCCAAAAACCAAACTTTTGTTATCAATACATGACAGCGTTTTCCCGCTCAGACGTAAGGGGTTCTGAGCCTGTGATAACATCTAGCTTCTTTGTTAACTGCCAAGCACACTCTTCTGTCTATTTTAACAACAAGAGGCCACTTATCTACCAGGCTTATTACAGACCACGTGTGAACACAGTCAAACTCAGAGTGTATTCGGAAAGAATGGATTGTCTTAACTTTGTTTGCAGTTGGGCGATTTTTGCGATTCAAAAACTAAACATGACAACCAATTGACGAAGATTTCAGAAATGCTATTGGTTAATGTTTAAATATGTTATAACTTAACTTTTATTTTTAACAGCACAGCCCAGTCAGGTTAGATACGATCTTATTGGAGATTAGAGCAATTATCGAACAAAAGAGAGCTGGCCCTCCCACAATAAATTCCAGAAAGGAGTTAATTGGTCAAGTAAGATATTGGCTACAGGGGTAAACTTCCCAACTTGTTGTTGGGCTATAGAACTGAACAAGTTGGGAGCAATGGGAAAGCGCCGTAATGCTTTTTTCACTATTAATTTTTCAAACTTACGAAAATTATAGGTACATAAAAACGTACTAAACTTTCGTTTCCCTTCAGCAAAACTGTTTTATTTTGATGGACAGCGCTCAAAAATGTAAACAACTAGCTATTTAAAAATAAATTTAATAGTATTATACATCTTGTTAGCACTTTTAGCAACAATTCTTTGTCTTGAAATCCTATGACCTTCCTCCATTGACATTAACGACATATTAAAACTACATGGCAAGAGTGAAACGTTTACCAACCATCCCAACAAGCCACCAATTGACTTTCTGTGTTTAATTGTTACCAGAACAAGTTGATCACAATACGATATAACTAAACACATGCGGCATTAAAGTCTTCAATATCAGCACTTATTCGTGAGGAAATCAGACAGTGAGCACAACTGGAGACGATCAATCACGTCCACTTTACGCAGCGGCAGCAAGTGTAAGAAGGTTAAGTGCTACCTCTTGCCATGGACACCAGGCCTAGAGTCTATGAGTTTCTGCTGTTGCTTAATCTCGCCCTCTAATTGTTCAAGTTCTTTCCGTAGCTTTTCGTTCATATCTTGTATTTCTTCGTAAGGAGCGTTCTCTTTTGACGCGTTCCTGGGCGCTACTGGCGGGGCTGCCACGGACTCTCCCGGGCTTCTTTTAGCTGTAAATTGAAAAAAAACCACCATACAAGCTATACGAATTTTGAAAGTAGTCTTGATAAAACTGGACCAATGGTGTTTGAGAGTTGACGTTTCCTGTGAGACGGGCGCGAGCATCATAACATGTTTTACGCAAAACAAACAACATCGCCATCTATTAGCAATAGCGACACCAATTCTTTAACGTTATTCTCTTCGAAATATTGACCCTTGTGCTGGCATAAAAAGTTGAGTTAGTGTTTACGCACGTTTGCTCTGCAGGCATTTTGGAAGCCAGCACCTTAAGCAAAAAAGGCAATATTTATCTTGATGAATAATTTCACTCACCTTGTAATTTAGCATAGCCCAGCTTTGGTGCAGAAGATTCTAGTTGCCTTGGAGTAGTTTTTTTCGGCGCCGGTTGTGCTTCTCCTCGGCCATTATTTTGATTAAGTGTCAGCCTTTGGGCCTCTCTGGGAGTATCATTCACGTTTATCTGTTCCTGGGATTTCTGAACGCGATTTTTGTATCCAAGTTGCCTTGGTGAGCTATGTTCGACTTTGTCTTGAGACGACGGCAATGGTGGACCTCGTGTATTGTTATAACTGTTTAATTGCTGGTTAGTTACGCCGCTATCTCGTTTGGGAGGCCAAGTGCTTCCTTGCGGTGCCGGCGGGTGCAGAGATCCACCATTAATCGTCGATTGATAGTTGCGTGGACTACTGCCCGAATGTTCATGCGGTGGTAGATACGCTCCTGGGAAGCTGTAAAATAAGGAATATAAAGGCGTGAATAAAAGCTGTTACACATTAGTATATATTTTTCTCAAGTCCCTTCTACAATCGGCTGAAGAGCAAGAGAGATCACAGATGGCAGAATTCTTACGAAGCGTGATTAGAGCGCGAACAAAAAATTGCGGTCTACGTGCTGATGTTGATTCTCATTGACACATTACAAGAATACTCATTTTTAAATGGTAACATTTGAGACACGAATACGAAATAGTCCACGTGTGAAATTAATCTTGTAAGCAGCATATGTGAAACAACTTTTTGAGAAAATGATCTGTAAAATTGAATATCTATCTCTCGATACGGTTGCACTCAATTTTGTTACCATGTATAACTTCAAAGTTTTGATTATATCTGTCTGTTCACCAATATTGCCGCAAGCGCCATTTTGTCACACGTCAGTGGAGACAAAAACATAAGGCTATCTATTGTGAAGTCTTCTTAGTACCCATTTTGACATGTGCATACCTGTGGCTGGGACTTAACCTTTGGCCCGAGTACCTGCTCGGCACGTTTTGATTTCCCGCTTGTGTCGAACTCCCTTGGCTCTGATAGACACGCGGCCTTTGGGCTTGCTGCATGTTCTGTTGATAAGCAGCTGACCTCATGAGGTCAACAGGGGGCAGGTCATTCGACTGAAAGAAGCATCCCTATTAATATGAATTCATGTGGTTTCTAGGAGGCAGACATAGAACCTATTCACGCGGCGGACATTAAAATCCAAAGCGAGGCTCACTGCGATAAACAAAGCGAAAGCAGACATTGCGTGAGTTAAATAGCCGGTCTTTCGAGTCCAACCTGGATGTTGAATTTTAATGATGTGTCGACAATTAACTACAGAGACGTAGAAAATTACATTAGAGAACAAGTTAAGGCGCTTAAGAGTTGTCTGACGAAAAGATTTAAATTTTTTCGGAAAACTAGGTTCGAAACATGAAAAGTAAACATGACCAAATTGCGGCGATCGTAGTGTTACAGATTAGGTATTATGCTGAATGCAGGGTTACGTTTTTTCTCGTAAATTGTTGATCAAAATACTTTCTACGCGGACAGGTCATCTGCTGGTATTGTTGAAGAGTTGAAGACATATTCGACAGTGGTGGATTAGTCACATCTGGTTAAATTTGTTGATCAAGAATATTATATATAGCCTAATCATATGCACTCACTGGGACTAACAGTTGATTTGTCATTGATCTGAAAGAATAATTGATGTTATTAAATATATTTTTTATTAAAATAAAAAACCAGGATCGTAATTGAAAATAAAAGTTATTTGACCATCAATTTTGCTTTCTTGGTTGTATGTCAGTGTAAAATTTATAAATGTTTTCGAAAAGTTAGATCATATTTTGTAGCATATCGGTCAGTTGTCAAGCATCATAGTAACGACCGGAGAATGGGCTAGACAGGTTGTGTTTTCATGACTACGGATTTAGGGGGGCATGGCCCCTCTAAAATTGTATCAGATCCCATTTTTGAGTTCGGGTGCGAATTGCTGACTAGCACACGTGCGCAACCAGGGAGTCTTGTGGGGTGAATAAACAACGCACAGGCGCTGAATGAACCCCGTTTACCGTTTTTTTTCCAAAAAGGACAGGGTCCTCAATCCCTCAAATTTGGGGCCCAATATCGGCCCTATTCCTCTCACAAAAATATTGAAATATCACGCGAAATTCCCCCACGAGGCATAAAAATTACCCTAATAAAAAATCTCTCTGAGGTCACATCACCTGTAACCGCACAGGTGATAATTTTTAAGAGCACAAAAGGCTACTTTAAATTGAGACAGAGCCTATGAGAGCTTGCAACAGGGCGGGGGTGCTATTGGGAGGTAGATTGTTCCCGCCCTCACTCGGCGAAAAAATCGCCTCTTAGTAGGTACTGGCACCTTTCCCCTCGGATGAACGAGGCTCCTGCAGAAACATGATAACTATGATTGCATTGTCCATTTAACTGAAATTGAGTTCTAAAACGAGGTTATGTTTTGGACGAACGAATTAGGTGTTTTAATTTTAAAATTCAACTTGGTCCAGATTGATATATGAAATCTAACACATGAAATAGACGTAAGAATTGTTACGTCGCGGCGTATGGCAACGACCCAACGCTTCCGAATCTCAACGTCTTTAGAGATTGTAAAGCAGACAGTTGCGTGTCCGTATTTTTCTAGCCGTTCGCGGAACAACACGGACTGAAACACAGAACTAAGCCGATAAGCCAACAGAGCTATTGTAGCGAGCCTCGTTTTGGAACGCGCCTCCTGTCGGCGTGAATAGGGTCTATGGCTAACTGTTTGCACATAACTAAATCAGTTACATGTAGCATCTGTGAAACAACTAAACCTTGTTCTGACGCAGGAATATCATAAGCAGTTTTTTTGTAACGAATTTACTTTTTATACTAAGTTGAATAATCTGTACTAATAAAAAAAGCACATCTGATGTCAACATTGCCGAGATCAAACAAAAATAAAATACACACAACTGCGCGCGGAGAGAAATGTCACGTGGCAGAGGTTGTTTTACTCACCTGCCGCGCGCTGCGCTGACTGCTAGAACTTCCGTTAAAATTCTGTTCACTTAGAAAAGAGTTGTAGGACGACTGCAAGACGGGCGTAGAGGATAGGGATAATGTCAGATCAGGCGACGGGTAGTAGTAGTCAAAGTCGGATCGTCGCCGGTTACCATTCATGAACCCGTATGGCTGGAATCCTGCAGACATAGCCCTAAAATTCCAACGATAAAATGACAACATTAACTTAGCAAATACAAGTGTAAGCCTATGTGTTTTTGTAAATTTCAAATTAAACTCTTTAGAGTATGAGGTGTAAACAATAAGTAAATCCTCGCGTTTTATAACGTCTCCAACACAAAGTGTGAAAGATTATTTGAATATCCGTACTTCTGAATCATTGCGTAACATTAACCTAAATGGCTCGTTTATGTACACACCTATACAGCATATAAATTTCATTACATAACTGAAGTAAATATCAAATATTAAAGAGTATTTGCCTGTTTTGCGCGTTTTCAAGCTCGAATTTTGGTTGGCAATGCCAGTTACTCTAGTGCAATTTCACTGACAACAAATTAAGTGGCCGAAAACAGTGGACGATTGGATCAAAAAGTAACAAAGAATTATGGGTGGTGGGTTAGCATATCTAAAACAGAAATAGTGGCGAGGTGAAAAAAGGGCCTTCTTCCTGCCATACAAATCTTGCTGTGCTTCGGCATGATTAAAGGATTCGGGAAGCTTATATTACTGTGTTGGCAACTGTCCAAAATGCTACATTTCAGACATGCGCTGTTCAATTATCATGAATCATGAATTAAGCCAATCATGAAACGAACCAGTCACCTCCAATGATTTTTTTTCATCAATACATGCGCAGCACTTTCAGCGTTATCTTTTTACTATGTTCAGCATGCTTAGTCCACAGTGCCATAGCATACCGCAGGCTTCTGGCGCCATGTTTAACCTAGAAATTGCCATGGTAGCCGCAGAGCGTGATCAAGAACAGCAATTCTTTATCACTGGATTGCTATTAGCCCACCTTTCCAAGTCGTCCAATTTTCTCAGCAGACGATCGTTTTCTCTCGAAAGGGTCTGGTGCTCTCGTTTGAATTCGTCTTTAAACTTCGTGAGGTCGGAATTTTCAGATCTGTGCAGAGCAAATGGAACACCAAAGCATTAGAGGAATATTTAACAAAAACATACCCTCCATGTTTTGAACAATTCACTCGTCTTTAGAATGCTAACGTGGACCACAGTGAAACTCATTAGAGCTCTTAACGTATCGCAAGACAGCTATAAGGAACTTGCAGAAAGCAACCTTGGATTATAAAACGAAAATAACGAGTCTACTTCCACTTCACTTTCCATAATTCAACATTCCAGTCTCGCCAACCAATCAGTATGTGGCGGCCATTTTTCTAGAAAAGTTGCAGGCTCACTCGCGAAACATTTGGGTTTCATTCGTTTGTGACGGTGTGACCTCAAACTTTTAAGAAAACTCGCCTTAGAGAATGCACCCCGGGGTTTGGGGCTATAGTTCTGTACGAGAAACTCGACTCGAAAATGACTTATCCGGTGTCACGCTTCGAGTAAAGTAATAAATTAGTACTCGAATCCTGCCACATGCATGATTGGTTAAAGGGGCATCTCGCCGATGTCTAGCTGTGCATGCTGAATGCGCTTTGGGGTTCAAGAATATCACCACATACATCTGATATTGAATTGCCACCCTATAAGCCGGCAACTCAAGTTACAGGGAACTAGACTTTTTGCCACGTAAACAACACAAAATGCAGAGTTAAGTGTCCAAGCCCGAGACAAGTCTGAGTTTGGAGATTAGATCATGGGGTTGTATTTCTATGAGTTTTTATTCACACATAGAAGTTTGAGGGTGTTAGTAACGACCCCTGATAGAACTTGTAGAAATCGAATAAAGCGCTTCCGGTATAGTCATTTCAACGTGTTCTCTGGCGCTTCTTAACAGTGGGCATAAAGAAACTTACGTGTAGATATTTTACTTTTGCCAATACTTTTTACCGCAAGAGCCACACATGTCTAAGGCTTCAATCATCTGCTCCAGGGGATCAACAGGCACAGCGCAGCTGCAAGTAGTCAGCGTCTGAGATAAAGACGTTAAACGCCTACCTGAGCGTTTCGTTTTCTATCATGTACTCTTGTAGCATCTCATACAAGCCACTGTCGGCTGCTGACTTCATGCTAGCTAGCGTGTCCTGTCGCTGGACCAGGTTTGAATTCTTGTCCATCGATTCGCCATTTTTCTCCAAGGCAAGAAATGGATCTGCAATCGAAAACACTGGGCTTGATCAGGTTGGACGTATTCAGTGCAACTACAAAGGTTTAGGAGGATTTTAGGTTCGAAGTTATTTAGACCCACCTCACTATACAAACCTGAATCTTTCAAAATTAGTTTCATTGTCGATAATTCGGCCAAACAAAATGACATTCGAAAGCTAAATTACAATAAAACTAAACCTGCATTCATCGTGTTTCTACTGATTCTACCAAATAGTGCTGTGGCGTCTCTAAAGGACCATACGTGATCTAAAGTTAACCTAGAGCACCTAATGACACAAATTGGACACCAAGTGGCTTTTCCAACGACCAGGAGGGCGTATTTTGTACTACTAGTCACTCGCGACACACTTGGTGCGATAAATCTTGGCTTACGCAACAAACATAATATATTTTCCTAGGCCATTTTGCAAGGGAATGGTAGTAAGGTCACGTCTACGCGTAGAATTTTGGCTTGCTTTTCACCACGGTGATCACGCTAAACTCGCAAGAAAAAAGCCTTATCGAACGCGAGTTCAAACTCCATAACAAAAGAAAACACGTAAGATTAACCGACGGAATTCAGTGACTGAAAATCGTTTCACCTTTTACTGTCTCTTCGGCAATTTGTTTCGACACCTGTCTTAGTTCGTTGTCGTCATCCAACGTGTGTTTACCCTGAGCTTTGGACGGGAAGTGAAGTTGTTCTCTCAAGTACTGGTTCTCAGTGCGCAGCAGTTTCAGCTCTCGCTTCAGGCTAAGTATGAGTTTCTCCCTGGGGTCCATCATAACCACTGGCTTGTTCTTTATTTTCTTGGCTCTGTTGGCATAGCGCAGCGTGTTTATAGTTTCGGGTCCATTGGACGAGGCTGGTGAAACGCAGGCAATCTGGAATAATAATGTTATTTTCAAGGTACATTTGCGATGTTTTGCCTGAAACAAGTCATAGCAAGCGTCATTTCCCTTTTCTCGTGGAATGCTTAGACTTGACTGTGCCGTCTGAACCTGTTAACTGGTAGCATCTCCTTATCAGATCGTCTTTGAAACATTTACAGAGAAAGTATTCAGTCTTGTCTAAATCAAAATGTTAGAGTTTTGGTTTGTCTACAAAGTTAGCCACTCAAATGGGCAGCATAAGTTCACAGACTGGTTACCAGCTCATACCATCAGTGTAACACCGTTCCCTCCTAAGCTGTCCGCGAGAAGTTTCGTTAGTTTGCTGTCACGGTAGGGTATGTGTCCGTTTCTCTTCTTCGCGTCTCCCAGGGAAGAAATACAATTACCTAAAGAAAATATCTCGTGATAAGACTTGATTATGCGAACACGTATACACTGTATGCAAACTAAGCACAGCGCGAAACGCTTGTAGTCACGTATCGCGATTTTTCAAACAGCATAGGAATACCTGCCGAAGTATCAAACAGTTGAAAAACACAGTTACTAGAGTTATCAAAAAACAAAACAACTCTTGTTACCGCGTGTTGGTTTTAACCGTATTCATAAGCATAGAAAGGTACGTATTAGTGGGGGCGAAACAAATGTGACTGCAACACCGTCTTCTGGTCGATTCTAAATGTAGTTTTGCCTCCGCCAGTCCAAGTTTCGCCTCGACTTCTACGTCAGGTTTATTCCCCTCCATCCCCAGTCGACCTGCGTTTTACTTCCACCTGCCGATCACGATTTATGAGTTAAATTTACACTCCAAAAAACCGCGTATTAAAAGATTTCTGAAATTTTTGTTTACGATTGCCACTACGTGCACTTTGAGCAAATAAATTACACATGAATACAGTATACACTATCTACAGTCTGGTCGAATTAAAGCGAATAGCGTACGAACCATTCCGTTTCAACAATAACGACATGCTAATGGACTGTCAACCAAAAGTTTATTAAAAGCTCTAGACATTTAAGTTAGCTAGATTATGCAGGACCTTAGAAAAGTGTCCGAATTTGACCAACTTCGAAACACCATATCTCAGGAATGTTGGTCGGACTCATATCAAACTTTCACTTATACAATGCCTAATACACTGTCCTCCAAAAACTTTTGAAAACTGTTTATGAGTTAATCCACTTTTGCATGATGGGCTATCAAAAATGGGACTTCATCATTTTTCTGAAAAAGATTCAAAAGCTTCAAAAACGACAACGGAATGATTTTTTAAGAAAACTATACAAGCGTTTTTGAAATTTTATCTTGAAAATTCGTATGAAATGAAATTTGGTCATGTTATTGATACTGCTGTTTCACTACTACCTTTCTTTTTGGTTAAATTTAACTAAAAATAAATGGTGACATAACCCAAATTCTGCCACATTAAGAAAAAGTAAAAAAATGCATTTTTCCAGACTATAGCTTTGTACACATTTGGTTAAATACGGTCTAATCGACAAGTTAATCATATAATAATATGAGCACAGAGACAAAGTTACTGAACTTAATCATGCAAGAGAAGACTGAAAATATCTGATGATCAAAATCTTAATTGATCATCAAAAATATTCTTAATTGTTATACAACTATCAAGAATATTGCCTCGTGTAATTCACAAGTACTGGTATTCAAGTTCTTCTATCTTTTGACTGCAGTCAATGTTACTTTTGTTTTTTAAATACCAACCTGGAATCTTCGCGGTCGCGGTGAAACGCTCTGCTGGAGGAACAAAATCCCACTCGATAGATGGCGGAATACTAAGAGCGTACTTAACTGGTAAAGCCACCTAACTCGTTTTCAGCGCATGTCCGGCAGACGACGGCGACAATTCAAAATTGGAAATAAAATCACAAAAACACAACGAATTTTTCCTTTTATCTGTAGCTTTGGTCAACGCTAATAATTTTTATGCCATCCAAAAATAATTCCTACATTCCGTTTTTCGGCCGTAAAACCGACACGAACCTTTTTAAAACCTGGTGACATACTGTACATGTGGAAAATTAAGAAATACGTGATGATTTGTTGTGACGTTACCTAGCACCAGTAAACTGCGGTTAATGTTATTCGTCTCGATGAGCTGTTCGCCTGACGATTGCGAGTCCTTGACCTTTTCACTACCTGTGAATGAAACGGAATGCTTTAGATAGTGGAAGGAAACTTAAGTTCTACTTTTATAAAACAATTGAAACAAGTAAAAAGACCGCAATATGGCAGTAGCCTGAGATTTGGAGCCAGATATTTCAAAACACGACACAGGAAGTCTTTGTGAAATTTATACAGCAAAAAGTGTTCGTGTCATGTCCCCATAAAATTAATGTGGCAGGGAAATCGCTCACAGGGACATTTTTTGGTTTTAGAGCTTGGGCTCTGCAAATTTCATATCGATGATACTAGGCAAAATTCCTCACCAATTAGGTGGGGACCCGGATCCTCTATCAAAATATATCATATTCTAAAAGTAGAGCATTATTGACTTTTTATAGTTTACTACCGTGTTTCCACATGTCAACGTACCAGCTAAATCTACAAATGACAGCTTTCCGTGTTTCGTAATGTACACATTGTCATCATCCGGGTCCTGCATCTCGCTCTCAATCATGAGGGATAGCATGCTGTGGCTCCTACTTGAAAATTCATTCAGATTGTGAGATCCAGTCTGGCGATTTTTCAGACCTGAAATGATGATTGTGAATTATGGGACTATTGGATGCTTTTATATTAACAAAAGTGTAACACTCATTCAATTCAGTTATAAAAATAGTCAGTATCAGAGTGATGTGAAGCTTGAATAGTTCTTGAAAAATGGAAATACCATGGGCCCGTATCATGAAAAACGAAGATTTAATGCTAAACAGTTGTCTACATTAAGACCGAAATTCGGGCTGAGTTAAGATGGAAGACAAAAAATCAGTAAAGACCGCTTCAAGAACGCAAAGTGGGTTTTCTGTCTTTTGATCATAATACCAATGTTGATGTTCAAAAGGTACAGCCATAGCAAAATAATCCAAAGATTGGACTTTGGACAGGAAATGCTATGTTGTCTCTTCAAAACTCTGAAACGATTTTGTTGTATTTGCGACGAAATTGATTTACAAATGTTATAGTAAGATATTTTTGAACAAATAATAAACTTGTAATCCAAATAAATGACTTGCACGGTTTTGGTGATACAACAGAAAATTTTTATTTAAATATATTTCATTAGGGTCTGCCTGGAGGTTGAACTTTTGCTGTATTTGGATCTTTAAAAGTCTAACATCTGACTAAAACAACAATAACCAGACAGATCCCAACATGAAATGGACTGCAGTGGCTTCATGTCTTCCGACTAATGTTAAAGATTCCTTTAACCCGTGCAGTATTTTGACACTTTTCTGCCTAATACTGCACTTGTGTAAGAGTAAAACATTGGATCTGTTTGTAAAGTGGTTTTGAAATATGAACTTTTCAATAGCTGCGCTGGTTGTGTATTGAAAGTTTTTGTTGTTCTAATATTTTGCGTAACAGTTGAGCGAGCAGTATTTGCTATCACTTGAATTGATTTACTTGTAATGACCTGAACTTTAGTCTTAGTATGATATGTAAAGGGTCAGTTTACAAAATGTTCTACACTATGTTCTATGTAAAAGCTAACATCCTGAGTACAGTACTGTTTATAAGTTGTTCATCGTATCGATTATAGCATAGCTAATGAAACTGTTATTGATCGCATAACCCCATACATACTCTAAGTAAACTAACTCAGCAAAAAATCCCAGGTTCATTTTTTCGCAAGCCGATGCGTCTGTATGAAGCACCGGTGACTGAACGGGTGGAATTTCAAATGTAACGTTCCGTATTTGGCATTCTATCACCTTCTCCCGGCTATCTTTTCTCTTGGCGAGTTAGAACCGCCTCCTAGCATCGAATGCCATGCGCACAACTTATCACACATCAAAATAAATGCGTCGAACGTTCAGTTGTAAATGGCTAAACAAATAAATGTTTGTTTTTCTTTCCGACTGATCGGCAGGTAACGTTGCCTTTTAAAACCTGGATTTACGTTCCAGTATTTACTCAACGTTACAATGAATATGGACTACTTGGACAATGCACATAGAGTAGGTCGTGCTTGGCAGAGTAGTGACGCTTTTAATGTGAAGTTGTGAATTATAACACTATGATGCCTGGCTGGTATAAAAATAGTTCATACATACATACATACATACATACATACATACATACATACATACATGCATGCATACATCTACATATATATTGCAGACACTAGAACGGATGGACTGTATAAAGCAGACGTTCCTTTTTTGAACTAGCAGCTTCGATCAACAATAATAATCTATGTTGTCGATCTCGAACAGAATGTTTATCACTTTTTAAAAAACGTTGATGCAAACAACACCCAGAATATAATTTTTAACCAAATTTTAGGTGACATTGATATTTCGATTCCCCAAATAATTCGTGCTTGTCCCATTCAATGTGACCAACACCTGCATGTCCAGTTGACCAACATCTGCATGTCCAGTTGACCACGAACAACAAGTTGGTTGTACCAATCATGTATCACATACTCGCTGTTTGAGTAGGCTGCCGAGAAATAGCTGCGTAGTTAATTATGCTTAATCCATCAAGTCATTAGCTAGAATAAATTGAAAATAAATCTAGGATTAATAACTATTATCTGAGTACTTTTCAACCTCACAGAATTTATCAACTCAAATGCCACATTTTTATAGATAGCGATGTTGACTTGAAGAACACCGTTGCCTTCCATGCAACCATCACATCAGCATTGAGTTAAGACAGGTTTAAAATCATTTTTGCTTGTTTTTGCACGATACGTATTAGAAATATCGCGTCATCATCTTTAAAGAACATTGGTTCAGCAATTTCCTGTCCAGAGCACATCACGAAACATTACCCAAAACACAGCTTCGTAACTGTAATGGAATTCCATTCACCTATTTTAATAGTATATATTCGGGCTCGTCTGAATAAATCTAGACCTGCAATACTTATGTTAGCACACAAGGCGAATTGAAACAAAAAATTACCTTCTTCATTTTTGGATTTCGGTAATCCCAGCATTACCCCATCAATGTCAATCTTTAGGGGTCCAATAACGCGCTCATCGTCAGTTTTTAAATACATTACATATTGCTCGTCTTCAACTACATGCATCCGTAGATCGTCAAAATCACTCGGATACTTGTTCGAATTACTGCCAGCGAAATTGGCCTCACCAGTTATTTTTCCATCTTTTGTGTAATTGTCAAATACATGAGAGTGACCGTACGCATTCCGTCCAGCGGGATCTCCGCTGGATTTAGCATTAAAATACTGGTCGCTCACTCCCAGACCGTATCGCCCTTTGAAATCGTTAGGGGTTGAATCCGCCATTGTGATTCCATCGTAGTTAATTGGCTCTTTTCCAACCTTAGCTTTTGCGAAATCTTTAAGTCGAGCATCCGGTTGGCGCACGTAATTTTGAAAGTCCCGATCTCGTCTGTGCAAGCCCCGACCATTCATATTTGAAGAACTGCTTTTTATAACTCCAAGCTGAACGCTATTTTTCACTCCTCCATAATCGCCAGCCCTCCAATTCTTGTTTTCACACGAGTTATTCGTTTCTGACACTAAACGTGTGCTGTTGTTATCGCACTCATAACTTCTCTCGGACGTGGACCTTGCTTGGTAGTCCTTTGGATTATGCTTGCTGAACGTTGTTGTACTGGTCGAATTCAGTTCTTTACTTGTGTAGTCAAGTCTACGATTTAGCGATTGGTGCTCATTAACAGCAAACTTAACTGAGCGCGATGAAAGGCCTTTGTTGGCATACTCCAATGGTCCTGCAACTACCTGCTTGTTGACACAGCCATTTAAAAACCTATACAAGTTCGATTTTAGATTAGTCTCCCCTGACAAATTCTCAGATACCACTCGCAAAGGATCAGCGGAAGTCTCGGATGATTGTGTGGATTGCGTGTACCCAGAATAAGCCAGTTGGCGATTTGAATCAGAGACTTGCGACTGGTTACTAAATGTTTGGTGAATTTGAACTGTATTCTGGGCTTCATATCCATAACTGGTCGTAGTCGTATCAAGCTCAGCTGTCGAATTTGCGAAGTTTCCACCAGTCGTAACAAGATCGGGGGAAAATAAATAAAATTGTTGATCGAACAAAATTCTTGTTGGAGAGCTCACACTGCGTTCCACGGTGATTGATTTCGTTGGAAAAGGGACGTCCTCTCTGAGTTTCGGTGTGTATACGTCCGAGCGCCAAGACACCGCCTTGCGTTTTACGTCTCCTCTCGGCGGTTTACAGCGTGTAATCAATGACGGATACATGACAAACCATCGACGAACACGTCCAAAAGAAAGCACATCAAACTTTGTCTATTCGACAAGTGCTTTCACACGTTTGTGGATTTTGCTGCGATAAAAATTTTATCCGTGACTGCGAACATAATAGAGACGTTGCCAGATAAATCTCAAAGCTGCCTAACATCCTTTAACAAGATGGATCCCCGATAACCGCTCAGGACTTTTAATAATGATGTCTGATATTAAGATGTACATTCGTCTTCTTTATAATCAACTTGATCCGCTCGTCTCTACCGACAGTGACGCGACAGCCTCTTCAAATTTACTCACTTTCCCATGGTACAATTGGCTAACAGAAGCGGTCTTTGTTTTTTTTCTTAAACAGTCCTCGCTGAAGCTAAGCACTTGATATGAACAAACACACTGGTTAAACATCCTTCTTAACACATAAAACCCTTTCGTCTTCGATGACTTTGTGTTCACGGACAATTCGGATGTTTAGTGTTGACGTATCTGCCACTGTTATGACGCGATTTGGACCCAAAAACAAGAATATAAATCTCTAATCACAAGTTTTCCAAAATTTTGCAGGTCTTGGGTTTTCCGTCTCAGATAACCACGGGGACAATTTAGGACTCTGATCTTTTCCAAAATTATGTTGCACCCATTGTATGCTCCCAAGGAGTTGAGAAGGATTAAGATTGACCGAGTCCATGGCCAGCTCATAACTTTCGAAGTGCTTAATTATGTACAGTGCTGCATAAATCCATATTGTTTTTGATTTTGTCACCATCATCACCACCGCCACCACCACCACCACCACCACCAACATCACCATCATCCTCACCACCACCACCATCATCACCAACATCACCATCATCCTCACCACCACCACCACCATCATCACCACCATAACCATCATCGCCAACACCAGTACCACCAAAACCATCATCTCCGTCGTCGTCGTCGTCATCATTAATGTTGTTGCTTTTGATATCATTCTTACTTCGGTTTTCTTAGGTATGAATATTTATTTTCCTAATAGGTGTTTGTGCATATAAAATCAATTAGCCTTTCGATTATGATCATCTTTTTCACAATTTGTATGGTAACTATTAACGAACCATCATTAACAAGCTTATATTGGTACCAGAAATTGATTTCGAACAACTTACCGTCATCAAGAGCTGCGAACTGATCGTAAAGTGTTTCACATTCCATCAAAAACAACATACCTTCTTCAAGAACTGCAAACAGATCGTCAAGTGTTTCACATTCTATCACAAACAAGTTCTCCACGTAAAACCCTTTTGTCTTCGACCAGCGAACTTGTAGATTTCCGTGTTGATTGGGATTGAGTAGATCTATAACCTATAAAAAGCAAATGTTATTAAAACGATGCAAATGAGATACCCTAGTCAAGTCTACTTCAACGATAAAGTATAAAAATAACGAGACATTCATGTATAATAGTCACTACAAATTCTAAAGCGCCATAAATTAATATATTAAGAAATGCAAGAGAAATCTAATTAAGGAAAAACTGACCAAAATTAGCCCCCAACTTCAAAACCCTCAATTGCACGTATAGTTTTCATCATCCATCAACTATTTGTGCCGGAAGTGGTATCTCTGTTCATTGTCCTTAACAAACGGAAACTGTTTCCTCTGTTGACGAAATTTCCAGACGACAAGCGCCAGTAAAAGGCCAAGTTTCAAAATTCGTCATTCCATACAATGTGTGAAACGAACCCAAAAGTACAAACGTGCAGTTCTAGTTATCCACTGCGCCACCTTTTGAGAACTTATGATGTGACAGACTTACCTGTTCGTTGTAGATTTCCAAATAAGAAGCTCGTATGAAAGTTGGCGCCGCATGATTGGCGTGTCTGTCATTTATCTGTTTCATGAGATAGCGAAAGGACCGAGGAATCAATCCATAGAGGTCATGCTCCTTCGTGGGCTCATCTTGAAACTAAAGAGGGACATCGTGCAATCTTTAATCATTCAATCATTCAAGCATGTAATCAATTGTTTGCTGTGAATGGTATGAGACACATTCACAGCTGTGTCACTCTTCTTCGATACTAATACAGATATCAGTACCCACCGTGAGTTTCCATTTTCAAAGCATGACTTTCAAATTATTTTACAATAAATGGCGTATGTCAAATATCAAAGCTGTTACGGGTTCTTTTTAAGACGGTCATTCACAGCGCATTACTTTTCACACATTAAGGCAAACACTCCCGCCAAGAATTTGATAAACGTAAGTGCAGAGCTAATCTGAGCAAATATTGCACAAGTGTTAGGTGTATAGATGCATACCAACTGCGGCGGTCCCGTGATGGTATGCGTTTTTCCAGAGCCAGTTTGACCAAAGGCGAAGGTGGTACACGAGTACCTGGAATAGTACAGATAAAAATCAAAGAAACACTCCCATACGCACTGAAAATGTTGGACAAGTTTCTTAAGTCGCGAAAAGCGTTGACGGTATGGCCTCAGTCATAAATACTAAGTTCCTTTCATGAAAATCGGGCATAAACTACTCGATGAGTAGTAAATGTTGGAGAAATAAAATAGGAATCTAAAAGAAATGGAAAAATTTGGCAATATATTTAAGCTGACTTGTCAGTAATTCAAAACTGAGGCCTTCCGATTGGAGCATAATGGGATTTCTCCACGGCAAAACAATGTTCACACACTAAGTCACAATCAATTGCTTTTCTCGTGACTCCCTGGTAAAAATTTATCTGCATTTATTGTCGAGGCACCATGTAGCGTAATGCAAAATGGATTTTTTTCTCTTCGCGGGTCTCTAGGTCAAAGGTCACAGGGTCAAAAATGACCCTATGCTGATGACTCATTAAAGGCTTTAAGAGCTTACTGCATACTGATTTCACCAGAAATCAATGCCGGGCATAACAAAATACTAGAACACCGAAACAACGATATAAACACTTGGATATCCCGTGAAAAATTCAAATGTCTTGTGGAAAACATATTTAGGATAAAAGCCCATGAACAAAAAAAATGTTTTCCAATTCTGTTCCCTTTTTTGTAAAATGCATGAACAGCGTCCACTAGACTGTTATGAGGTATATATATACAAGTCGTCGAGTTGTGATTAAAAAAAATTGGTTGATTTTAGATAAATTGGCACACCAGGGAATGCAGTACCTTTTCAATGTTCTTTGTTCATACAATTATTATTATCACAAAACACTTAACAAAACGCTTACCCGTTTATTGCCATGTCAATGAGTTTAGTTATTCCAGAGTGGTCGAAAACATCTTGTTGACTAGCTTCCGGCTCAAATACCACGTTGAACGTAAACGGTCTGGTGGAACCATTGGTCTCCATCTAAGACAGAGATTTGACTTTTTTGACGCTATATTGAGATATGCAGAGTCGTGGGCGAGTATGGGGCTCGGTCTTGCTAATCTAGCACTTTCCCCTTAAGAGTACATGGATTCGTAGGATGGACAAATGACAACCCACAAATCTACAGTGAGCTATTGATACTAATTCTTGTATCCTTTAAATGAGGTGTCGATTGCGTTAAAACAAACAGTAGGCTGAATAAATGCAAAGACGTGTCTGCACCATCCAATTTTTACTGTTCATACTAGGACATTAATAAGAGGAGATTTTGCTCGAACATCTCGAACTATAGTCACACAAACACGTACATGTAAGTATCAAAGTAGGCAAACGAACGCCTAGTCAGACCATCGCATGAATTAAGGAATCAAATAAGTTGACCAAAGCGGTAAAGCAGCGTGCATTATTAATAATAAAATGTTTATTGCTATTTTATTAAATGCACATTTTGCGCATTAAGTTGGAATTTGTTGATTATGTTGGGAATATCACATATTAATCAAAGAAATGGTTCAGTTTATTTACAACAACCTAAAGGCCGCCATCTTGTGACAACTCTAACTCTAGGTTGCACTGTACAACTAGATTGTAGCCGCAGGTGGGCGTTTTGTACTGCCTATAAATTCAATACTTGGATAGGCCTGGGGTTTGGCGGTAGTTTTGAGGTATGCATTACTAGAACGTTCAGTGAACCAGGTTTGCTTGAATATGTGAACATGCCAGTGAATGAGAAAAGTCCATTGAGTTCGGAATCTGAAGCGATTTGAGATAAAATGACTCACACTTGAACATTTTCATTTTTTGATAGAGTTTTCGACAGAGTGGACGAAAGGCGGCAAGCCCAGTGATGCAATGCACAAACACTCACATACGTAGGCAAATCCCAGTAGTGATTGACTAGGCTTGTTCACCTCGAGTTATAGTGACTAAGGTTCTGAAAGAGGTTCCAACTGAAATCGCCTTTCACATACAATCCCATGAAAATAACATTCACTAGATATCCCAAGTGACCCAAGGGTCCTTCCCATAGAAATGTCTGCATTTAGGTAAATTGTGTGAATCCCTTAACACAAACTCGTCCTATGCTGATGAGCTGCCTTCTGCTCTCAATCAAATAGATGTCAACAGGGGCTCTTTATTTGTTAGCCCCATGCACTGAGCATCGAATCGTTCGTACCTAATTATTGAAAACAAGAATGTTACCCCGCTTTATGGAGGCCCAGTCACAAAGTGTTATTTCAAAATTCCAACGGAGCAACGCTGTGCGTTGAATGGGTATCTTTTGCTGGGATCGTTTTTACTTTTTGGCAGTTGTACTCAATGCAAGGTCAATATGCCCACCGATGTTCAGTCCCGGCACCGGTACATACGTGTAATTACAAAATATATACAGAACAGTGTATCGACATTAGATGTGCCTTCTCCGAAATGATAATTTGCAGTGAGGTTTTGTGACAATTACCTTTCCCATACCAGAATACCAGCTACTATAAGTTACATATCGTCAACTGGTCGAGAGCAATTAGCAAACGAATCCGATATAATGGGTTTCATAAAATCAATAAACTCAATTGCGACATTGCATATCGTGTCAACTTGTTGCAATAGAAGTGGCTCGTAATTTGATATCAGTGTGTTCACGGCATATTGCAGCGTATTACGTAATTGCGTTTCCAGTGACTTCCAGTTGATGAAACAAAGCATGTCTTAACAACTTATCCATAGTTGTTCCACCTACGATAATGATCAAAAATCATCTCACCTGTTTACAGAGCATTAACACTATATTAAAAAGACGCATACACTGTTAAAATGCCAATACCTTAATGCACATAAAATTCCTTAAATGTATAGACGCGGTTTCTTTTATTTCACTGACAGCGATTTTTCAGCGTGTTTATATTTACCGATCAATGCTATTAATTTGTCAACCCCGTTCTTCATAGTTCGTTTAGTGAATAGTGTGTTTTTAATGTTTATAACGAAATCTTCAATACAATGAGTATACATTGCTCAGAAAGCTCCAAGAGGCATCATATCTGGGTTAAACAAATACAAAGAAATGTATGAACAATTATTATACACAAATACATAGATTAAAAAACTGATGTTAAGATTACAATAACAAATGATTACGAATCTAAATAAATCATTTTCATACACAATAACTTATTTTACATGTATACAATTCTATCCACTCACACAAAGAGATTTAGTATTGTAAAGAAATTTTGATAAAACATTTGAGTTGAGTTCTTGACATCCATATAGAAAAAAATTATTATTGCCATACATTTCAGGAATATCGGAATATTTTTTGTACTTGGGGTATTGTTTGAGTGTCTACAAAAGCTGTACCCTCTGCTTCTTGCATACCTCACAAGCAAAGAAAACATCACCATTTGTCTGAGAGACTCCACAGGAACACAGGCAAAATATTATGTAAATTATGTATAAATTTCTCGTTGTTTCGGAATAGACCGCATCTTGATCTGTATAGGATTATTTCACGGTTGCGAGGAAGTTGGAATGATATCAATGGGACTGGTGTGTTCTGCTTGTCAACAGTTCAAAACCCAAGAAGTTAAACTATTCACTGTTCGAAGGTCTTGTAAATAATAACCAATAAGATGTCAAGTGAAAGTATATCAAGATTTCTTAAACCCACACGGGAAAAGTTGCATTAGTTTAAATAGCGTCCAATAGTCCTCAAACCTGAAGATAACTCGTTCTAGAACTAACTTGTTCTAAAAAAGTCTGTGTGTGAACGGTGTAACGCCGCCGACACGCTGAAACTAGATAAGTCTTATCACCTCTATGATTGTCCCGGCTGATTGTGCCTCACTGGCAAACATGCCGACGAATCAGAGAGTGATAAGGTAAGTGAATGAAAGGGTTTCATTATCGTAACGTTTCGACAACTAGAATGAAGATAAAGAAAACAGACCTAGTCCACGGCGCTCACAGGAATGTACTTTCGACTGATCGGCTATTGAAGAACCCAGTAGTGGCAACCGCCATGATCTAAGTGATGGCGTCGTGTGATCGCGCGGCAAATTTCCTGCACGTTTGGCAATACTTAGTTCAATAATGTCTATTAATGCAGTCTGAAATGTTTTGAATTGTACAGTTTTCTCTATTTTTACATTACAGTGACATGAATTAACACCCAGTGCTATAGTTAACTAGCGTTTGGCACAATTTGCCAAAAAAACCACAAAGCAGTCGTTGTTTAGAACTTTGACTAAACCACAAAATATCAGCACTAACAAATTACTTAGTTAAAAAAACGCTGATTTTGAGATGAGTTTCTGTTATTCTAACGTTAACACGACACATCAAATTTCACACTTTTGAATTAAAACATGACGAAATCCCGAAATTTGAGAACAATTAAGCATGACCTGGTCCCAGATATTACGTCTAAACTCATACTAGAAATTTTAGCATTTACGGTGTACGATTATCCTCAAAGCATGACAATTGAATTGGTCAATTTTCGAATCGAGTAATATTTTTTACATAGCTTAGTAATTTTAAACGCCATGATCTAATTAATTTTCTTAAATTTCCGTTTGAATTTAATTAGAATGTATCCAACACATTAAATTGCGTCATTCTAAACACAATTGTAAACCTTACACGTCATGCGCGCACCCGGGGGGGTGGGGCTCGGGGACTTCGAACGAGCCCCCCATTTGGCGAAATGGGCAAAATGGTCCGCCTCTGAGACACAAAAAGTCCGTGAAAATGAAACAAAAGTCCACCAAAAGTCCACTAAACAAGCGCAAAACGCAATTTACAGTGTTGGCCCCGTTTTTTTAGTCCGCCCGCATTTTTGTTACCAAAAGGTCCACAACGTCAGGAATTCGAGCCCCCCATATTGCCAGTGGAGGCTAGGTGCGCGCATGCTCGTACATTACATTGCATTACATTTGCCGTTTTGCCGCGAATTAAAACTCGTGGATAGTGACGGATTCTAATTTATCAAGGAAAAAACTTCACGTCTCATTCGCAAAAACGCAAGTTGTTTGATAATCCAAACAGCATAACGTTATCGCATTCTAGTGAAATACTTCGTCAACTCGACCTTTTGAGATCAAACTCTCGTATTCTCACAGTACGCTGTTGGAGCTTAAGTAGCACAAAACCATAATCCGTGTATACGCAGTACCCGTATGTAAATATACATGTACACCATACACAGCTATAAACACAGGAGTTAAGCATAAATTTGCATCGCGTTCGTATAGAGAAAAAAACGGACATATGTTGCACAAGCAGGTTTTGCTAATATAATGAGAAGACTTCCGTTATAATTGCCTTGAAACTGGGTTTCTCCGGGGCCCAGGAGTACCACGCGTCTTTTTCTCCAAAGGTAAGTATCGATTAAGAAGGAAATTGGCTGCAAGCACAGTTAATGAAAATTTCGAAGACGAAAAAGTACTAATCAAAGGGTAGATGGCCTTCTGCCCCCCTAAACGTTTTAGTTCGACATTGGTTAAACGTGTTAAGGGTAAAAAAGGAACTCGACCTATTAGAATGCCACTGGACCCAAGCCATGAGATGAAAAAAAATTAATGAGTACATGACTTGGTAGCCTCATGTTAAGCGGCCTTTACTTTGTTGCGTAAGCAAAGGTTTCCAGCACTTAAAATGAATAAGTAAGGCAGTCATAGCCGAATACTTGATACTATACTTCGGAAGATTTCTACAGCATTTGATTAATCCGGCAATGATACTTGAGATTTTACATCGCACCGATAGTATCGACGGACGTCAAATTTAAGTTATCTCACCCCAAACATTTCGTCAACAAAAAATTTACCGTTTTCAATGATTCTTTGTGTGTGTGTGTGTGCGTGTGCGTGCGCGCGCGCGCGTGTGTGTGTGTGTGCGTGTGCGTGCGCGCGCGCGTGTGTGTGTGTGCGTGCGTGCGTGCGTGCGTGCGTGTGTGAGCGTGTGTGAGTGTGTGGACATGTCCTTGCTGATGTAAACGCATTAAGGTGGAACTTATCACTTGAAATCGAACTGGAAAACATGTTTGACCCTTTCTGTTCTACTGAATACCAACTTGAAACGCGTTTCTATAGTTCTTTGCTTGAATAAACTATGGTTTACATGTACATGGATGACTGTGTAAATGTATATTTACATTGGATTACACCAGCATTAAAGTTGAAGTTTCTAATTAGAACTCAAAATATCGAGTTTTTACTCAAAATCTCCAACTTCTACTCGAGATTGTAGCTCGGGTCTTGGGGTTACCAAGTGCAAGCTTGAATTTGACATTCATTCGCGTAAACCATAATGTACTTGAGTAAAGAACAATGGACAGATATTTTAGTTTTTATTAAAATGGAGTGGAAAATGACAAAAATATTGTCGACTTCGATTTCGAGCAAAACGAAAAGACCCTTGGGTCTGTTTTATAAAAAGACATTTGGTTTTACGCTCCAAACAAATATTTCAGAAAAATATAATAATTAAATCTGACTTCAGAGAACATACAGATTGCTGCTAGTCACAATGTACTGAGATAGTGTCTATAGGTTAGCTCTATACAGGTGAAGCGGCATTCATAATTACTTGGCCAAACCCTTTTTTAGCAACAATGAAATGGGAGCCCCACTATATTTCTGCCTGAAGTCATTCGTGAAATAGACACCTGGTCGCATTGCTGATGTGTGGCTTTAAGATATTCAGCACTCAAATTGAACAACAAATTTTTGCAAAGTGAACCGAACAGCTAATGTGTTCTGGAAAAGAAATAGATACACCCATTGTGCGTCTTATGTAAAGTGTATATCCAACAAAACCGTCTAGTAATATACAGGAACCATGAAACTTTCACCCAGTACTAGCTTTTCAGGAGATTTTCTAAGGAACGCATGGCAGCAGGTGATGCGTTAAAACGGAAAATCGTGTTGCTGTCTAAAGAGATAAGATAACAGAAATAAATGTGTAATGACAATTTTGACCGAACGATCATGTATTTACATCCATTTGTAAGTCTAAATTGCGTTCACATGTACTAAGTGTAAATTCGCACGTGTATAATTTTACATTTTCACGACCTCAGAAGGCAGTCTCAATGTAAACTCAAGTGAAGCTTTACAAATGGGTGTATTTTCGTTGACACAAAAATAAATATACACTTGTGTGTAAATAAAGCAATATAGTTGGGTGAAAACAACATCATACAGACAGGCTTTAAGTCGGCGACCCCCTAATTTTTCGTCTTGTGTGGGTATCAAAATAAACATTAAAGAAATAAGTAACGTTGTTTAAGTCAAAACGCTAAAGATTCGTCAAAAAACGTTTACTCGTGACCTAAGAAAATCAGTGACTTGGGCAACATAATTAAAGAGGCCCTCAATCATTAATTTAATTTAAGGTGACTTTATGTAACCCATGTAAATTTCAATTTTTCCTTAAGTGCCTCTGTTTACGCGGTTTCAATGGAAAACTAATTCGATGGTTTCTCGTGTTAGCATTTTTGTAAAAGGCAAAGACGAAAATTTGAAAAAAATCAAATATAGATTAAATCTGTGTCGAAACCCTCCCTTTAAATCAACAAGCCTAACGTAGCAATAAATTAATTTCTCAGCTTCTGGCGAAACAGCTTTGTATTCAAACGACTTACAATGTATGAATAGAAACCGTTGTGTTACAAAAGCAGTACCACCAATGGTACAGACAATAACATATTGATGTCCTCAGCCTCAAACGATACCAAAACATCATCAGACGTTTATTCTCGTGTTATTTTCCATTATAACTGCAACTTACCCACAAGGCGCCCTCTCCCGGAAACTGGATGCTGGTACCATCTTTTTTGTCAAGTTCTTGCTTACTGAGCGGTCTAACTCTGAAAGAGTAATAGGCGTGCTTTCACATCAACAATGTCTATTGATCACATTAAAATGAGCATCGATTTCGTAAATCATCGAAGATAGAATTGATAGCTCCATTTTTTGAAATCTCAAAACCACATCAGGTTAACTATAAGGCCTACAAAAACTTGCAAACTTCGAAATATCGTATCTCAGAAATGGCTGCTCGGATATCAATGAAGTTATCAGAAACTTTGATTCGGAATTATCTTCAAAAATTATTACTTTTCCAAAAATCAGGGAATTTAAGACTTTTATAAAAACTCAAAAACTCAAACAGAAGCTATAATTTAGAAAAAATTGTAACAGCTGTTTTAAAATGTCATACCGAAATAAATCAGTCTTTTGATTCCGATGTTTTGGTAGAGTAAGTGATCAATTGTAATGAGACGTACACTCCATACATACATACATACACACATACACACATACATACATACATACATACACACACATACACACATACATACATACATAAATACATACATACATACATACATACATAAATACATACATACATACATACATACATAAATACATACATACATACATACATACATACATACATACACACATACATACACACATACACATATACATACATAAATACATACATACGTACATACATAAATACATACATACATACATACATACACATGTACACACATACATACATACATAAATACATACATACACACATACATATATACATACGTGCATACATACATACATACGACAAAATACTCAAATCCACAGAGCTTAATTGTCATTTTAGGTTGAAAAAGAATTGCACTTAGCATTTGCGTATGGTATGATTACGTCTACGCTTGTACGCTGACTGAAAATTGAATCTAGTGAATCGTACAAGATACAGCTCAAACGATAACATTTGACTAGGTTTATAGCCCGGTAACAGTTTTCAAAGAGCTTAATTATTATTCTTTTTATTTTGCAATTTGATTTTTACTCAAATGAGTCCATAACGTCAAAATGATGACTACTAAACTCGAGAATAAACTTACGCTTTCTGTTATTAAAATTACCAAGTTTTTATAAGTGGACGGTCTTATGGCGTGAGAATTTCTGAAAGGCTGGTTCAAAACTACACTTAATTCTCAAATAAATCATTTTATATTGATAAACCTCATTATTTATTTGAAGAAATAGCAAGTCATTGGTTTCCCTTTCGATTCTTTCACTGAACCTTTTCACGGAATTAACCGTTAACGCGAAAAGAACCCTTTCAGTTACGCACAGAGTAGTTACATCACAAATAATCAAATGAGGCAGTATTGTGTATTAATACAAGTTTCTTTTCCGGTCTTGCGTAAGTGTGTATAAACTTCATAACTCATCACAGAGGGATTGTAGAGAGTGTCAAACCAACTGGAAAATACATTACCATTGGACAAAAACATACTTTCCCCATTTTCTCCCTGTCATGTTTTACTGAAATTGTCATGGCTTGGTTCTAAGGTATTAAGATATTACCAATTCAGCGGGAACCTTTCCATTAAGCTTGTTTTAGTATAAACTCGTTAAATTGTATTGTTGGCATGATAAAAATATTGAACAACATTTATACCGGGACGCGTGCAATAGACCTGCCACTGACTTCACAAACACATGGCTGCGCATGACACTGCGATGACGCGACCAGGTTCTGTCACATCAAGACGAACAAAATATGTCTTCCATCCATTCGTCGAGTCTTCGATAGGGGGCCTCCAACTGTTTATATAATGAATTCCCACAGTCGATGCATTGTCCTTAGTAACAATCATAATCGCCTGCTGTATGCAGGGCTTAACTTGGCCAGACACCTGGTAATAGGTTAATTACAAATTTGTCATAATGGCTGATTGGTAACGATCACTATTGTTAGATTGAGTAGCATAAACAAAAAGGTTGATTAACATTATTTATATTGAATGTGTTTCTCGCTTGGTATAGTTGGCCACTGTAATGGTTGGCCGCAGCAGTTTCAGTTTTGTTTGTCTTTAATGATGGACGACAAAAGGAATACTCAAGCCTACCTGCATACGCATTGCACAGATTCAGTAGTCATGAATACTCTGCGAACAATTCTAACTCCACATCATTCTAAATTTCTATGCGGATACAGTTCATCGTAGCACCAACTGGTCTGTCGCTTGTTCCTGATATCAGTTTGCTGTGTCGAGAGCCACTACACTAAACACGACGGTGAGGATTACATCGGCTCATATCATCGATATTTGTCCGAAATGTGTCGAGTTGCGCCTCAGGTGCGATAAGAAACGAAGTATAGTAACATTAAATTCGATTTAAAACTAATCCTCTAGTTTGCAAAGGAGATATACCGAACTAATACCTCCACTTATTATCACACGCAGAGTTTGCGTGTAGATTAAAATTTCGCCACGAACTTTGAAACTGCGCCATAAATGAGAGAATTTTAAATGTCAAGCACGTTCTCCAAGACTCTTGAAGTATTTCATTGTCAAAAGTCCCACACTGTGGACACCTTCATGTCCTCGTATCGCTAATGCCGCGTGATGTACCTGTACAGCGAAGTTGCATTTATCACAGAAAGTTATGTACACAGTATCGAGAAAATCTTATGTATACCCTCCCTATACAACCAATCGCCAGCAGTTTACTCGACTCAATAGCAGGTAGTGAATGGACACGGGTTTCAATATTTGCTAAAAGGACTACTTCCGCTGTTGCTATCCATTAAACCTCTCATCAATTGACCGGCTGCCGGCCATGCCTTGTTTAGACGCGGACTACTTGGTCACCAAGAGAACATACAGTACGATCTAGCACAACTTGGTGTTTTAAAGATCCCCAAACCTTAAAATAGGCATGGCGGTTTTGTGTTCGAATGCTCTCTTCGAATGTTTTCAAACAATTGACCAAAGTGTTCAATTCGCATGCCACGTGATGCTGTAGTTATCAAGCTTAAGATTTTCAGGGTGATATCTGGCATTTTTGAAGGATCAGTTTCATTAAACTTTGTCAAATCGCATTGTATTGCTCTCAGTAGAATATTAAACTGTCAACCGTCGTCGGACCTAAGACCATGGATAATGCTCTGTGGTATAGCCACATGACGAACATGTATTGTTCCGATATCCAATTGTTTGAGAGCACTTTGTTGAGTAAATACAAACTACAACAGTTCCCTACTAATGTTAGTGCAAACACAACTGCCCTGGCATCAAAACTCATTATATACCTTCGGAGCAACATAAACATAGGCAGAATATTTAGAGTTTCGTCATACTGATCGGAAATTGCCTTGCTTGTTAGTACACATTTTCGTAAACATGAGTTTGCTGTGATTCAACATCACATCGACAGGTGACGCCCTAACCTTGAACTAGCAAACTCTGGGTTTCAGTGGCCAGAGCACTAACCAAACAACTCCAGTTGGGGACAACTGAAGGCTCATAGTGAGGCATCTCTTAATGATCTGCTTCAGGAACAACGTCCCGTGTATCATTACATTTCCTGAGTAAAAGAATCAAACATATAATGTAAGATGAGTGCAACCTTATCTCTGAGGCACGTTCATATACCAAAAAAAATTCCAGAAAAATTCCGGATTTTTAGGACTTTTGGATTCAAGATTAATCATACAATCGTCTGCGTAGTTCCTGGTCGTACGGTTGAGCGTCCAAGATACCACGCATTTGCAGCCACCAAGCAATCGGTGGGCAATTGTCACACTTTGATTGAAATTGAAGACGAATGGAAGTGATGATGGCGAATTAGCTTCTGACCAATTTAGTCGCCTGTGATATCACTATTTTATTATTTCGCATAAAAAACCTCGCACAAGATTTAAACTCGTCTTGTTCAATTCCTGTTGTGGTATTTTAGTTCATATTATTTCGTATATGTCGTTCTGTTTTCGGTGCAGGGATTTCTGAAGACTTCGATTTTAATACTCACCTCACCACCACGTTGATATTGTCTCCTTCCGCGCCGTCATCTTGGTCCACCGCTGACGTTGAAGACGCGGCACTATCCCTGTAACGTATGAATGCAAATGTAACTATATACCACTTCTCTAGCAGCTAATAGGAACGATGGATTTTATTACTACTTGACATTGGACGGGGAAAAAGAATTATCGAATACATTTATAACTTTGCGCATCCTGAGATTGTCTGTTCAGAAGTCATATGGGAGGGAATTTAAATATGAATTGTATTTTACGTACTGCACAAAAATGGCAAGACAATGTAATTTACAAATTTACGCTAATTTTTCAACGGAATGCTGATCAAATTTATGCCAATTTTCAATCAAACAATTGAAAAACTCAGTCCGTGTGCGACTATTTATCAAATGCAGATAATTGTCATTTTATTCGACTCAGTTCACATTCAATTCACATCCAGTTTAATATGCTTTCCTTTACCCAATCAAATAAAATGCATTGGTTTATCATGCGTGTTAGTTGTCTTCAAGTTGTAGATGACCATCAGACCTCGCCACGTGGACAGTTTACAAACAATTAAAAACACATTGCGCTGTGACCGGTTCCTCGTAAACTATAAGTGGTCATACGAGGACATAATTTTCAAGAAGAAATACGATCATGCACCTGCAAAGATAGCCTCGTTCCAGCCTCCAGCGCGCAGTCGTCTTCGCGCAAGTCGAAAACTGATACAGTCAACTTCATGACTGTGGCGACTAGACTTCCTTCTTCGGAAACTCACGTGGATTGACTAGCCTGACAGTTGTCGCATCAATGCGGCGCATTTTTTACGCACAAACACCCGCCCACTGATATAATAAATGTGTTGCCGGTACCCAACGGACATCAACACAAAATTAAAAATAAAAGGCTTGTATTGTGATGTGTCCTTGTTGGGAGGGTCAGCCTTCGTTGTTAGGTTACTCGACGTCGTCAGCCTATCACGAGCCAGAATAGATCTGGGTATAGGTACCTAGTCTCCTGCAAAGGCAGCCGATGATATTCCAGCTGCGGACTAAGGAAACGCAGATCTCCCCACGCTCTAGACCTGTCAAATTTAATTTCGTTTGCTCTGGTCTACGCGAAAAGCACTTTGAAGCATTAGACCTGGGCATCAAGGCGATTACTTGAAAATAAGATTAATGGTTCAGTTCAGCTGGTGATTTATCCACTTAGGTTCTATAGTTTCAGATGAATTTCTAGAAACTAAATGCAAATATGTAAGTGACCGCATTACATTTTGGAAAATCTAAGACCAGGGCCGGGGTCATTAACGCAAATAAAAAGTTGCAAGAACAAGTGCTTACCTTTTCATACCTGGGTAGGCTTTTTAAAAGGCGCCAAGATTGATATGTACTAATCACATAGAACGCACTCCAGCATTAACTTGAACGCTCCCCGGTTGAATGAGCTAGCACTGTGTGGCCTATTTATTTTGAACTATGAAACAGGGAGTATGACTCGAGACCAATTGGGTTGATCGGTCTGCGGTATAATTGGTTCGTAGTTCTCAGGTAGCCTGAGTGCAGTGGGATCCGATGTTACGGTTTCCTGTTGTTTATCAGGGCTGGGAAAGTATTCAAAGTTTAATAGGAGTGTACATAAATGATTGTTCACTGCATTGTAATTGTCAAATCGAAACGTATTGTGCAGAGCAAATCTTGCGCTTGGCTTGAAGTCCTGTCGGCAGCGCCATCTTACGCTTCACTGAGGAACCTAAGCTAAAAATAGCAACCGGTTATATTCAATGACAGTTTTCACCTGAACACGATGTAAACACAATAGGAAGTGGAAATGACGGTTTTGTTGATCAGCATGCGGCTAACCAAAATAATCAATACACTGTTGCTAGATGCGTAAAAAGCCGTCCTTTAACAAAAACTGCACTACATTTTCCAACTGTCCGTTGTTTTCTACAGCAAATGTATCATTGGTTGGCGAAACTCAGTTCACCAAATATTACTCTATCATATTTTTGTCTCTTTGTTTGCACGATGCAACATGCATCCCGAAGTAAGCTCAGGGCCTGCGGCTTTTGGGCGAAATCGGAAGCAAGATGGTGCTGTGACGACCACTTTTGTGAAATCGTTTCGTTCCCTTGAGAGAATCTGCTAAAACTTAGTTCAGAGATTGACCTCGTCAAGTGCTGTTCAAAGCGAGTTCAATCCGTTTCTCGCTAATACTAATGGTTCTCGATGCTTCGATTTGATGAACATGGGTAAAACTAGGAGATTTTTTGGTCATTTTGTTACAGTGTATATATAACTTGATATTAAATATATCACGAACCTTTTCAGCCACTTTTCTTAAAATGAAATAAATAGCGCCAGATTACACTCTTTTCCAGTGCGATATCTCCCTACAGGTGGCGCTGTGGCAAAGGAATAAACAAGTTACCAAATCGCCAACAGATCCAAGTGGCTTAAAGTCGTAGTCCCTCCCCGGGGGGGTTCAGCCCTTATGACTGGCGTTGGGCGCCGTGGCCGTGACTACCGACGATTTGCAGTCCCATCCTCGTTATACAACGATTTGTCTATCTCGACTTAAATATAAGATTTTTCTCTACTTCCAAAATTTAAAACTTCCATATTCGTTTAGTTAGTCAAAATTGAGACAAACTTAAGTCAAAAATTAAGTCAAACTTCAGATCTCTTTCTTGAAAAGGACTTGAGGCAAAAGTTTTATCTTAAAATCAGCTGAAATTTGAGATTTTTCTTAGCTAAGTCAGTTTTCTTGGAACAGGCCCCAGGAAATAATCTCCTTGGTCCTTGTTACCATGGTGCTTGCATGTTGTTGATGACATTATAACAACAAAATTGCCAAGAGTGTTTTAGCTTCTTCCTGGTTTTCTGCGCAAAAATGTCGGTTATGGTTTCAAAAATTATGACGGGATATCATCCAATTGTTTCACTTTGCCAGTCACTGACTGGCGATACCATTCATGAAAATCAAAAAATTTAGGTTAAGCTCCTTGCTGTTTTGTCTGCAAATTTTTCTACCAGGATCAAACGATTTTAAAAACTGGGCGTTTATTCGATTTTCAGTTCTTGAGTTGGCGGTGAAACGGTTTCGTTTGTTTATTGCATGGGCACGTCGATCAAAACATTAATGTTTATTTCCGCTGCTGTGGAGATAGAAAAAATTTTTTTTGGTGACCACGCTCATCTGCATTACAGCAGCTGAAACACCGAGTTCCAAAACCCTTCCGTTTATTAATTCGCTCTAACTTGAGTTGCGTTAAGTGCGAAAATATAAAATTAATCGACTTACTCATTGTATGTGCATGACCCTTTATAGCGAGTTTAATTGAGCTACACTCCCAAAAATATAATCTTGGAACTTGTCTGGTCAAAAGTTGTATTACCTCCATTCTCACACACAAGCTTCGTGAACATTCAGTACGCATAATTACTGAAACGAGCTGAGATCTGAACCTAATTAGTGCCAAAGGCTAATGAGTTCTGCACGACACTAAAAAGTTACCATGGTAATCGCTGTGATCTTGTTTATCCACCATCTACTCAAGTGAAACAGTATTGTACCTGACGCATCTTTACTCAGATCACAACATGGAAAAATAGTCTGAGGAAAAGTAACAACAAGTTTAATGCTAAGAAAATCCGCAATTAAAGGCNGAGTACGCCTCTGAAAATGGTCAATGCGGCACGAGATTCATCCCTAAATTCATAAAATGTGAGAGATTTGAATGTACTGTTATCATACAATTAATCAGTAACAAATAGATCGTGCAAGACGTAGATAAATAGGGCGATATGTGGATTCTGGATTTCTTGAATAAGCTGACTTGGGGGGAAGCGACTTGATCACTAACTTGAAAAATTAAAGTAATGCTGGTTTGTTCTTCCTCGAGAGGCAACACAAACCATCGGAGGCAAAACGTGTTTGGGAGTACCGGCAATCAATTAGAGATGAATTATTGAGAAAGCATGATGGCAATGAATTTTTGATAACCCGAAAAGCTAATCAGAGCAGATTGAAAGTAACTCTTCTTCTGACATAACAGTCAATAGGGTGGTTATTGTAGCGAAGGTACACTGTAGAGGGGCTAAAGGATACACAATGCACATTTATAGCCTCCAGTAGTTGGAGCAATAAGATTTAATGGAATATTTGTCAACATTCGACGAACATTTGACGAAATTTTACTTCTTACACACAGCACCTACAATGTAAATCGCATGTCGCGAATCAAGGGTTCGTTCTATCAAAGGACGGACACCTAGAAAGAGTTCCGTAGCTGTCTCAAAGATAGAAAAATCTAGCCAAAATTACGTGTTCTCATTAAAAATGCACGGCAATATTTCACGTAATCTCGCGAAATTTTGCTTTTTAGCGAAATCGTAGCGTAGGTCCTAGACTTACTGAACTCTACCCTGGCCTTTGCCTAGGGGGCGCTGACTTCAGTTTTACTGGTACACAGATCCTGAACGTGGTTTACGAGTCAGTGGAATATGAACAAATATCAAGTTTACTTCAAAAACAACAGTTTGCTCTTATTGGAAATGCAACATCGTATTTGCAAGATTATTCCTATGAACGTCTTAGCCATGACTAGGCAACAACATTTAATGAAACAGGCCTTAGGCTATCCAACCGCATTAAATGTTCACCGAAAGTTTACAAAATAGGATATAAAATGGCTTTTATTTTCAATCTGAGTATTGCAAGACACACAAAATGAAAATATTGCCAATTTGCACCATCGGCCAGCACTTCCAATTGAAAACTGAGTTGCTTCACATCGGTCGTGGGGATCTCAGGATTCTTTTTGATTGTGCAAATTGATATTTATTGTTCCAAGGACTACTTTTTGTTACAGTTTTGTATAGAGTTTATCAGATTCAGATATCATGTTTAGCTCGAAGACTGGACAAACATGCTCCTTTAAAGTTATGTTGGAGAGGAAAAAATAACTAAATCATTTGGCAAACTTCGGAACATCATGACGCTATCTCAGAAGTGTCCGATGCACTCTTCTCCCGGCCAAAACGACAATAGAAATTATTTTCATATGTTCCCAAAAATAAGGCTTTTGTGATTTTTGTAGAAAAAGTTATAAGTTGCATCAATTTGAAACGGAATTGAAACTATAGCAGCATTTTTCAGATTTCCTCTTGAACATTTCTATCAAACAAAATTTGGTCGTGTAATTGATATCATTATTTTGCTGTGAATGCACTGTTATTGTTTTGATCAATTTTAAGAAATCGACATGGTCACGTGACTCAATTAAACAGATTGATGTTAAGTCAGAAATTGAATTTTCCCAGGTTTCTACTTTAACAATGTTTTTAATTTTACAGACTGAGTTAAATATTTAGATTTGTTGTTATTTGCTCTACACAGACTCGTGAATAAGGCCCTGCACAACGTTAATCATTCGCAACGGTGCGAAAGTCATAGATTATTTTCAAAACCAAAGCATTGATAAATTGTTCTTATTTGTTTTGTAAACTCAAATTTTCTCGGGAAATCATTTGCGAAAAGAGTTGTCCATAAAGTATTAATAAACACAAGGTCCATCACGTGGTAAGATACTCGCCGATTTTCGTGTTTTTTACGTTATCGTGCATTAAGACAAGCAGATCAATATGTCTATTGATAAGGTCATTGCCAGATCCAAGGAACACGGTAACTGACGGACACCTGCATAGTGCTTAAGAAATCATGGATAAAGAAGTCATTTTCAACTCATATTTTGCAGACATTAGAAAGTCCTACCCAAAATAACTAAATGCACGTAAATCTAAGTAACATATTATCTGAGTTCATTGTTCCAACTCAATCTATCGTGAAGTTGGTTTCCGTTGATATCATAGTACATGAAGCATACAGGTACTAAATTTTAAAAGTACACTTTAATTTTACACCGTATTCCACTAAGCTTCTAATGCAGTCCTTACTGTAGGTGAAGAAATGGCGTTATTTATCTTCTAGATAATCTCTTCTTCACATTTTCCTTTTACGTTTTGTTATTATTTCGAATTGCCATTTCCCACTAAGTGTTTCTCCAAGCGATTCCAACAGCAGATTAACTTGATAATTCAGGGCAAAATTATTGACGCTAAGTCACCCACAACAATTGACTATTCACAACACATAAAACAAAAGAATCTCATGAATGACTGCACCATTGTTATAGTCAATGAAGTGAAGTGTAGTCTACTCGATAGTCAATTGATCAAGTGCTTGATTAGGGTGAAATACAGGCATAGGTCAAATCAAATCAAACAAGGCTTTAGAGGCGCCCCAACTTCCTAATGGTTGTCTTTGTCGTTGGTGTCTGAAACAAGTTCGTACTCAAAGGATCTAACCTGCATTACCCTTGAACTTCGATGCAAAATGTAGTGAATTAGAATGATTAGATGGCGATGCTCCTTTCTTGCACTGCTAAGATACAGCGATGGCTTATGGGAAGAATGTGAGACGTGTTAATAACATTCACAACTTACCGGAGTTATTTGCTACAAAACAGTGCTGTTTGACAGAACCGTATGTTTAATAGTACGATGGCAACAGTATTTCAATGGTGTTTAATTATGAAACGAAGAGATCAATCTGGTTGTCCCTAGAGCCCAGTTGTCAAAAATTCTTTAGGAATGATGACACTCGTAGGTGTCATGACAGGTGCTGTGCTTCGTCTTATTAAATGTTATGGTAACGCTAACTTATGGTTACCATGGCAATATTAGCAGTCTCGGAATAAGCGGGATCTCAGATTGTGCACCATTTATCATTATAACAATCGAAACAAGCTCGACGAGTTTTCATTGGTTGAACAATCTGAATAAAACATTTAAAGAGATAAAAAAGATAAAAATGTAAAACGTACCATGGCGGCGATCTAACTTGAAAACGGATATCTTCCTCTTATACATGTATATGCTTAGTGTGACTTACAATTCACATTCACCAAACGAAAAAAACTATATGAGGCTGAAAACTCAAAAAGTAATTAGTTTTTATCATTTTTGTCCCAAAGACCTTACCAACGAAGGGTCGATCTGCCCGTGAATTTCCGTCTTGAAGATTTTGGAAACGTTTTCGCCGTCTCAGCATCTTCCGAGGCAAAGCTTTTGCTTGAACTAACTCTACTCGAGTTGTCGTTAGAACTCCCGTCTAATCCAATGCTTGTCGTCTTCACCAAAGGCGGTACCCCATATTTTGAACTACAGTTTGAAGAATTCCAAACCGTTTCCTCATCGACAATTTCGTTAGCGTCTGCTATTTCTAGAATCTCGTTATCTTTATCTGTCATAATTTCCGTTAATTTAAATCTCGTCTACACGTTTTCTCCATGGTATGTAAAATGTTGGCTGAGATTAATTCTAAAACCTCTCTCTGCAATCAGACTGGATTAGTCCATTTCATAATCGGATGCTCAAGTCTGAATAACAAGTCCCTCGTTTATAATCTTCATCAAAATGGCCAAATATTCGTTAAAGTTTCGTGATTACCACAAATTATGGTTGCAGATCGATAGTGCGTTCTTCCACCCAGTAGCGTCTTCCTGTGCGGCATCTCGATTGTTTTATTGTGAGTTTTCACAATATCTAATTACAATGGCATGTCATGTGATAGTTTCCAAGAGAACAGTTTTCACCCCTTACGGCATCTTCCTGATCACAGAGAACTCCTAGCGCGCAGCTGCTGTTGACCACTGTCAAACACAACATCGTGTCGTCTGCGCCGCACTACCCTCTATACACACGTCGGATCAAACGGATCGATACAGCAATACCTCAATAACAAGAAGGCGCTGTATTACAGCGCTTAATCCGCTTATAAACAAAAATGTTTCACTTGCTCTAGGCAAGATTGAAACTCCTCTGAAGTTTACTAATTCGTCTTAATCTGTAGAGAGTTGTTCCACTGAACTACTATTCAATAATAGAAAATGTACTATTAAACAGAAACAAATGTAGGCTACGTATCGAGTCGTTTTTTAAACCAACTCAAGACCTTTATTCCTGTTTAAAATTGTAGTAAAATTGCTATAAAATTCGAAGTTTGATTTTTGAATGTCTGGTGGTGTGCCACCATCCTAGACGGCAGAGTTGAACAGTCATAAACTAAGTCTATTCACAGGAGCATTTCAAAACGATTTATCTGCGACGTTTTGAAGGAAAATTATCAGTTTTATGATCGAAAAACGCTTTTTGAAGGGTGGGATAGACTCCTTGGGGTTAGGACTTTCACCTGGGGCATGTTTCATGTAAAAGGACTGAAGACTTCAGTAGAACTTTCGTCTTACACTCTCACTTCACAAGCTCTGAGTAAAGGTTTAGCCAATCAATTGTTAATACAGCCTAGAAATAATTGATACAAATTATCTTATTAACAGGCATTTCTTAGCATATACTTTGTACTTTTGCTGAAGTGAGATTTGATTACTTTCCAGGAATAGCTTAATGTGTGCAACCTATGTCTTAAAACCCCAGGGGCTGGGGTCTAGTCTTTTCACTTGCAATCCTTTTGTGTCAACTCAAGATAAGTGTCTATTAGTCTGCGCTCGAGTACATTGGGAGGTTAATATGCGTATGAGTGTTTAGTCCAAGATCGAACTTGACGACCCTTAAATTCAAGCTCCAAGCTCGAGTAAAAACTCAAAAATTCAAAGTTCAGATTTAAATTTTTAACCTTAATCCGAGGGTCAACAAGTGCAAACTATGAATAGATACTTATCCACATAAGACGTTATGTACTCAAGAGTAGAACAATACACACATATCTTCAATATGCACACAATTTGAGCCAAAATACTTTCGATTCGGTGAAGATACTAGTAAAATTCTCATTTAAAATACAAACGCTTGAAAATCATGGTTGGAAAGTTTTAACACGGAACGCTCAAGCATAGTGTTGCAAAAGAAATAACGCTCACGTTCACGTGCCGAATGTTGTCAAATCACGCACATACATACACGCTGCTACTGGTAATAATATTTCGTACGACAATCGGCAGCTGCCGTTCATCTCCGTTAGACGTTTTAGCGATGCCAAGTTGGCCGTGAACAGAATGTAAATTTTAGAGGACGTTTTGGTTAAAGTCTTAAATTTATCCTCGTGTGAATCCAACTATAAACCAACGTTTGATGAACAAATTAATACCATCGTGTTGAAATTCACAAAAAATCATGGACTTCCCTTATTTTAAGTCCAACGCAGCGTTAGTTGGGTCAAGCCGAATTCTTAAACTTCAAACCGATAGAAATCAAGTTAAATGTAGTGTAGTTGAATACTGCAGGTGAAACAATCAGTAAACTACTTTCTGCACAGGCGGATTTAGGGGAAGGGGGGCAGGGGGCCCACCCCCCCCCCTCTTGGCTAGTGCAAGCAAAACTTAACACCAAGACCGTGAAGCGTGATGAAATATCGAGTTCACCAAGTAGGAACGGCAGCGGACGAGGGGGAACTGAGGCCCCAGAGCGCGGCGGAATCGTGTTCCGTTTTTTTAGTCCTTCGAACTTGGGAACACACCAGGGTCCACATCGCCGGCCCCGGAACTTTCGGGCAGCCTGTGCATACAATCACACTTTGCCCAATTCTCCGAGGCAGCATGTTGCCCCCCCCCCCTTATGGTAACCTATATCCGCCATTGTTTCTGACCAAGAGAATTGCTGCGTGTAAGTATGAGCGCTATGTTACTAGCCGCATTAAGAATCAAAACAAGTGGTTCCATCGTAAAACATGAACTAAAAGGTAGCACTGCAAGAGGCTTGAACGCTACATGAATGTTTTGTTCATAACAATCCAAATTGGCAAGAAACGTCATTTTTTGTAACAGATTAGGCACAACGCTATATAACAACATCGGTGGTTACGCTGTACATATGAATGTATACTAAGTAATGTTTAGATTTTACTAATCAGGAAAAACATACAGAGAGCCTTTAAAGGCCTTTGGAATCTCCCAAATTTACGATTGCATTTGCTAATCATGAGAATGAGCTTTTAAAAAGATACTAGACCCAACTAATTATCCTCCTGCCTCCTGCTAATAGACCATTGACATCCCATTGATAGAAGCTGGGGTCAACTACAAACTCATGCTCTCTGTCACACAAACTGGATGTTATGGTTCTTGGTGGGTAGCCTTTCCCTACAGTTGTTGTATAACTCACGTAAACCATAGGTCACGCTTGCATGTTTTCGAAGGAGTTTCAAATTTTGCTCCAACTATTTGAAGGTTGTTGAGGGTTACTGAGTATTATTTTGTTTCGAAGAACTAGATGGCAGCGTCATTTTCAATATCTGTTAATATACCAAAACAGGGTTTGGTATCCCTTTAAGTAAATCATCACATGACCGCCGGGTATACGCTGGAGCTGCTTAAAGTGATTTTCTGGTAATACATTCGTCACAACACAACAAATTCCTTTAATCCGTCTCATAAAAATTTGGCAGTAAATCAATGCTAATGATGCATTACATACGACCATATATAATACGTGTTCAAAGTGTCAACATAGGGTTCCTTACTGTAATCCACCTTAGTAAACTGGTATCAGACTGGGATTAGGTAGCCCTAAAACATAACGTCGTTTGCTTTGAACAGATAGCGCATTTTTAGGAAGCTTTGTTTCCCAGTGCGACACCTGTCGTACATGTAAAGTGCTTGCTGCTCGCAAACTGCAACGGTTTTGACATCTTCTAATTTTATAAATCAAATCCAGGATTTTAGCAGACAGTGTCAAAACCTTCTTCGTCCACCCTTCTCCGTGTACCAGCTCCTGGCAACTGGTAGTGACGTAACCAGGGCCCGGTCTCCAATCTTTTTACTCGAAATGGAACTCGAAATTAGGTTTGGCATTTTGTACTCTACTTTTGGGCGAACTCAAGATAAGTGTCTATTATTCTATGCTCGAGTACACAATAATTTACGTGGATAATTTATTGCCCTTAGTTCACAGTTTGTAAACCCAATATTAAAGCAATAAGTTCGAGTTTGAACTCGAAATTTCGAGTTTTTACTCGAGTTTGTAGCACGAATATAAGGGTCTTCAAGGGCAAACTTGAACTAGAAACTCCTATGCATAAACTATAATGTATTCGAGCACAGCCTGATAACCAATTATCTTAAGTTCGCACAAAAGGAGCAGAGAAATTGCCAAAAATAGTTTCGAGTTCGTTTCGAGTACAAAGATTAGAGACCGGGCCCAGGTAACTTATAATGCCGTCGTTCACTAGACGTAAAATTGTTGTAAGAAGACAGATTTGAAGTCTGATCAGTTGTCTAAGTTAAGACCGAAGAATTTTCAGAAAAGACTGTTTCTCGAATACTTTACTCTGTTTTTGGTCTTCAGTCTTAGACAGAAAGAAATTAAGTTGGGTTTTGATATTCGTGAGCATACAAAATACACTTTCGCGATTTGTTGCGAATTCCATAAACTAAGCGAGGCGGTGCGCTAAATACAGTTTTAACACTAATCTTGGTCTTAAGACTATAAATGAGAATTTTTTACATCTTGAATACAACTGGGGTCTCACGTACGTAAGAAGACCCTGGTATGACTGGAAAATATCATTTCACATGTCTCCGCCTACGACTCTACACCGCTTTTCCGGTTTTCGAATGAAAGCAGACGGTTTTCAATTTGACCAAAATTCCAACATTAAGCCTACTGCGTAGCAGGCAAGCTTTCGCTTGTAGCTCATTTCAGTCCTAATTTCGGTTTTACGAATTTCACGAAGACACGTCGATCTTAAGTTTGCTCGATTTCGGTCTAAATAGACAGAAACGGGTCCCCGAAATCTTAGCGTGTAGGGGTTTTACACGGTAGCTTGTTAATCTAGGCCTGCTTATAACGTGTTAATGGAATTCCAAGCCAGCAACAGTCTGTTAATACGACCAGTTGACTTTTTCATTTGCACGCGAATTTGATTCAGATTCTGGTAGACACAGTGGAATCCGTCACTATTACTGTCTTTCTGACATATTACAACGAGAGAATAGTGGACAAAAATATTGAAAACGAGAAATAATCCCAAATCAGACCGCAGTGACTGAATGGCGCTGAAACACCAAACACTAGGACTTTGACTGATCAGTCTAGTCGTGGCATTCCTTTTTGGACCAAGCGTGAAAATATGGTTCCGGAAATATCCAACTAAACGGGATGAACTCAGAATTCATTGCCATTGTGTCAGATTGTTCACTATCGTTGATTTGAGTGGGTAATTGAATATTGACGATAGAGACTGGTCTAAGCTACTGGAAAAAATAACAACGAATAACAGTTTTCAGAGCACCAGATTCTCCGTCTGATAAAGTCAAAAGGTTAGCACTGTAAACAATCGTACCTCTAACGAAGATTAGACAAGCAACACTCAACACACAATCATAGATCGAATTAATGCGTTATTTAATACAAATGCAGGCCTACATTAACGCGCTAACGTGTAAAACCCGTACGTTGTAACAAATGACAGACTTCTAATAGGGCCGTTCAGGATTACACAGATATGTCTCTTCTTTTCCCGGTGGTACGAAAGCGAGTTGTTTTAATTGGTCTCGTTTTGGAATCCAGGCACATTTTCATTGGTCATGTCTGAAACCGTTGAGCTATATGGCCTGGTAAATGTTCTGGATAACCGTGTAACAATACCGGAAGTGAATGGTATCTTCAAGAAAGTGGATTCTGCTCGATTCAAAAGTAACACATCGAGCTGGCTTTATCCTCTTGCTCCGCATTTGATTGGCTTTGATTTATGTTGGGACGACGAAGAGCTAAAACGTAAAGCATCCACGGATCATGATTTGTCAAGTTGTGAATGAGGAGGAAGCCTTTGGGGTCCGGATCTCCTGATCCTCCATTTTTGCATTGCTGCAAAGGTGGAATATTAAATGCTCCCTATGTCTGTCCTAATTGCCAGGCTCAGAATGCCACTAGTGAACTAGACAACCAGGCATCTTTGCCGTGTGACAAAATGAGTGAACGACAAAATTTGCACAGCTTTATAGACAAAGCTTCATCTGATCAAATATCAGGATAACGCATTGTCTTCTCCAACAATCAGTTAATTCACATGACCAATTAGTTCCAGTAGCAACACGAAGACCATTTTGCTACTTGACCATTCATTGTTTAAATAATGTAATCCGAAGTGAAACTTCAACTTCAGCTTTGACTCATCTTTTACTCTTTCTAATTTAAGCATAGTGTGAGACTTTTTAAAACAATGATGAATTGCAATCGTATACTAACCTTCTGTTCTTTAATTTCCACGCTTGTATGTTACTAAACGAGACCACTCTTGGTATTGTGGCTGACTCCACCACCCGTACTCGAACGCCGCTGTTTATTTCCTGGAGCTTTGTAATGTCATTCAAAGACGCTGGCCGCACGACATGGCCCGACCGTGTGTTCGGGTGGGCCGTCGGGGGCACTGAATCCGGCAAAACTGGCAGAACGTCATCATGTTCATCGTTTAATGCAGTGCCGTAAACGTAGTTGTCGTCCTTCTTAGAATCAGTCTCCTTGGCGATGTTTTCCATGACGGCAAAATCATGAATGTCTGTGTTTACGTATCACCAAAAACTTGAGAACCATCATTTGTCAAGCTTGATTAACACCGCTTGAGTTGTTCTCTGTTTGTTTATAGCTAAAAAGAAAGGTCCAGTGACAGATATTACACGTTCGTTTGGTTTAATAAACCGATTTTTCAGCTGTTTCAAAACACGAGTGAAGAGAAAATCGATAAGACGCTTTTCTTTTTAGAAAAGAAAATTTTGAGCGATATGGCAAGGAGCTTCTACGCCTTTCAGCTGACAGAATGTTGTCATTTATCTTGAAGCGATTGAGTGACAACCAAGGAATCGTATGTAAACATATTTTAGCAAATTAGATGTAAAAATTCAGTTGGCTATCGACACTTCGCCATCTAGGATACCCAAAGCTACATTTTACGTCTAAATTTTTCTGATAAACAAGTTTTCAAATAGCTCTTTCATCAAGTGTATTTTGTTTTGATCCAAACGGTTTTCAGAAAACGCTTACATGTCTTAGCTGGTCAATGAGCTTTAGATCTTAAACGATGAACCCAAGAAGTGATCAAGCAATTTTTTTACTAATTTGCCTTATAGACAGACAGTTTGAACGAAATTTGTATGATGTAGCCCATTCTAGTAACGCTACTGGGTTTTGCAGATTCTATAAACTAACAATTTAAAAAACATCCAAACATTGGCAAATTTGTCTCGTTATTATTCCTCGTAGTCGAACGGAATGTTTGTAAATATCAGTGAAGTTGAAATTTGACTCTACTTAAACCAGTTACTGTCATGTTGTGGGGTAAAAAATAACTTTCTTCGTTGTCGTACATGCAATTGCCATTTTTAAACACCGTCATCATTTCTCTATCCTTTCAGTTGATCACGATTAGCTACAGTATAACCTTTGGCAGTTTCCCAGACCACCACGCTGCTTCTGTGGCCAACCGTAACCCGCCAGTTGCAAGCAACTTGATGATCCTGTTCTGAATCATACTGAATCGCTAGTTCCTGACAATTTTTGATATCAGTTCTAATCTCAGTAAGGAAGGAGAGCAATTCTATGAATTCATGTTGACTAAAGCAAAACCTGTTTTTGACAGAAGAAACAGATTTGTTTATCTTTAAATGTGCTATAAAGCGACTGTATGTAAATCACTTGACTTTTTGATTTGTGCCTCTCATTGTCTTTACACTTAACTCATTACTCAACTCATATCAAAGTTAGAAGTGATTTCTAGCCAATAACCACCTGAATTCCATTATTTGAATGAGAATGGTACAATAGCTGAATCCCTTCAGCCTTAAAACACCCGACCCATTCTTTTGCCTTTGCTTCAGTCTAATTTTAGTTCTGATTTCTTGTACTTAAACTACAGAAAGTCATGCACCTTCAAAAGCATGAAATGATTTCTAAACATTCGCAAGAACATACGGTCCTTTGCTAACTAACTTTAAAGGGTGTCAAGCCGACTCCAGGTGCGACTTTAATGGCACCCTCACACTGGGGGGTGTAAATTATTACCTGGACTGTATTGTACTGCACACATAATTAACCAAAACATTAAACGTTTTATTGACATTTGTCCTATAACATAATAAAAGTTTTCTACAACAACGCAATTTATAATTGTAACTACTCGATTTGAGTTCCCGCTCTAGTCCAATTGCTTAACATGTGCAGGACAGCCTTAGTGAGTTTATTCGGTAACGTCAGTGAGCTTCAACAGATTCAAGAACGCTACTTAAAGAACTTTCTACACACTGTGTTCTGTTCCAAGGTGTGTTTCTAGCAACATGGACAAACTGTAAGCTTTTTTAGGAACTTAAATCAAGATAAGCAAATGTCAACTGCCAGCAGCGTCTAAAATATGAAACGAACATCTGGGGTCCAATAGTGTAAGCGCGTACATGTCAGGTACATGTAAAAGATAATAATCCTAGGAGCGCTTCCAGACTAATCCAGCGTTTTGTCACATACATCACATATTTCTGACCGAGTTGAATACCGTGTATATATACTGTTGAAATTGATGTCGTATTTTTATGAGGACTATAAATTACACTTTTTGTAGAATGACCTTATACGTCACTTTACCAACGAACAGGTAAAGAGAGAGAAATATGAATCCAAAATATATTTCCTTATTTGTAAAGTACATCACGGAATTGGTTCCTAGAGTACAGTAACGCCAGTCGTGAATCAAGTTGTTGTCCTTGCAGACTCTGCATTGCTTAGGAACCATTGATAGATAGGCCTACACATAGTCAGAATTCTATAACTGACTCCTGTAAGCTGTCCGCGTGCAGAGACCGCTGTGAAGAACTTGGGACGATCAAACATGGACTTACACATTTGGCTGACAACGAATGTTTACAAACAATCACAGAAAGGGTATAGCCCTAATCTAACTCATTGTAAATAAAAAGGTAAGAAACTAAAGGGCTGTAGAGCGCAACTTAAATAACATACTTACATCATCGGAAGTCATTCTCAAATCTACTGCTTGTTTGTCGATGTATGAAACGTCAAAAAATTCATGATTTTCTCTTCAAAAGAAAAACCTGATGCACTGTAGTTCAACAGTCACTGTCGTTATATGCAGGTGATTGTTTTGTAAGCCAAACTATCCGTTTACCCTTTGTGGAGTATTACACAGTAAACATGGCTTAATTTAGAATATTTAATGTACCACGAAAGCTATTGAAAATCTTCAGTTTTATATTATGTGAAGTGCGACGGTCTTTGTTAGTGCCCTGGGTACAATAAACGAGCGTTAAAAGTGGGCAATAATAATTTGTTATAACGGTTAAGAACATGAATAGGGTGTTTAAGAAAGCCAACAATTAATGCTTTGTTCGTGCCTTTACTTAGCCACTATTGTCGTTAACGCCAGGACCATAATGGAACGTTACTACCAGCTCTCAGCCATTCAGAACGGTCGTAACCTGCGACCAACAGAGGTCGCGAAATCATTGCCCTTTGACTCCGCTGGACTGAAGAATCGTGAGAACCCGTTTGGTTTGTACCACATACGCATAATGGACGGACTGACGTCACCCAGTCAGGCTCTATCAACACACAAAACCTATCCCTGGGTTATCTGGAAAGTACCAGGGTGCTTGGCATAAAACCAGAAAAACCGATGAATGCGAGTCAACCTGTCAATATCGTCACGGCTTCCACTTCGCTCCGCCACCGAATATTTGTTAAACACTTGAGAAGATTTCTGGACGTATCTAGGATGTACCTGACTAAAACCAAGCACGTTAAATTAAGTATTGGTTGGTGTGTCACAACAAACTGTTCCTATGTTACGTTTAGCAGACTTCAACCAAGCAAATCCTCAAGTAGAAATAAGTTTTCACATTCTTCAACCGTTTGAAATAGTTTCTTATAATGGCCGTGAGCGAATGTTTGAGTGAGCACGCGATCCGCTCTCGAGCGAAAATGTGCTAAACAGTGTAAAAGCCAGTTATACACTGAAAATAAAAATGTGACGTCTGTCTTTTGCAAGTTCAATATCTTCATACGATTTATTGAAAAATCTAAAAATGAAGAGAAACGTTCTCATCATTCAGTACATGGTTTCCAATCGAACCAGTTACGTGCTAGAAGCGCCCGACATCAAGCGTTAAGGCCTAACACTATTCTCAAGTACTTTGTAATTCACCTCATACTGAAGCACTTTGTAATTCATGCCATACTTACTGTAGAACAGTACGTTCTGCAGCTCTAACCTAAATTTCAAGAAACAACTCAAAATTTTTACGTATTTTTGAGAATAACTTTAAGTGAATTTATTCTAGCTAGTATCACTGCAAAAGCGTTTCACAGACGTAATTGACATGTATGAGTCGATGGGCTCAAAAAACGAACATTGCCAAGCTACTCAACAACCCTATTACTAATTAAGGTTGCTCTTGTGCCAGTAAAATTCTATATTCCCCAATATCTACATAAATACGGCTCCTATCAAATTCTACAAAGCCAGTCTTCATTCTTCGATATTCATATCACAAAGTGGTGGGTGTAAAGTACGTGTACGAATCTACTTAAATTGTTGAGACTTAACGAATTCCAGATGATCCTTAAATTAACGTGTAAATGAGACAAACGCCTAGAATGAAAGAGACTTTAAAAAAAGCGGCAAGCTATTTTGCTGGTTATTTGCTCCAGTTCCGTCTTAATGTCACCATGACTTTGTTTGGGCAGGTTGTCGTCCTCTGTTGTCTTTTGGTGAACAGTCTACATTTTGTCAAGACAGAAACCTCAACGTACGTAGATATCTGTTTCAGTGTTAATCACATCGGATTGAGAATAATGCATGCGAATGAAGCGTTTTAGCTTCTAAACAATTTGAAGTGTGGGTGGTATTTCAAAAAGTTTTGTGGTACATTATATATTTACCACTTAAAAATTCACCAAAAAGTCTCAAATATTCTTTTTTTATCTTGCAAATAACTCAATAACAATGAACGCGAAGTGTTCTCTCTTCTAAAACGATACATTTTCGGCAAAAGAGCACCATCAGCGCGGAATGGAACCCGCAACTCTCTCGGTCCCTGTCGCACGCTCTGATGGCGCGATCAAAGATATTATAATTCCTATACTGTGACTAGGATATCTTTGGAGCAGATAAATCCCCATGGATGAATACTTCAAGCGTATTAAGTTCATGCTTTACATATTATGAATTAAAACTCATAATCACTGGACTTGATGTCAGCGAATGTCTCGCAGACAACGAAGCGAATTTTTGGAGATTTGTAAAACTATCATAAAAACACAACTGATTTTGTTATTTTATATCTCTAGAAAAAACTGATCAACACATCAACACACCAACACACCAACACGCCAACACACCAACAAACCACCACACCAACACACCTACACACCAACACACGTACACACCAACACACCTACATACTAACACACCACCACACCACCACACCAACACATCTCTCCCGTCCAACAATAATCTCCAAAATGTGGGTCTCTTCATTAAATTGTTGCGGGTGATAAAAGTAATGCTGCTGGCTCAGCTGCCTTCGCAAGTCTGGTGTAAATTTTATTGCATCCAATCAAACCACATTTCGTCCAGTTTGAAATTTCAATTAAGACAACTGCACCGCGCACAAAGCGTATGCACAAAAACGCTTAGCATTCACTAATTTTATTCGCTGTCTCTCGTAAAAGCAACCCAAGTTGTTGCGATCGAAGTATTAAACAATGGGCACTTCTTTACGTACTATTTTAAAACTTGTCTCATTCTCAGTGCTAGAGACTGTGGGAAATGACGCTCTTGTGTACAACGTATGTAAATTTACGTGTGTGCGCCTATTTGATAAATGTTGGACATTTTTGTAAGGAGAACTTTAATAGATTGTTTTGGTTTGCATCAGGATAAAAATGGATTAAACATAGAATGTTATCAGCTGAATAATTGTGATTGTTGCATGACCCCAAAACATTGGCAAAGTTATGTGTTACGCCGTTGTGAGGCTACTGGGCCCTCTAGGTCAAAATTATCCTAACAGCCTACGTTGATCTCTTAGACGTAGGGATAATTCATTTACCCAATTATTGAGAACCAGCATTTGAACTTTGTTTTTTAGTTGCGTGAGATACATACCACCACGCCTTTTCTCTTGGTACATGCCTTGCGACTTCACAATAAACCGTGATGAAATGTGCGTCGTGTTGACTTGCCCAGAGAGTAAGTGATAAGATAAAGTGATGTTGATTGAGCAGATTCACTTGTCTGTTGTCTTTTGTTAGTAAAGATTCATAAGTATTCTTTTGTTTGTAATGATACATAACTACTTGTCCTCACTGGTTCCGTCTCTTCTAATGCGGCGACCTATCTACACCATTTTCAGTTACAATGCCACCTGCCTCCAACAGCAGCAAATCCTATCGGTCAGACTCGTAGGAAGGTAAACATTTTGGTGGGAAGGGGGGAGGGGGGCACAGACAAAAGGTCAACTAGCTGATCTCAACGTAATCGGTAGTCTGGTTCAACAAAAGTCCTCGTTTCCTCTCTGTCTGAAAACAACAGTAAATAAACTAGAAAGATTATTGTCACGGCGTGACAATAATGGACTTTGCGCGTGCGATTAAAGGAATTGTTATGGGACGTTACTGACAGCAACCCGTTTACCAATATGAAAAGGAATTCTTAAAATTGTAGAAGAAATTACATGTTTATATTTTGATGCCCTTTTCACTAATTGACCCCATCCGGTGCATTATAAGCGTCTTGAGGAGAATTATTGCAAAGCCCGTGAAAAGTGTGTTTAATGCTGAGATTCACAGTTGTCAAACGGTAGACACATCGGAATACTTGGTGGACAAATTTTCAGAAGAAAAATGCACCTAATGACCCCATAGTTGCACTAAATGACTTGAAACTTGTATTTCGAATTGAATTAGACGTACCAACCAGACTTGTGAATTTGAAGTGTCTAGTTTGCACTCAATGACCTTTGACCGATTTTCTCTGATTGGATAGCCCTGTTGCTTAGCAAAATAAGGTATTTTATTGGCATGTAGGTTAACACCAATGTGCTGGAATTGAAGAGAATTCCTTGAAAATGTAGGAGAAATAACCTTCTCAAAAATAGATGACCTTTGTACTAATTGACCCCATCTAGTGCATTACAAGCCCTTTTAGTAGAACTATTGCAAAGTCCGTAAAAAGTATATTTAATGCTGAGAATCACAGTTGTCTAACAGTTGACACATCAGCATACTTGCTGAATGAAAAGGATAAATAAACTAAGTCAAAATGCCCTAAAACACCGATATCTTAAAGGGATGTTTCCAGATTATCAAAAATTGTCTTGTGGAGTTCGTGAGTCACAAAATGCGCATGTGCATTCTCCCGGAATTCAATGTGCACCAATATTCACTGAAGCATCAATTTCGTACAAGATATAATTGGCAAAAAGATCACGTAAGAATGATATTACAAGATCAGCTGGTGTTCATAGATAGCTACATGTACATGTAAATCAGAATCCTGCACACCGTGGCAGGTTACAATAAGTAACTAGATATTTGAACTTGTTAGACAATTCGACATGACCAAGATTGAAAGACCCATCTCAACATAAACCCGCAATATTTACCCATTGTTATCATAAGTTATTGAACATTTATTACTTTTTCCCATACCCACGTTACTGGAAGAAAACTTCTTTTTGTTTCATTTTAGTTTAAATCTCCTTAAAACGGATTTCAATGCAAGTTAGTTCTCTTGAAACTTAGACCCAAATAATGTCATTCAACACAACTCGAAATATTTGTGAAATTTAACTAAATTTGATATGATTTTCAGCTTAATTTTTATTTTTGGTGGTGCCCCGCCACCTAAAATGGCCGCCGTAATGAGTGACAGTCGACTCACACATTATGGGTACTCTTAATGAGGATTCTGCGGAAACCACGCCCACTTAATATTAACAGTAAAATAAGGAAAACAAGAACAGGGCTGAACGTTAAGATATGTTTATATTGTAATGAAATCTTTTGACTGCCGAAACTCATCCTGTATTCTAAATTGGTGAATATAGAGGGAAGTTTGTGATCGAGTTTGCAAACAAAAGGTTTCAGTCGAATGTGGACGGGCCTTAAGTGCGTTGAGATGATGCATGACGTAAATGCCTCCCTACAACTATGCTCGTAAGGCAAGAACCCCAAAAGATAAATTCTCATAAAATCCACAGTCTCAGTTTCTTCATTATTGCAATAATCATGTAGGTAACTGTCCTCCAGCGCCTAACAAAGCTATGCCGGTCATGACCTCCATGATTACGCCCAGACGCCTTCAGATTATTGCATATGCCTCCTCCCTTGCCCTCCCCATTCTACGGCTCAAAGTCCTCTGACATATTTTTCTATATGGGAGCAACTTAGCTCGTGTGGATTTTAAAGAGATTTATGTTAAGTTGACCCTTGAAATTTGCTTTGACTGAGATGCGACGGGATACTATAATCACCGACTCTAATTTTCAAACTTTTGATCATCCTGTGTGGCCAAAGTTGATCTATTGGGATCGCATCAGTTTTTTATGACCTCTAAGTTATGACCAAACGTTTTTGCGTATACTCTATAATATCTAATCGCTTTTTGAAGTTCGAATGGTACTTAAAACCTCTTCAGTTTTGTTATGACATACCGTTTTTGCGTAACTTACCTCTACGATATTTATCGCCTTTTGAATTTCGAATGGTACTTAAAAACAGCATCAATTTTGTAATGACAAGACGTTTTTATGTGCACTGTATAACATCTATCGCTTTTGAACTTCTAATGGTACTTAAAACCACACAGCTGATAGGCGTAGTAAGAGGGGGGGTAGGGTTTGTGTGTCGTCTTCATCATGAAATAGCTATAATCCTCAGTCCTCACAAGTGTTCTTGATTTGGAATCACATGCATTTTTTTAAATCCTGAAACAATTTCCCCAGCAGGAAAATCATTTTCAGACAACTATTTTTCATAATACGTCCCATCGCCTATATTCGGAAAATGACAAATTTCTATTTCTACCTTTCTAATGTACCAAATATAAGCGCGGTCGGGAGCACAGGGGTCGGATAACCGCAAAATATGTGAGCAACACCGACATAGGTAGTGGACCAATGTGTTGAAGGGAGCTAGTGTGTACATGTATGTATGTATGTACACAATACACCTTCAAATGAGACTCATACATCCATCCATCCATACATACATACATTAATGCTTACATGTATACTCCGGCGTTATTAGTTAAGTTTATTGTCAATAACGTGGTGAAATAAACAGTAGGTCGTGTTTCTTAAAAATCCTTGTTTTTGTTGGATATTCACTGAAACTACTAACTTTGAGAAAGTCTACGCAGCGTAGAAAGTACGCTCAAGTTCCTATATTCGGAAATGTTTCGTAATTATATAGGCCTGTGGTCCAAATTTCTGGTACAGGATTAAAATATTTTCGATGATCCCTCATACATGCTTTGCCGTCTCGTTACAAAGCAGTTTTCTAATAACTTTGGCCCTGTAACATGTATTTCGTACTAAGGTTATTGCTTTTTTCCAAATTGTGCTCATTACAAAAGAGTGCCAAGACCAAGGCGGCGTTAGAGACGAGGGTGAATCCTGGACCGAGTCTCGACCCGATGGATCATCGTTTCGTTGCACCTGTGGCTACCCAATTACCTGGGTTTTCCCTTCGCCGGACGACATACCGCCAAATTTACCTCGCATCCCACCAACCAAAAACTGCTACAGAAACGGTAATGTGATATCAGTATAATTTTCGTTTTATTCTATAAACCTTGAATCGAAAATCATTGTTTGTACTCATAACCTTCGATAACACGTAATCAATTAAATAAAAATATTTTTTTACAACTTTGTGTTATCGTGGTAAGGTGGATCAACATGTGCAAGGCGTCCAATGAATGTCTGTCTCTTGATAATAAACCAATCGGAACACAAAGGTCACTTAACCTGAGAAGAAACATGGGCCACGCAGAACTGAAAAAAGTGGGTGAGCTATAGCCCCCCCAGCCCCCTATGGTGCGCCGCCCATGAGGAAACGGTGAAGACATTGACGTAGTTAAAAAGTTATAACTAAATACCCGTTAGACGCTGTTTTAACAGTTAAAACAGAAAACACGTTGCCGTTTCTATGGAAATTGTCAATTGCATTATATTAGGCTGCCTTATGAACAAAGATCAAATAGAGCTACAGTTATTGAATTGCCCTATTTTGGCAGGAACTTTCACTTCCGCCTGGTCTGTTCACAACATGATGTAGACTCGATTATATTTTGACGACTTATTTACGAGGGTATATTTCTCAAACGGGAAATTGCCCTCGTTGTTACCACTGCATACTATCCGTACCTTCAAACTTATTCCGGGAATTCCAAAAGCTAGCAACACTTTTGATTATAACTCCAAAAACATACTTGGTTCTCGGCCTGATGTCTAATCTTTGTACTCGATATGGAATTCGAAATTATATTAGACATTTTTTATTATATTTTTGCGTGAATTCAAGACAACCCATGCCGTATGGAGGTCGCAAGGTATTTTTAATTTGCGAGATCGCCTACGGGACACTTCCATTGTTTTCCTTTGTTGCGTCTTTGTTGGACCCAGCAATACAGGTCGCATGGATATCGCACCTAGGGCGCACATCAGCCCCTTACCGATAACTGATGGCCATTACCTTTATTATATGACAAACCTCACTTACCTTCACTTACCTGCCTTTGTACAGCTTTTCAAAAATACCCCGAGACCTTGTCTGAAATCGATGCGGGAGTGCCTATTTAGTTTTATATTTTAATCAGTTAAAGTATGCCTCGAAATGAGATCGATGTTCTGTAGAGGCGTGAATCTCGCTGAAACGGAAGAACAGGTAGGACTTTGCGAGATTCTTGAGTCGGCGAAAGTCTCCCCAGAACCAACTAATATGCTTTTTGTCCTAAGAGAGACTTTCAATCCTCCGTCATTGACTAAAGCTCTTAGTCCTTTTGCACACGAGCGTGGTTTAGTAATGTATGATTGTCTGAATCCTTTTTCCTAACAGGATGTGAACGAGAAGACGGAAGTCACATGGCGATTGGAGATACTTTCTATGAAACAAGAAACTCCAAACTCAGAAAGTGTACTTGCGTAAATGAGCCAAACCCTCTGATATTTGACGACGCGCCACCTTCGCATATTCGCTGCAGAACAGCGTAGGAGTTTTGAACATTTTAGGGGTGGGTAATAGAATAGGAACTCTGTTGTACAACTATGTATATTGGGAGACAGTATGACTTACGGCCATCTCTGTTCCCCGGTTTACAAACAGATAATAATAACGGTCGAAGCCATTCAGAGTGACCGCGGTGTGAAAATGGTCGGTATACCCAAGTGATTTTTTGAATTTTTTGTCGGTCATTAAGAAAGTTTTAATGAGGGTTTCCTTGATTTTAGCTTACTTTAAGCAGAATGTCAACGTTAGATGACGAATTGCACGAAGTCGCGATTGCTTATCAATCTACCTACAATGTATTTGCTGATACGCATCTCTTGTGACTCACGATTTTAAAAGTGGAACGTGACGCAGGAAAGTTGGTCTGGCTGGGCGGGAATGGCGGTACTTAACAGTGAGCCAAAATTGAGTTAACGAATGAATGTTCTTTTGTTTAAATCACGAAAAATAAATATTCTCTTAGATGAATAAAAATAAAAATAAAATTCTGTGCTTTGGTTATAATCTGTGACTCCTTTGAAAATAAAACATTCTACACAGTATTTTTGCCTAATCATAGTGCTGTCAGGAAGTGGTAGTTTTCACTACATGTACGTCTCGTTCCTGGTTACTTACAATGGGAAACGATTTTGGGAAACCTTATGCACACTAATACGCACGAAATGCTCGACACGTGGACCTAACTACACGGCAACGGGAAAATTGTAACACAGATTTATATACACCACATTCATTATATTGTCAAAAGTTACTATACGCCAATACAGCACACAATATACCTGTATAGACCATTGTAAAATGGTCGTTTAAATTGCAAAAATCATGTCTTTACGTCAATTTGAAAATGATTGGCGCAAGCCTAAAGCAATCGTTGAATCAAATAAAACGTCATCAAGTGACACGCGTAGTCATGATTACATTACATTTTGACCAGTCTTAAAAAAATCTCTTAAACACCCCTTGTTAGTCCAATCGGCGTTTCGTTGAATTATGTCGTAAACAGCCAAAAAAAGTTTTGGCGTCTTCTCCCTAAAGTACAGCCAAGGATCCTTGACCTCGAGTCGAATACGGGGTGGCCTGAAATGACGAGACAAAACAATGCATCGCTCAGACGAGGCTTTGTCACACAAATTGCATTCAAATACACTGGTGACACGAACAGTTTTACTGTTCGATTCAGACGCCATAGCGCTGAGAAATTGAAAACAAATGCTAACGATAACCTAAAAATGCCTCATTGAATTCTGTTTTTGTCTTCAATTCTTAGTATGCATATGGTTTCAAACCGGCTACGAAATTCGTGTAATGACGTAGGGTAACAATATTTGCACGCAAGTATTATAAACGATAGTAGGAAGCGACAAAGGGTTCTTTTAAAACTTGAACAGTTACCGTCAAATTTCGAGGGCCCCTCGTGGGTTTTTGAGTTAACTGAGGCTGACCGACCCAAACCTCTGGAACTTTTTTGTTGTTGCTCCATTTTTTCCATCACTGACGGGCCCCTTTAACTGCCACAGGCCCCGGGGTTGTGGGCCCTCATGTCCACCCCCTCTCGATGCCCCTGACCATGCATTCAATTTAGTTTGCAACATGTTTTCATCCGCATTACTTCGAGTATTCGTAGACAAAACCACGATTTATTAGTTGATACCGGTGGGCATTTGAAAACAGACTGTGTTGCTAGAATCGAGATACCGAGATAATTAAGTCGGGATCTTGAGATACTTGGAAAATTAAAAAAGAAACGCGCAATGTCATCTTTGGGCCACCGTACACACGACTGCTTAAAATTGAAAAGTAAATATTAACCGTCTTTGAATTTTTAAAATCGAGGTAGTACATGTGTATAAGAGAAATTAGCGAATAGAATTATTTCAGCATCACCGCTAGTAAGCAACGAGGATTAATTTGTGGTTATTCGCAGTCAGGCATAGACGTTCGGGTAACAAAACCTCAAATGTCAACGTAGGATTTGTCTCATGGAGTTTAATAAACAGAGCTGATACGCATGGATAAAAGTTCTTTCCAAAACTGCATTGAACCGGGTTATGCTTATCTTCATGAGTCACTAATAAAGTTTAAGACTCGAACTAAGCATTCTCGCATTACGTTGCCGTGTCTACATGAGAGGCTGCACGTAGCACACGTGACCGCCTCAGAGGCGACACTTTTCACGTCTAAACACACTAACGCTACCTAGCGGTGTGAAACGACACGACACTAAGTTCCGCCGGGGTAGACAAACCGAGGCTTTAAGAAGTTGAGTTTCTTTAAACAATGGTGCCACTCAAAACAGCTCTTTATAAAAATTTGAAAAATGAGCAAACGCACTGATGCATGTGTAGTAAGTAAAACGAGTCTTACATTTCGTTCAGATGTTTCTCAATGTGACTCATAAATCGCACCAGGTCTGTGCCAGTGTCCTCGTAGTAATAGCCGAAACTGGATGTCATTTCAAGCAGTTCTTCATCTACCAAACGCGCCTAAAAGAAACAGTTCGATAAACGTTTGTCACTGGTCACCACTTCTGGTATAGAATAGCTAATTATTTGCTAAATTTTAAAAGAGAAAAAAGTTACACTTTCACGTTGGTCATCTAAATAGAGGTTGCCGCTGTTCACTGAACGGTGAAAGACGCTGGGGTCGGTGCCACCGATAGACTGAAGCTAGATTATCTCATTGAAATGTTATTTTTGCACACGTTCGGTAATATCCTACTAACAAAAGTTGTGGTGAGTAAATTTCAGTTAGTAAGACAGGTAGTGGAAAACAACACGGTACCAGAGGTGGTCTAGGGCAGTAAATGCTCACGTGATCCTTGGTAAATCGACCGAAACCTTCCTGCGATTTCCCCATTACGTAAAGCACGATCGTGCGACGACTCAGGGGGAAAGTCGTTGCATTTAAAGGCTTACTTATATGTAACTGCTGCTGGACTACATATGTTTAAATACAACGTTGTTCTATAATCACTCTTACCCAGTTAGTATAACCAGTCCACTGGTGCACTGCGTGAAGTTCTAGAAGCACTTCCGAAGTGTTGTCGTAACTAAAGCGAAATCATTGAGACAAAATGAAAGATTTAATTGCCGATTTTATAAAGTACGTACGCAAATGCAACGCTGTGTTTTCCATAAGACCAGTATCTTACACCTGACGAAAGTGTAACTGATGTTCGTTGTACACATTGAATCAGTACACTGTACCTTCAAAACCAATGGTTACCGATAAAACTGGACGTTGCGACAGCCAGGAACTGCCAAACGTTACTCGAGGCTCTACAGCTGTGCTGCACTCTGCGAGTAGAATTTCCGGCAACTTGATAGGAAAATTTCCGAATCGAGTGTCGAATAAGGTCACCTGGATATAGTTCAGTAGCTGTCTCGCGACTAAAAAATCTGAGCCAAAATCACGTTTTATTTAAAGTACACGACAGTATCTCACATAATCTTGCGAAGTCTTGCTTTTTAGAGAGGTACCAGCGTAGGTCCTCTAGCGTTACTGGGGCTCCATTCCAAGAAAACTGACTTAGCTATAAAGACAAATCTTAAGTTTGTATCGAATTTATGATCAAATTTAAGTCAGTTCCAAGAAAGTGATCTTAGGTTTGAATTAAGTGTTTGACTTAAGTGTTTTTTTAAGTTTTACAAACTTAGTTGATGTGGAAGCTTCAAAATTTGAAAGTTGACACAAATGTTAGACTTAAGTCAAAAATAAACTTAAGCCAGTTTCTTGGAAAGGGACAATAAACTCTCCGTTGGTTTCTGACTGCAATTTTCACTCGAGGCAAGTTATCAGAAAATTCCCTTGTAGACATGAACAGTGCAATGACAAGTTATGACAAAACAGCATATTAGGTAAATTATTACACTGTGTCAAACGAACAAGTCGCTGTACTAACCTGCCCACCATGTCCAGTTCATGCCCCACTTTTTGAAGGAACGAGAATCTCCGTTTATCCGCCCAGAAGTAGGGATGTCTGAAAGACACAAATTAAACATTCTATTGGTGCGACACGTAAAACGTGACGTTTTTGTGAAGTGCTTTTGTACATGTATACTAACCATCATAGTCCGTTTTTGCTAGTTCTTATTTAGTCGATGGCATACAAGTGGAGTAGTTTTGCTCCTCAAAATTTCTAGCTATTGCACCAGAAGGCTTGGCGTATTGCTTACATGTACAAACAATAATGACGCAATCAATCGCTAACTAAATCCAGTCAGAGCTTAGCGTGTCTCATCCCAGAGATATAAAGTATGAATACAAAATACATTTGGTTCTGGTCTGTGTACGCAAACAGTACAAACTGCGATTCACGACTTGCAAAAGCACACCCAAACCATTTTTGCGATTGTCTTTTTTTCAAAAGCTCCATAATAGATTAACATAATTTTGTGTCGACTCGGACATAATCACTGCCTGAAACGACCATGGATGAGTGACGTAGCTTGAGCAACGAGACCCCGTAGACGACAGCCCTGCCTGGTTCCCGGGTTTAACGCTAATGGGCGTGAAAGCTAC
>NMRA01000172.1:479349-524594 GCA_002633005.1 Phoronis australis
GGGGGGGGGGGGGGGGGGGGGGGGGGGGGGGGGGGGGTAGCGGTGTCCAACGATTTCGTATAAGTTCATAAATTCGAGAAATTGGAGTTTATCGCCATGGCATATCTTGCTCTAGTACACACAGGAATTTTCACAGTACTGTATTAGCAATTCATGTAACAATGTATCACATTAGCAACTCTAACTTACAAAAGACACTCGGCAACTCCTTTCCTTTGGTCTGGGTTTGGATGTAGCATCCAGCCCAGCAAATGGAACATGGCGTCGTCAGTCACGTGGCAGGCCGCCATCCTGCCATCACGGATGTTGTTAGAAATCTGCTTTGCATCTGGCCCACCGAACGGGTGCTTCCCTCCAGTGGCGACATAGTGAACTAACATCCCGGCAACCTGCACGTCGGCAATGAGCGACAACATGCAACCATTGCAGCTAGCGAACACGAAGCTTTCAGTCGATCTCCATATACAAGTTGCTGTGAATGATAAAAACACAATAGACACCCAGCCTGCTCTGATGACCCTTTAGGATAGACAGCATGAGACGACATACTGTATACATAAAAGATTCTGGGATAGCCGTCATCCCGAGCAGCACAGCCGGTAGACGTAGATTAACGTATCATTAAGGCTTTACAGATCAATTTATTTCACTGGCATTGTAAACAGCCAGACTCAGTTTATCAAAGATATGAATAAACGGGTAGCAACTATCCAAAGTCAATTGCCAGATGGCATCTTGTATTTTCAGTGGATTCGGTGGCCTCGTGTCCCACACCGCTATCCGAAAAATAGCAGACGAGATAAATGGATCGCAATCTCGTTTACGCCGACGTTTTTGACTCCCGAATGGTACAAAAAAACGCCTACTAAATATCAAGTATCGAGTATATGTGACACGACAAATGATATACTGACTGCCGCCATTTAAAATGCACGGGACTTGAGCATCAGTGTCGTTAGCGGTTGGGAGTTCGACCCCGGGCATGGCAGTTAGCTGGCAGTTGCATTGCCTTCCACGCAGTCGGTATTCGCTTTCACTATCATGAATCACATTGTGTGCCAAATGAAAACCATGTCCCTTGAGCCGCTGCTATGAGTGATTATCACCAAATTCATGCCAGGCGTACATTTAAGCAGTATTTTGCCTTGTTTGTCTCGCTACTAACGTAAATCGAGTTTAAAATTTTACTCTCATAAAATTGGACTCATAACATTCTTTACCGTAATATCATTCTATTTCCGTTACTAACAAGAATATTGAAACCATCAACGACTCAAGAAAACGCTTCAGAATTGTAGATTGGGTTGGCCAACCCTAGTATTGCAGATTTAAAAATTTCGCATGAATGCGTTGCCTATGACTTAAGCTGCCAACGTATTTAACAACAATTCAAGATCGGGGTCTGTTCCAAGAAACTGACTTATGTTCATTTTTTACTTATGTCTACTAAGATTTGTCATAACTGCCAAACTTTGAAACGTCAACATTAGGCAAGATAATTAAAATAAAGAGAAAAGTTGTCTCAAAATCAAAGGTTACACTTAAAGATCTCTTTCTTGAAACGATCTTGAGACAAATTAAAGTTTTAACGTAAAATTTACTAAAATTTAAGAGTTGTCTTAACTAAGTCAGTTTTTGGATAGGCCCCGGATGGACATGGTAATACCAAAAAGAGCTTTGAACAACAACTCAACATTGACAGATAAACAGTGGCCGGAAGAAAGTATTGGCTCATAAGCCATGTCGTAATTGCTTTTGGGCGAAACTGTTATGACATCGTAAACACCATAATGATAATAATAATGATAACATATCAAATATTCCACACAAAAATACTTACGTTTTGACAAAGGGCTCAAAACAGAAAACGCTCCCTCTGGAATTTGTTTGCATTTGGAAAATCCTGCGATCTTCAGAACGCCGTGCACGTCTATGAGCACACTGTCGGGCTTTAAACAAAGATACAATCTAGAACACTGAATAGCATGTTTAGCCAAACTGTGCGTAATTTTGTTTTTCAGAAACTAATAAGCTGAAGGTTCATCAGTCAAGTCAAAAGTGCCTTTGAATACACCTGTATTTGTCTCACACGCAGGTGACTGCTACACCGATGACCGATCATCCACTATGAGACGTAAAACCATTCATCATTTTGCATGAGCAAGATTCGACGAAAAATCGCGCTTTAGGCAGACCCGTAGATCGGTGAACTGTCCCCAGTGTACTGGCGACCACCATGAGAACATGCAAGTAAGCTCCTACTCACGGTCGCTCCTTAACTGCTCACCTTCAGATTCAGATGGGCGAAAAAGGACGCATGCATGGCGTGCAATCCCTGGAGTAACTGCACCACCAGGTAGCGCGACTTCTGCTGCAGGAGTCCCTCCATGTCTAGCTTGTGCACGTATTCCTTGAGGGTGTACTCGCCGAGTTCCATGCCCACATAAAGGAAGTGGTCGTCGCTCGTGCAATCCTGTGAGAACGAGACGTACATGTATTGGGTATTCAATTGCAGCAAACATACAAATACTCATCAACAGTTCATACGTCAAGACAAGACATGTAGAGGTGAAGCAATTTGTCAATCCCAAATTGTCGCAACTGTAAAAGCTACTGTGTCTAGTTAATGAAACAGTCACAAATAGAGACACAACTGAGGTCCTTATCTGTCTTTCTTTACTCACAGATATTCTTTTTATTCTATCAATTCAAATTATCATGAGCTCCTCTTTAACTGATAAAACGTTCTAATAAAAATACTAAAAACTGAATCCTGAATTCAGTGAACGTGAATAGGGGCGTTGCATGAAAAGATCCCTTCTTATTTTCGATGATATTGAGAATTTAACGTAGAGTTCAGTCTTGATTCGTATCAAAGTACTTAAGAAATGACTTAGTAGTGAAACTGAGACAACAAAAGAAACAACAATCCACGCTTTCACAAGTCCACAAATACGCACTAGATTTAGGGAACTCACTTTTGTCCCTATTTGCAACTGTTTCACGCAACCGGGCACTTTAACCTACAAACTGCAAACATTTCAGCACGCCAAATACATGTAGTGTCGCACTAATAATTAAAACACAAATGCGGCAACAACTGGCAGGCTTGCAATTCGATAGAAGGAAAGTCAACTTCTTAAAACAAAACGAACTTCCAATGGCTACCTATTAACCTTCCTACGAGAAACTGGTATGATGTGCAAAATGCTTCTATATGCAAGCATATCACTGGCTTGAGATCACTATGGGTGAACAGAGCCTAACCATAAATCGCACCATAGAAATGCAGGCTTATCACTACTCTTGTAAACGTGCAAGATACCGGTACCTACCACAACGTGTACTCTTACGCCAATTCAGAAAGATGTTAACTTGGCCGACTTCTACGTAGTTGGATCCTCATGATTACATAGAGCATTTTGTTTTGTGAAATTACATCTAATATTGTCCGTCCGTCCGAAACGAAAAACAGTTTCTCGTAGAACACCAATGGTTTTTTTCAAGACAGCACGCTAATTTGGGCCTTTTTGGAGTCATAGAACTGACTCATCGTTCGAACGATGCCTGAGAAGGTTTTCCTTGTTGTAAATTCTCGAAAAAATACGCAGTGGCCAGAAGAAAAAGGCAGTGGGGTCACCCCAGTTCACGAAATCGGAGACACAGTTTAGCGAAGCGACTGTCGCTAAGTTTAAAGCTATAAATTTCTCATCTTTACGCGATATTAATGTGGAGGATTCTTATCTTGCCACGGAAACCAGCGAAGCTTTTCCCGCTAAGAAGGCTGATCTGGCATCTGATTTTGTGATCAGGTAATTGCAAAAGGCAGATCAAACTTCTGATGACAGTTGAAATATGAATTTTCCGACCGCTCATCAAAGCTACATGTACCGTCTTTTGATCAGATGGCGTGTGAACGCTGTTTCAGGCTTCGAAGAATTGGCAACTCCGCTTTCGCCACCTGTTGGAGCTCACAAAAAGTGAGTGAGGCGATGTGTGACATCCACTTGTAATAATAACCGTGGCCTGAACGGGGATTTATTTACATTTTGGAACCATAAATAAAACTGGGGTCTCGTTCATTTGCGGAAACCGTAGTGTGGCTGGACAACACTACATGAGATGCACAGGTGTTGCAATGCATTGCCTCTATGGTGCATTGCCGGGCAGTCACGAATCAAGAGAACACGACCTTGAATTTGACATTGTTCGGGGACATTAGATTGTAAAACATTGAAAAAACGTCAACGAAGTTTGTTCCTCAGCGGTTTAAATTGAGAGAAGTCGCGTGTTGTTAAGATAAGTGAGTTTGGAAGCGATGACAATAAGCATAGTCGTTGCTTATAATGAAACAATCGTCGTTTAGCTTGATCCTGAATACCAAATTAATAAGCCTCTATAACTTGGGCTTAGATAGCAAAACGACACAGGCCAAATTGAAAGTCAGTTTGACTGCAGAAACAAAGTGAAGCGAAACTCACCAAGAATTTGATTATATTTTCATTCTTGACGTTTCCGATAAACTTCACCTCGTCCACTCCACTCTCAAGCCCAATGGGTATTCGCTTGATGGCGATTTCAGCGCCGTCTGTCCTTACTCCCAGGAAAATGGTTGTATTTGTTTTACTGTCACACAAAATAATAGATTGGAAATTTTCAGTCACTTGTCAGAAATCCAAATATACGTTATCGTATATACCCAGATTACTAATACTTCAGTCATGACAGGTCACATGGTAGTGAAATAGTGAACGTTCGCGAGTTTTTTTTTTGTTTGTTACAACACCTTCATAATCAATCATAAAATGTGTCAAAACTAACGTCAGAATTATCCATTCAGGCCTGTTGTGTCATGCATTGAGATGTGTAAAATATTTCATATTCGTGTTCGACCAAAAGCCTCCGTTTCAATAAATATTTGTAATTTTATGTGGAATTGCATACAAAGATTTCAAAAATCTTTAAACACTGCGACAAAGCAAAAATTGTTCACATACATGTTTTTATGCAAGCAGAACACCTCTTCATGCAAGCACGTCTGCATGTTGCCAATCAGCTGCAGAATTCCCGCCTTTTTCTCGAGCATCACGCTGATCAAGTGCTGCCATCTCAGGCTGCAAGGAATTCTTGTCATCTGCTGTGGGAAAGAATAGAAGCAGGGGACCAGTTCGTGTCGATCGCGCAGAACTTGACCTGTCGGAAAGCAGTTTTCGAATCCCGGCGGAGGCTGCACTACAGCAGATAGGCCTGACACGCTCTTTTCCAGTGGTGACTTCTGTATCCAAGTAGACGTGCACCCTGTTATACAGTCATGTGCAATTCTCAGTGCTTGCTGAAGTGGAGCTCGTGAGGAAGCTGAGCTGAGTAGAGAACAGGGCTCGAAAGTCGACGTTCCCACATTTTCCCACGAGCGAGGAAATGTCGCGTGTATGGCGCTCACCTTTGTACCAGGAAGGGAAGCAAGATGTGCAACACTAGTCATCGTTGTCGCACATATTGACGTTCCCGTTACCGCATCAGCAACGGCATCGCTGCATAGATCATCATGGTAGCTAGGCACTTTTATGTTAAAGTGTTCGCCTTGGTTAGTTGTGCCCTTTACGACACTGCTAACCTCCGAAGTCATGTGCTGTGCTTTCCCAGTATCGTCGGAGTTGATAATTTTTGTCTGCGTGTCATAATCTGCGCAAAACGTAAACGGACTCGTCGTACATGTCTGATCACCGCTGCGCAACTCTCGTTCGAGATCGAATGCGAACCGCACGCCGCCTGAATCTCCGCACTGTCTCCTGAAGTTGCTTTCGCAAGAGCAGAAGCTCACGCCGTCATACAAGCTTGGCATGAACTCTCCAATGAATGCACTTGCTGATGGAGTACTGATGCCTGGAGCGTTCAGGTTGTTAAGACTGTTATAGTACGGATACAGACAAGGGTCTACAAACACCCGTTTTGGATGATCTGGCTTTCTCGACATAGAAGGTAGCACCGGGCTTTGTGTTTCGTTTATCCAAGCCTGTTTGGGAGACGAAGGAAGGCTCGGAGGGTTCGACGAAACACAGTTTTCGTTCCAGTGCACAAGTTTTTGTGGCACGAATTCATGGAACTTTGGTGAGAGACACGGAAGTTCCTTGCTCTTAACTTTGTTTGCGTAGCTCGGTGACACGTCTTTATCTGCATTGAGGTTCAACGTATTTTCATCCTCTGTCCATTTTGCAATGTCGTTCGTAGGAGTGGTACACTTTTCTGTTTTAGAAATCGTCGCATTCTTTTCTGTCGGCGATTTTATTGAAGTAACCTCGAGTGATGAAACGTCCTCAGGTTTATTACGCTTGGTCGGTGACGGGATGCACGAGGGTCTATAGTCAACATGACGTTTTCCGCCGTTAGTGGAATCTATTATTTTCAACGGTGACCTGTTGCGAGTAATCGCTGGCTTTATTTCACTTCTGACAGCTTCCTTCTTCTTTCGAATTCGTTTTCCAGTCACGCTTGCGTTTTCGTTATTCAGGCGTAGAGGCGACCGCGTACGGATATTTTTTAAACTAGAGTTTAGCCTGGATGTTTGGTTAGTTGAAGCAATGTCCCTCCGACCTGACATCCCATTGGTGTTGCCATAGCAACGGCCAGGTTGTATTACCTTTATTCCACCGCACGCGCCCATGGAACTCTCGTCTACTTCCGTCTGTTCTTGGCGACTTTCGTCGGGGTCACTAGCAGCCTTCTTGGCCGCCCTCTTTTGCTTCCTGGTCATTTGAACAGTGAATGTGTCAAATGCCGTGTCTACGTCTATAAGATCTGCAGTGTTCATTCGCGGATTCACATCGTCGACGTTCATTTTGGCACGCCCAGTTTCACTCTTCAGGGAAACTTTTTCAGTCACAGACGAGCTCTCTGTATACGTTAAACTGGGATTTGGTTTTGCATTGATTTCTTCTTCACTGGGTCCTTTTCGTTTTCGTTTTTGGGTTTTCCTGTTTGATAAATTAAAATTTGTCAATTGAGAAACCCATGACTAGTAAAATGGTGTTTTTAGAAAATAAAGTGTAGAAAACTGAGAACAATCACTTAAAAACATGAAAAATGAAGTATAAGAAACAATGAATAACAGTTAACCAAGAACCTAAAATTCGCGCATCAAGAACGTTTACGTATGCTGTTGAAATAAAAGCACATTCAAATGTTATTCCAAAGAGTCGGTCACCTTTTTTCTCTCTTCTTCTCAGCTCTTCTTTTCGTCTCTTCTTCCTCCTCTAGCAGCGTTTTCATGTTTTCTTCGCTGACCGTTGCCTTAAGCGTCCGATGAACTTCGTCGACGAGTGTTGTTAACTTCGCAAAGTTGCTTTCTAGAGCATTCTTGGGTATACATGTAGGTCGACCAAATGCCTTTGGCAAGTATTTGTAAAAATCTAACACATCTGTGCATATAGACTGAATAAACCGCAAGTACTGACTCCATGGACTTTCCGTGCACGTTGCTCTGGTCTTTCTGTGAACATGGTCGAAGGACTTAATGAGCACCTTGCAATTGGCAAACATCCACTGTTTCCCTACAGATGTCGTACTGGCAGAAATCGTCGCCGTGGTGGCGCACAAGTGAATTATATCCAGGTCGCCGACACGAGAATCCTCACTCGCGTACTTGCCCGATTTGGTGAGCATGTTCACTAGTATCTTACTGGCTTCTGACGTGATGTACAAATCTACGAATCTTTGGTCGTTGTGGAGAAGACAGAACGACAACAACAGGAGGCAACACTGTGCTAAAAGAACGTTGCTCGTCATAGAATTGTTGGGGAGGGAGGGTGTCCTCAAGAGACACTCGAAAACACTAGACTCGAACAGCACGTCCCGGACGTCGGATATGAGAGCCATTGACACCACGTTTGCTATTATTGCAAAGACGATTTCCGGATTTTTTACGCCTTTGCGTATGAGTTTAATTCGCCTCTGCAGAAATATAATAAAAGTTCGGCTTTGTGAGTCATTATTATACCATTATAGATGCTAAATATTAAATGCTATTCTTCGTATCAATAACAAACACTAACTTGAGAGAGAAGCAACTATTATTTTGTCCTTGATCTCACGAATACATGTCAAAATGGCAGAGGTCTTTTGCAAAAGTACAACAGCAATAGTGATTTTGATAGTTCAGTGTATTTCGTTGAAACTGTAACCGCACAGAGATGCAAGTAGATCATGGGCAAGCAGTGACTGTTGCAGGCATCGCAATTCGATACCTAGTGTTAAGCCAAGTCAAAGATTACGCAAGTCCACCGAGGGTGTTTCACGTTGTACTCTTATGTTCGGCTACAATATGCTTTTTCAGGGACTTAATTTATCATATTTAGAACAGTGACGACACAGTGAATAGTTGTTAATGTTTGACGACCATAAAGTGATGCTATCTAAGATAGAAGTGGCCCAAACTTCACAACCTGGCTCTTTCCATTTCTTGTCAGTTTTTAGCATTTCTGTACCGGCCTTACTTTTTGAAGGCTCTTCCTTACCGTTCCTCGTCCCTCTCTTCCATTTTGGATCCGTCCTTCTCTTCAATAGACCATTCATAAGCTGGATGATAAAGCCTGTTGAGAGCGTTATCTAAACAGTTTTTATATTACCGTTTCAACGGGTTGGTTTACACGAAATGCTTAAACATGAAAACGTATCCCTGAGGACGGGGTATTGGTAGAAATACCTTAAACAACGTTTCTTATGCCCCATGATAAGTCTAGCAGCAACAGGTGAACAGTGCATATACTTTATGACAGAGATTTCATTTGATACATGTACCTAGACTTGGTCGTCTCTTACTTTGATGTGTTTCTGTATCTGTCCTCTCTGCATAATAACCGCGAGTAAATAATTGAAACACTCCTTAGTAGCATATATGAACGCCCAACAAATCGCTGTTAGTCCGTCCTGGAATAACAAATAATAAGCTATGAGCGCCGTAAAGTAGGTCTATCATCGAAAATTGACATCTTCAAATAAAACAATACTGAACTTAAACACGATCTACATTTGAAGACGCACATCAAATTGCATTATTTTCATTTAAATTAGCTACGGTCACAAACTTAAATACCACTGCCGTTAGCTTTGTGGCAAATGAAGTACCCTTTTGTTTCTGAATTTTCATGGAGCTATCTATGATGGAAAGCAATTTTTCTCAACACCTTTTTAACTGTGAATTAGTGTGCTTAACTTGTAGTTTTGATGCGTACAAAAGAAGACTGGCGAAAAGTTTTGTTACGGCAAGATATGAATGCTGAAAAGCTTACACAGTCCTCCGAGAGAATATTAGCCTTTCCCTCCTCAACCAAGAACGTCGTAATTTCTTTGTGGTTACGTCCCGCTGAAAGCATCAACGCCGTGTACTTGTTCTTAAAAATAAAAAGTGCTATTACTAACACAAACGCTATCTTTATCTACGGAATTTTGCGTATTGCAGTTTACTAATCTAGTGATTTCTAACAGAGACGTTTCAAAAGAACTTATCAGGTCGCTTACTTCGAGAAAAAAATTGGAGGCACGTTTTACGGAAATTGACTTGTAAGTGAGGAGAATAAGACAGAAAAAGCAATCCAATTGTCATCGAAGTCCTTACCTTTGTTTTCAAATTAACATCGGCACCCGCTTTCACGAGGACCTCCACATTGCCAGCGCAACCATTGAGCGCTGCGATCATCAATGCGGAAAATCCATCCTGTACGTAAAAAAGTCTTTTAAGAACAAAAACAAAAAGTAAGAATAAATGATTTTGGTGTTTGGTGTCTAAGGTTACAAATCTCAGGTTATCGCAGCGACACGTTTTCAACGTCAATTTCTGTTTGCCTCCATGATTATATCAATAATCAATTTTGGGTCCTTTTGGGCTTCTGTCGAGCATTTTCCAGAGTGAAAGTGTTCTTTCAAGGGTCATTCGAGGCTCATTGTGAGGGACACGAGTATTCATATTATATCGTTTACAGCGGATGGATCCAATGTCTTACCAGGCTGATATTTTGGTGTTTCTGGAAGGTGCATGTTTGAGCTACCACAATTTTGTGAATGTTTTACAGTTTCTGACACACTATTTCTGGAAGGCATTTTTGTGTCAAGATTACGTCATTCGATGATCACTGTGACAGAATTATTGATTTTAAATCAGTTTTGGTCGGTACCTCTAACACCTAGTGTTTTGTTTTCAACAGCATTCCGTGGATGAGATTTTTGGGATTTCTGATGGGCCAAACCCAAAATGTATTTGTTTGTCATAAGCCATTTAGCTATCAGTGGTTTGCACTGAACCCTGTGCAATATTTTTATGTTGTAGCTAACTCAGTTTGACAGCCATTCTAAGACAACCAAAGTTACCCTTGAAGCATTCAGCTTTCACTGGCGTGATTTTGCGTGGAATAGTATAATCTTTGTTTCTGGGCAAGGAACTTGGTTTACGGAGCACACGCCTGGGTTCCATTCTCATGCAACATACTACTGAGACATTTCCGGAGAGATCGAATTTTCTCCCGTGGGGCAACATTCTAGTTGCATGCAACAAAATGTTTATTTGAGCATGTGCAAAGAATTGGAAAACCACCAAGTAAATTATCATGATGACACTAATACCTCATTCTGAAGGTCCTTCTTTGCCCCAGCGGATATCAGCGTTTTCACAACATCCGGGTCCGCTGAATGAGCTGCCTCCATCAAGGCTGTGGTGCATGCCTGTAAAGAATTGCGCAATATTGATATACAATAGAGCCATTTTGACTCACTTCTCAATGAGAAATACACGAGCACTCCAATTTCATCTTCGTCATTTTTTNTAAATCAGTTTTGGTCGGTACCTCTAACACCTAGTGTTTTGTTTTCAACAGCATTCCGTGGATGAGATTTTTGGGATTTCTGATGGGCCAAACCCAAAATGTATTTGTTTGTCATAAGCCATTTAGCTATCAGTGGTTTGCACTGAACCCTGTGCAATATTTTTATGTTGTAGCTAACTCAGTTTGACAGCCATTCTAAGACAACCAAAGTTACCCTTGAAGCATTCAGCTATCACTGGCGTGATTTTGCGTGGAATAGTATAATCTTTGTTTCTGGGCAAGGAACTTGGTTTACGGAGCACACGCCTGGGTTCCATTCTCACGCAACATACTACTGAGACATTTCCGGAGAGATCGAATTTTCTCCCGTGGGGCAACATTCTAATTGCATGCAACAAAATGTTTATTTGAGCATGTGCAAAGATTTAGAAAACCACCAAGTAAATTATGACACTAATACCTCATTTTGAAGGTCCTTCTTTGCCCCAGCGGATATCAGCGTTTTCACAACATCCGGGTCCGCTGAATGAGCTGCCTCCATCAAGGCTGTGGTGCATGCCTGTAAATAATTGCGCAATATTGATATACAATAGAGCCATTTTGACTCACTTCTCAATGAGAAATACACGAACACTCCAATTTCATCTTCGTCATTTTTTTCAAATTGGTCTTATCGACAAGTCTGTTTATTTAGTCAAAATCATCAAAACCATGGATTTGAACACACAAGCACACGCACACACACACAAACACACACACACACACACACACACACACACACGTATTCCAAAAGTTGAAAGCCAACAGAAAATTCGCTTGATACGTTCAAGATAAAATCTCAAAAACACTACTGCAGTTTTCTGAATTATCATTTCGTTTCCTTTTATGTGGACTTTCAGTAAAAATCGTAAAAATCTTATTGTTAGGTAGTCCTTCACACAAACGTGGAACTTTAATAAAGCTCAATTCCTCAACCTGGTTTGAAGAACACTCCATAAAGCATGGTATGTTAAAGTGTCATATGAATCCGCTCATTCGTTTCTGAGATATGATGTTCCGAACTTGGACATTTTTCTAGGGTCTCACATAAGGAATGTAGGCTAACGCCCGGTAGTATCTTCGGTGCTCCAAATCAATGAATTTGGCCTACTTCAAAGTTGTTTTTGTCGTCGACATAAGCATCGTGTCATTTTCACATTAATAGTTAGATACGGTGGCACCGGTGTGCATTCGAGCGTAAAATGAAACGTCCCGTGGAATTTGTAAACTGCTGTCCTGTTGTAGTACGAGACTGGTTTTTGAGTAGGCCTGGTGGTTATTTCTGGACTATCAGTATGAGCTTTACTTAAGAATTTAACGTTTTACGAGTGTCCAATTTATTTAAACACGGAAGTGAGTTGAGCAAAATCGCCAATCCAAATCCCGACCATGAGTTGCAGACGAAGTACTTGCCGGAAGTAAAGCGTGCCATGTCTGCCAAGTTTCGCTAGTGAATGATGACGTCACGGCTTAATCGTAAGATCACAGATTTCGTCCATTGAAAAGATACGGAGTTGGCGGTCCATGTACTATAGTCTATAATTCCACGACGTCTAATCGATTTTTCGGCCTTCAATCATTTTCTAAGGAGCTGCAGACATCGTGTTCTGCGCAGTGTCCGATACACATGAGACTTCTGACCAATCAGATACAAGCGTCCCCAGAGAGCACGCGCGGCTGACAGAAGTGAACAAACGTAATTCACAAAAGATGAGCATTACTCCCATGCTCATTCAAAAGTGGTGTGATCCATTTTCTTTGTTAACGGTAACACCAAGAGAAACCTGGGGAAGGCCTACCGAACGCGATGCGCGTCACCATGGTCTCATCTTGCCTTCTGCATACCATCAAGCATGGGGTCGACGGCGGTGGCGTTCTCGTGCGAAAGCCCTTTAAGTCACCAAGGTACCACAGAATGTACAAATAATAGTCACCAACGTTACTTACATTGTACTTATGGTTAATGTTTGCCCCACTGTTGACCATTTTTCGGACGTATTTAGCGTCGTTGATACAGCAGCTAAAAATTAGTGACGTCATGCCATCCTGCAACACAACAAGAACACATTCAATATATCTGCAAGCCTTCGAAAATTTAACAGCTTTGACGTATTAAACAATTTCCAATTCATTTAAGGGAAAACAGATCGACTGGCCCTATGACGAACAATGCAATGAAAACCACCAAATAGGCCTATTACTTTTTAAGACCCTATTAGGGCACTTAACTTATTCTGAGAACGACCAGGTCGATCTTCACTGACATGTCGGTGAAATGAGCCGGCGGGAACGGGCAACTTTCTTAGTTTGCACTTGATGGCTCCAGATTTAAGGCTAAAAGTTCGAGTCTGATCTCGAAATTTCGAGTTTTTACTCGAAATCTCGAGTTTGTAGCTCGAATCCAGTAGGGGTCGTCAAATGCGAACGTGCACTGGAAACTTGTAAGAAAACCGTAATTTTCTCTGGTACAGACTAATAGCCACATGTCTTGAATTTGAGGAAGTAGACCGGTAAATTCTAACAGTAGTTTCAAATTTGATTTGAAGATTAGACCCAAGGCCCTGAAATGTGTCAATTGTCCTTCGTTGCAACTTGTGCACTTACACCATAGTCATTCGGCCGAAACTTGATAAGCTCTTTTGCCAACTTTTGATTTCAAAAGTTGTGATAGAAGCAAACAACACACATCACAATCACCTAGAAATATTGTTGACGTTTTAAGTTGGCATTGTTCTCTTTAAGACTTGCCTTGTGATGATGAGGTAGTTAAATAGGTCATGGATCATTTAGTAAGCTCCACTCTCAATGGTTAATATCTGGCTAATATGGTTTACACTAATCAATGAAAAGCAAGGTCACATGTATAGAGCAACTTCCTGCATGCACGTTTCCAGCCCAGTTTCTTGGATTTGCTATCTAACTTTATATTGAACTTCTAGCCAAGAACTGATATTGCGTATAGTAGCTGACAGTATTTTGGAAAGGTGTAAAAAAAAGCCTGCAGTGAAATAAAACAAACACGTTTATTCAAGAACTCGATGCATTTGTAAAGGTTTTATATCGAAATTTGATGATTTATTGGTGTAAAACGATGAATTCAAGCGATAAGTTGACACACTAGTAAGCATGTTGTGAACGGCTGAACAGACCGCGTTCGAACCGATTACGTCATTGGTTAATTTCAACACCTCGAGTCCGTCTGCCGTCAGGTGTAAGGTAAAACAACTGAACTTGCTGTAATCGAGTGGAACTACTCGATCTAAATTGATACATTATAGGTTGTTTTTGGGTGGCATTCTCCTTTGATATAATACATCATGTCTTGGAAAGACTTAAGATTTGAACCAAATCTTATTAAAAACGAATCGTGTGCTTACAGTGTAGGTCCACATAAACTCATTGAACACTCTACAGCAATGCCTTTTAGGGAGGCCACTNCCTGTGCGTACTCTGCCTCGTTATACTCGGGCTCAAACATGTACCCACCCACTGAATGTCCGTGAAAAAATTCCTCGTCACCACTGCTGTGAAAAAGGTCTCCGTCACTCACACTACTGTCACTGTGATACGGGTCACCGACTCCAGCCATATACAGCTTACAGCACACTAAACAAACCCTAAATCCAACGTAGTTGAGTTCTCTACTAACCTATCTTGCCGCAGAATACTCGCCGATAGAAAGTGGTGGCGACAATGGTTGAAAAACAGCACAAAACAAAAGTAGAATAGAACAGATTCGCACGGTAAAGTCAACGCAAAACCAAGTGGCGGGAAACGCTTGCCTCCTAAAACGTCACTTCCGGAGTAGCGGACGAGTAATTAATAAAATTACGATAAGCTGTAATTAAGTGGAAAATATGTCTAGGATAACCAACCAACCTTATTTTAGCTCAAAATGACATGGAAAAGGTTGCCTTCGCCTTTAAAGATTAGACCCAGGGCCCTGAAATGTGTCAATTGTCCTTTGTTACAACTTGTGCACTTACACACCTTAGTCATTCGGCCGAAACTTGATAAGCTCTTTTGCCAACTTTTGATTTCAAAAGTTGTGATAGAAGCAAACAACACACATCACAATCACCTAGAAATATTATTGACGTTTTAAGTTGGCATTGTTCTCTTTAAGACTTGCCTTGTGATGATGAGGTAGTTAAATAGGTCATGGATCATTCAGTAGCTCCACTCTCAATGGTTAATATCTGGCTAATATGGTTTACACTAATCAATGAAAAGCAAGGTCACATGTATAGAGCAACTTCCTGCATGCACGTTTCCAGCCCAGTTTCTTGGATTTGCTATCTAACTTTATATTGAACTTCTAGCCAAGAACTGATATTGCGTATAGTAGCTGACAGTAAGAGTATTTTGGAAAGGTGTAAAAAAAGCCTGCAGTGAAATATAACAAACACGTTTATTCAAGAACTCGATGCATTTGTAAAGGTTTTATATCGAAATTTGATGATTTATTGGTGTAAAACGACGCATTCAAGCGATAAGTTGACACACTAGCAAGCGTGTTGTGAACGGCTGAACAGACCGCGTTCGAACCGATTACGTCATTGGTTAATTTCAACACCTCGAGTCCGTCTGCCGTCAGGTGTAAGGTAAAACAACTGAACTTGCTGTAATCGAGTGGAACTACTCGATCTAAATTGATACATTATAGGTTGTTTTTGGGTGGCATTCTCCTTTGATATAATACATCATGTCTTGGAAAGACTTAAGATTTGAACCAAATCTTATTAAAAACGAATCGTGTGCTTACAGTGTAGGTCCACATAAACTCATTGAACACTCTACAGCAATGCCTTTTAGGGAGGCCACTAAAATAATTTGGGCAAGGCTGCCTGCATTCTAACATGATTGACATTAAGCCTAACATTGGTAATCATGACCTTGAAAACGTCTGGTTACCATGGTAACGATACCCAATTCAGCTTAGTACACAAGATTCAATTCAATCTTGCCTGCTTTCTAACGTGAGTTTGCTGTCAAACCTGGAATTTCTGGTTTCAACTGGCAAAATAACTGGTCACCATGACAACGATGCGTATTCCAGCTTGGCGACCCCTTAGTTTCAAGGGGGGGCCTGACTATCAGTACTTTGATCATGGTTTCCTGCTTCTAACGTGAGTTTGCCATCAAGCATAAAATTACTGATTTTGGCCTGCTGACTAACTGGGCGTGATTAACTGATATATCACCTGCATTGTTTTTTAAAGATGTAACCTACCGATCGAGCAGTTGAGTCCACATTAAGCAGCTCCAGTTCATCTAACTGGTCGTCGTCAAAAGTCACATACGGTACGATGTTTGTGGTTTTCCGAATTTTGCACAATTCTGAAACTAATTTCTTAAAATCGGCAAATTTGATTCCTTTTCCTTTGATAACCTTTTTCCTGACACATTTTAGAAAAACCGCATCAGTAGAATTGGCGCGTCCGTCTTTTGCCGTATTCGTGTTCAAACATCTTGTAGAACCTGATTGAAATGTATCTTTGAATTCCACATCTAGCTCAAACGAATCTTTGTCGTCATCTCCGCAGTCCCACCCGGTTACGGCAGAAACCCAACCGACGGTCGACATTATAAGCAATAGCTCTATAAAATTCAAATATGACTAGCAAAAATTTAAACCGCTGATTATCAAACACTTTATGCTCTGAAAAACGTTGCGTTCGCAGTGAGATCTAAGTTATTATTTCTTGCATTTATTGCGTCACATATACAAATGTTTGACCGCACAAACAAGACTAAACGATCATCATAGTTAAGAACGCGCACAGAGTGGCATTGTGCCGGAAAACGTGAAGTTTGAGATATTTATTTTGCACTATATCGTGACCAAAATTTTGTCGAGATTTACTCAGGTTGCGATGGCATTGGAGAAGAATCCATTGCTATGCAAACATGGAATCTCTTTGATCAGCTGCGGATCGTGTTCAACCAGAGAGAATATGCTTCATTTCTTGAGAAAAGGTGAACAACGTCAGGGTGAAATGAACAGTGTACGACTGCTGGACCAAGTTCTTCAAGACTCCTCTCTTTCAGTCATGTGTAAAGATGAACTGGTAAAACTTAGATATTTTTGCTGTCGTGAATTACATATGACATAGTGCATACAAACACTCATTTTTGCACAACTCAGGTGCTGACGGCAAAAGTGATGCAACCGAGTGACTTTTAAAACATGAGCCACACCACCGATAAGTACGTTTTGAACAACCATAAGCAGCACCAGCAAATCCCCTGTTTAGTCCCATTTTATTGATGAAAACGCAGTACAGGAATACTTAGCCTTCATACAGCTAGCTGGTTGGCTAACAGTAAAGTTCCCTTCTGACATGATCATAGATCGCCACCTGCTGCATCACATTGGTGAGCTACAAATAACATAGGTCGAGAAAATAAAACTTTAGTAACACAGGTGCCAGAGATGCACATTTCCGTTAAATCCAACTGGTTACTGCACTGTACACATACATATATAAGATGAAGGTAGTCGTCTTTGAACTTCAACAAAAACAATAATGCGCGTCAAAACACAGTCACGATTGTCAAACAAAGCTATTTCTTTCACTTGAATCCGCCTCGACTTTGAATTTACACACATTTTCCGAGTTTTATAAGTTTGACTAGTTTTCAGACTACGCTGGTTTGGCTGCCTTCAGTTCTATATAATTCTGTACAGCATACGAAAATTACCGAGCGCTCTTTGGACGAAGTCTGTCGAGAAAAATGAGAACACGCAAGACCATGCAAAATCGCGCGAGTGTTTCGCGAGTATACTCACTGGAGTAACCAAATAAAATGACGGCTACTGAAGTGATTAGTTGGTGAGACTGCAGTGTTGAATTATGGGATAGCATGCATGAATTATTAGATGTAACTCGCTGTTTCAGTTAAATGAAATTATCTCGCCGCAACTGTATTGTTTTCGTATTGTGTCTCGATGAAGATTTCATCAGAGATAATTACTTCAGTGAGTCGCAATAGCTTCATTTGACAACTAGGAGTGAGAATTACTTCTCTTTTCACGCGAGCGTGTTTGTTGAAGTTTGAAGATATTTACCTGTATTTCAAATGTAGCGTAGTACTGGTGGTAGTATAGAAGTGGATCGTTAGGATTTCGATCAAGTGTGGCTTGTTAATAGGACGACATTAAGAACTTGTTGTTTTCGCTGTCGAGAAAATCGAGAGAGATATTCATTTCCTTCGCTTTAGAGACCACCCTTGTTGCAACTTGATGTCTCGTGTATACACTAACTGTGTATAAGTTGCTCACCATACAGGTCGCAGATATACGAAAGAAAAATCCTCTATCAGCACCGTTCACCAAGAACACCTTCGCATTCACCTAACGAACTTTGCAGATACATTTATATAGTGTATGTGTCATATGTTATCTTCGTTGTTACCCGTTGCGGACAGATTTGTAATGCTGCATTTGACAGCCTCCATGCTTACTTCCAGTTCGGGATGCCAGCGCTGTGCCTCGTGTCGTCTATCGGTCACGAAGAGAGTGTGAAAAAACTACTTCACGCGGGAGCTGACGTCAATTGCGTTGTACCCACGGTACTTTGAATTATACATTTTGAAAACTCCTAAATCGGCAAGCATGATTATTGCTTTCTGGAAGTTTGACGGATGAGACCAAAGACCACTCACCTCGAACCACAGAATTTCTGTTGTAAGAGAATGAGAAAGTGATTGGTGCGCAAATTGTACATGTAAATAAAACACAGTGAAATTATAGTGAATCTGCAAAAGTTGTCGTTTATAATGTGCCGCTCAGGTACTGCATCTGGAATGTAGTAACTGACAGAACTAGTAATGGTTGAAATCGCCAAAATAAGTTTTGCACCATTCTATAAGCGTGTAGGACGATTCAAGAGTCTGTTTCACTATAATGTCGCAACTTTAAGACGTTTTTACACATTATCTAAAAACCAAAATTTATGACTGGCCCTAGTTGCATGAAAATTATTCGCTGGATAGCAGCAATGACGTCATTACAACCCGTCTCTTGGGTATTGCTGAACACTGCTTCTGACGTCATGCAGCAATTCAACTTATCCATCATTACTTCTGAAGCTACATGCAACCTGAGCCCTGTATCGTTAATTGCCATTTAGACATTTGTTAACGAAACGTCCTAAAGCTTCTAAATTCTATTGAAACATGCATCAGGTCTTCAAGCTGCTGCCCTCAGAGGCCACTCGTATTATTACGATCTTAATGTCTTGCGTCATAACTTAAAATTAAGGGGGTGCGGATTTTTGAATTTTGATATTTTGTACTTTGTCTTTGGCCTACAAAATTTGTATTTCACGGAATTAGGTTTGCCGGCACCTCTGGTAACAAAATAAAGTTTACACGGGTCACTAAAAAATCAACTTTTATTTAAAGCAACGATTGAAAATTTTTGACAACGGGTTAAATTCCTTGTTTTGTGATACTGTTATTTTTAACGGGCTCACTTATATTCCTAGTTTACCGATATTTTGCGTCAGCGAAGGAATAAAAGTATTTTTTCTCGATTCTGACACAAACGACTAAAAAAGGTTTCTAAAGATTACGACTATAAAGGTCGTAAGTTTTTTAGGTATACGACTCCCAGATCACCAAATGAAAACCCAAGTCACACTTAGCGAGTACATTTACATCTAAGGTGGGATTGATCAGTTGCGGCATTTTTACATTTTAGGACAAGAACTCTCCGTTGATTTTGGCGACACAGGGAAGGCATATTGAACTTATCAAGCTACTGATTACAGCCGGAGCTAACCTAGCGCATTGCAACAACGTGCGTATGAAGTCATTTCCATGTAGCGGGAGACGTAGAGAATTTCATTGGAGATTGACTAGAGCGTGACTCTCAACCATCTCTTTCATTTTGTTGTCATCGGCACTCTTAACAGAAGCGTTGACCGCAGATTCAGAATAGTTACTTGACATGCTGTAATATCAAGACAATTGCGAAATATCAAGAAGAGATTAATTCAAACACTGAAACTATCAAACTCAAGTTATAAACGTTGCGTCCGTATCTCACGGACATCAACTCAGGGGCGAATCCAGAATTTTGAGTTAAGGGGGGGCAGGACAGAGTATTGGCCAGGATTTTGTCTGCCAGACTTTGGCACCCCCGAACTGCCAAATGGAATCTGGCAGAATTCTAGGTGGGCGATGGCCCCCTTGGCCCCCCTCTAAATCTGCCACTATGTATTGACCTCCAAATGAAGTTCTGGTGCGGTAGATCAGCGGTGGTTCTGTCCCATCTCAGACCACCATCTTATTGAGAGCTGGTTTCTCCACGCGTTCATGTAGTGTCCCCTTAACCTCTTCACTAAAACAGTAGTCTCCCCAATCCGAGATAACGACATCCTTGGTTTCAAAATCGTGTCTTGCTCTGTTGAGATGACTACGTGCAGTCGTATGTGGTCCCATAATTGTGACCATGAATTGCTGACACACAATCACGTTCAAGTACTGTTTCGTATCAGCAACATATCTGTCTGAACACTGAGACGCCGTGCGCTACACACCATATACTCCATGAGACTTGATCCCCTTCGGAGCTCAATGCAAGCCCAAATTGTCGCAACAACCCAAATTGTCACAACTTCGAATTGCGACAATTTGGGTCAGCGCTGCCCATGATGAATTCACCAGTTGGGTTTTTCTTGTAATACAAACTGTTTAAATGTCCTCTACTCACACCGAAGAACCGAAATAATAACTGTCACCGAGGAGTCCATCAAGAGACCCAAGTCAACTATCTTCAACAGAAAGCATGCCTAACAACATTAGAAATACCAAACCTGGAAAACCCCATCTAGAGCCTTTCGTCAAGATATGGAATACCTACCGTTATGAAATTTGTCTTACACTCTTCCTTCTATAGTACATGTGATTTCAGTGCCATATACGACAGCGGTATTTAGTCTAAAGCTGGTAATGTAACTAAGGAGCCATAAAGAGAGAGACCATTTCTGTGCTACGGTAGCACGGTGCATGATATTTCAACTTCCTCACATATGGGACAGGAACATCGCCGATTATATACAAAATAACTTGATTTTTTGTGAATTTATGTAGAACGCAACCCTGTCAAGAACGACTGTAGATAATGAGCACATTAACCTGCGGATGTGCTTCGTTTGTTGAAATTTATGTTACACCCGAGTATCCAAGCAGACGTGACGCGACTGAGATGAGTGTACATGTAAAAAATGAATCAATTACTGTATTGCATTTATTTCTTCGGTTAAGTAACGTTTCATTGACTGGCGTACGTTAGCATTTTGTTACTTTCTTGATGTTGTTGAGAAAGTGTGATTTCTCGTTTACAGGAGGGCAACAATGCTTTCATGGTGGCTGTGTCGACTGGAGATGCACATCCCGTCAACCTCCTTTGGCAGTATAGGAGTAACTTTAATATTAACCAAGAGAACGTGGTATGGTACAGTGTGCGCTATTAGACTTGTCAAGCGATATGCACAAACGAAACCCTTCGTTAACATTGTGCACCTGCTGGTGTATATTATTCAGCAACACTCATGATATTTTATGTCCTAGTAAACATATAGACTTAATTCACGCCGACAGGAGGCGCGTTTCAAAACGAGGCTTGCTACGATAGCTCAGTTGACTTATTGGCATAGCTGTATGCTGCGCTGCTTGAACGGCTGTTTTACAATTCCTAAGGACGTTGAGATTCGGAAGCGTTGGGTAGTTGACATACGCCGCGACGAAGGAAAATATGTGCGTGTAAAATTTTTAAATGTTTTCGAAAAGTTAGATCATATTTTAATTGTCGTATCTCGGTTGCCGAGCATCACGACAACGACCGGAGAATTTCCAGCCAGCCAGAAACTACGGATTGAAACATGATGCATTTTTCTTTCAAAGAAGGACAGGGCTCTCAATCCCTCGATTTTGGGGACAACCATTTCCCTAATTCCCTCTCAAAAATATTGAAAACAATCATGTGAAATTCCTCCCACGAGGCCTAAAAATTCCCCTAGTGATTGAAAAGTTCTCTCCGGAGTTCAAATCACCTGTAACCATACAGGTGACAATTTGAAAGAGCACAAAATGCTACTTCAGACAGAGCCTATGAGAGCTTGCAACAGGACGGGGGTGCTATATGGTGATCGGGAGGTAGATTTCCTCCTCACAAGGCGAAAAAGTTCCCCTCTCAGAAGTCACAGACACTTTTTCATCTCATTTCGATGACCGAGGCCCATGAAGAAACATAATAACCATGCTTGCTCTGTCCAGTTATCTGAAATTGAGTCACTAAAACGAGGTTATGCTTTAGATGAACGATTTAGGTGCTTTAATTTTAAAATTCAACTTCGCCCAGATTGATATTTGAAACCTAACACATGAAATAGACGTTCATGTAAGAATTATTAAAACCAAGAAAGCAGAATCGATGATCAAATAATTTTTATTTTCAATTACGAGCCTGGTTTTTTGTTTTGATAAAAATATATTTAATAACATCAATTATTCTTTCAGGTCAATGACAAATCAACTGTTAGTCCCGGTAGTCCCCACCTCACCAGGCCCTAGGCTGTAGTTGATGTTAATATTCTTTATCAACAAATTAAACCAAATGTGTCTAATCGCACATGAAAGCAAAATGCGATGAGCCACCACTGTCGAATAGTCAAATCGTCAACAATACGAGCAGATGACTTGGTTCGCGTAGAAAGCATTTTTATCAACAAATTTACAAGAAAAAGCTTAACCCTGCATTCAGCATGATACCTAATCCGTAACATTGCGATCACCTCAATTTGGTCATGTTTACTTTTCATGCTTCGAACCTTGTTTTCCGAAAAAACTTATACCCTTTCGTCAGACAATTCTTTGGTACATTGACTTGTTCTCTATTTTTCTACGTCTCTGCGGTTAATTATCGACACATTTTAAAGATTTAATACCAAGCTTGAACTCGAAAGACCGGCCATTTAACTCACGCAATGTCAACTTCTGCTTTGTTTATCGTAGTAAGCCTCGCTTTGGATTTTAATGTCCGCCGAGTGAATTAGGTCTATAGTGTGCCATCATTATCAAGACTACTTTAACGTTCACAAATGCAGGCCTGGCGTGCGTTCAGTAGCGCTTGGACCTAAGCTAGTACCCAAGCTAAAACCTAGCCAAAGTCACGTGCTTTCATTTGAAATACACGGCAATATCTCACGTAATCTCGCGAAGTCTTACTTTTTAGCGAGATTCTAGCGTTACTGGCTATCCAGAGAATACTAGACTCATTTCCGCAATGGTACTTTTCCTCTCAAATGGCTGGTATTTTTATAGCTTTATGTTCCTCCTATTCACATGTGCGGATTTCAGTCACTGGCAGGTCATTTTCAACCTGGAGAATAATTGGTCGTATGACTTTTGTTCGCACATACAAAGAACGTTCACCTCCGAGGGTAATTTGAGGCAAGAGAAATACCCGAATTGTTCCGAATGGCTACAGTATTTTTTCCATGTCTGGCTCATCCCGAACCTTCTATGGCGTTTTCGTTACTTCAAATTATCGAGGAGACGCTGTGAATTGAGTTCCAGACTCCCCGTTTGGGAGACCGGGGTTTGAATCCTGGCTTTACTGGCTGACAGTCGAGCATTGCACAGGGGGGTTTCCTAATCCTCTGAGCCCACTCTTACTATTGAATGTATGCAAGGGAAAGCATGAGAACCTGGATATAATGGCAACGCGATTTTTGGGATTGTGTTAATATTAAATTTATCAAGCCTCGGAAATGTTACATATTTGTGCATGTGCGAACCAAAACTAGAGAAAAGATTTGGTCAAAATAAAAATCACGCCAAACCACCTAGGTTTGAAAAGAAATGTGCGACGTCATTCTCATTCCGTTGTCCACCTGCTGATGTAGTCTAATCTTATTTCACGTTTTGTACTTTTATAACAGAGATGTTTCGGAGCATTTTTTTCATTTTGACAATCGCATGAGTGCTGTCACTCTGATTGAAGCTCTCACATGTGGAGATAGGGAATATTACCGTGGGATAATCGGAGGCTACGAAAATACCCGATGTATTCGAGATGGGTCTGGCAAGATCAACAAGTCTCATGCACATTACAAGCTAGCTTGGCAGTCAGAAGTGTAGTTCGTCACGGAACTGACCGTTTGGCCCTCTGCGTTTCATCTTTACAGAAAGGCTATACGGCTATTCATCTGGCAGCTGAGCGACAATGGGAGAGTTGCGTGAACATGCTGATATGTGGTGGAGCTGATAAACAGTGGCAAACATACGTAGGTACCATCGCCGACCTCACTCTACAATTCATAATATCCACTCAGTTCGAGTAAATATCCAATTTAAGTTGACTAAATACTAGACTCGGAAAAGCATCTACTTGCAATAAATGATGTAATCCGAGTAGCCGTCCGTAGACCATGTTTTTGCGGGTAAATGAAGACCTGTGAAAAGGCCGCGTTTCGTGAGTATGCTCGGCTGCTTACTAGCCTATCCTAGCAAAATTTTAGCCACTGATGTGCTTTGTTGGTCAGGTTAAAACGTCGAATTACGGTGTTGAATTCATTAACCGAGGGATATAATTCACTGTTTCCCTTCCACGAGCGAAGAGTTTTTGTCGCACGTGCAAACTAACTATTGTGCCTATGGAACTCATCTCCACTGAGCTGCAGTGAAAATGGTTTCGACTAGAAATAGCTGGTGAAAGGGTTTGAGTTCAGAGAAAAACTTTAAGAGCCAGCCATCCTAGATATTCCCCAGTTCAATGTGTAGAAAAAACAACCTTTTCAAGCCTAAACGTTATACCAAAGTGTAACTTCAAAGGGTGATCATCGAACATGAACATCCAATTTGCTATGCCTTTTACATTATTTGGCCCCGCTACATGAATCAGGGACAGACTTTGACAGAAAACTTGGTGGTACAGTAAAAGCATGCTAATAATTAAGTACAAATACTCTGTCGCATATCCAAATTTTTTTGTATGAAGATGTACCCGTATCGTTGTAGGACGGATCCACTGCATTAATTATAGCAACCAAAAAAGGTGACAAAAAGACAGTGGAGCGCCTCCTGGCGGCGTCTGCAAGTGTTGACATAGAGGATAACGTAAGTGTCTTTGTATAACAGAACGTATTTCATCACACATGTACGTGGGTAAACGCACAAACGATGATTTCTTTTCCAATTATGATAAGATTATGTTGTGTTAATTATTGCAAAAATGTATTTCAGGAGAGTGCAACCGCTCTGTGTTATGCCATAAGAGATAAAAAGTGCGACCTTGTCGATTTGTTGATGAAAAAATTATTTTTCTCCAAAGACGACAAGGAAAGTTACGTGAGAGTAAGTGTCGTTGCTTTATTTTTATTTTTCAGTCCGTTTTAGATTTAATAACATTACACTGTTTTTAGTCAATGTGGAGCGTGTTTGTTCAATAAATTAGTAAACAATAACCTTGCATATTTGACAGAGACGCATTGACCTCTTGAGGACGAAGACAGTGTCCAACGGCACAATCAGTAAAGAAGATTTCTTCGATTCCATACTTATCCCCGTTATTCAAGAGCTGTGCAAACATCAAGAATGTCGAGATATCCTGTTTCGGATACGTGCTATGTTCCAGCTGATACCGTTCCTAGACACGTATCTCACCAACGAAGAGGTTGCGCAAAAGACCTTCATCACCTTATGCATGTTGATGTACGTGTACTCGAGCACGCCCGATTCCAGATTTGTAGACCAGTTTGTCAGTGCCAAAGGACACGAACTAGTCCTAAAAAGTCTTTATTTCTACGACGCCAGCAACAGTTACGATCCCAAGATAATTTTCACTGCCTTTATGCCAATCATCAGCATCTATGCTACACTAGAAGGTCGAGAATGGCTGAAGAAGAATTATTACAAGCTGTCCCAATACTCCACGATTTTCGAAGCCGGGTGTGACATCTCATCCTTTCTGGACTGTTGCCGCGGTAAATTCATGGGAACATGGCAGAGATTTAAGTGGCACTTCACCAAAACTTCGCAAGAACAGGCTGAGCTTGTCTGTGCAGAGTTATTAGAGAATGAAGAAAGGGAAAAGGCAAGGGAGCGCGCGAAAAAAGAAAAACGGCGGGAAAAGAGAAAGAATCGAAAAATTCAACAACGTGCAGAGCGTGAATATGCTGAAAAACTTGTAGACGGAGATGATTCATTGTTCGATGACGTCAACAATTCTCCCGATTCTCAAAATTGTAGTTACACGCCGAAAGGAAGCGTCATAGCAGACTTTCTCAGTGGCGTTCAGCAGAAAGTGAAAGGTCTGCTAGGGAAAATACCAGCGTCTCCACCGCGTGATCAGAGGGAGAATGTAGACGACATACAGAAGGTTCAAGAACAGCATGCAAAGAAGAAACGAAGGAAGAAGAACAAACCGAAGAGAAGCGAAGAGGATGAAGTTTTGTTGAACCACTGTGCAATAAATCCTGTATTCGACAGGATACAGTATTCGCCAAAGGTGATAAAGTCACGTACAACTAAAGTACCAAACCTTCCCCGAGTAGAAGACATTATAGAGCCTTGTGAAAATGTTAGTGGTGATGCGCCTGAGGTACTAGGGGCTATGGCTACGCCGGAGAGGGTTGGTATCAATTGTAGCAAATTGAGCTTGCCTTGCCTTGTGGCCGGACCAGAACATAAGGTCACGAAAGATTTACTTGAATGTAATCTCACAAACAGCGGTCTTGTGCCGTTAGACACGTCGTCACCAGTGAAGTCGTACGAACAATATGGTTCAGTAAATATGAACGAAAACGCAAGAGGATACCGTAGCCAGGCTCCTCCCAGAGTTAACATATCGCTAGATGACGTAACGGAAGATAGTATGGCTGGACTGTCGCCCATAGGAACACCCAGGGAGGTAGACACAAACGGCAGTCTAACCAGCAGCTCTATAACTCCTGAGAAGTACGGCATGAGTCCTCGACCAAAACATGGCAAACATATCGTTCGTTTTAAGGAAATGAAATGCGATGGTCCACCATCTTCCTACGCGTTTTGTGCAGTAGGCGAGTCTCGTGTGGGCAGTATGTCACCCAGAGGTCGAACAGCTACTTGGGCAGAAATAACGAAGAAAGATGCTGTCAAAACTAGACCATGGAGTGCAACAAATATTAGGTATGGCTCACATGCTTCAAAACTTTCACAACCTGTATTCTTCCAACCAAACGACAATTTTCCTAGATCAAAGAAGTCAAAAAGACCGCCGCGATTAAGGCCTTCCCAAGACACGAAGTTAGACATTATTTCTCCTACGAAAGACAGTCGAATCGTTAAGTCAACAAATGCCGTCGAAGGAAAACCAGCCATTCAAAAAGTGAACCTGCGTGACATGAAGATACCACTTTCTAGTTTCATACCAGATCTTTCGAGACTTAACAATGAGACAGGTGCAGGTGCTGTTGAAGATCGAGCTACAGAAACTGACAACGAACGAAGAAAAGATCGAGAGAATAAGTCATACGAACAGCAACGTGAAAAGTCGGTAGAAGTGAGTTGCTATCGCATGAAACGAGATGCGCAGAATACTACAATCGAACATGTAGTCGACGTTGACGCAATGGCAGAGGACCCAGACTATGTCCGCATGCAGATGGAGGCACTGGATAACTTCAGCAAAGATTATAAAAACCTTAACTTCGTTCAAGATGTTAGCGGCTGGCTGTCGGAAACGTCTGACGGTGACGTCAGCAGCGAGAATGGTGTAGAGAAGAAAGAAGGCAGCGTTTCTTCAGACGCAGACATGGAAGTTCAACGGATACTTCAGGAAGACGTCATCGTGCACGAAAATAACCCCATTATCTCACCAGTGACTAAGAGTTACCATAATAAATGCACTGCTCCTCCCGTTTGCTTCTATGATTTTGGCATAAAGACATCTCACGAATTTTACGAGTCGGTTACCGGTGACAGAAAGCTTTTCCGCGACACAAATCTTCTCACTGACATTCGGGTGGAAAACATTCCTGTGGCACCAGACGTGGAATTTGCTCGGTTGACACCAGATCCTGATGATGGGTTTTCCAATTTGGATAACACGGAGTACATATACTATCCCGGAATGGATCACAAAATGCTGCAGATTAGAGGACTCTTCCAGAATACGGCCAACAATCGCTTTCACAAACTGATACAAATGCAGTTTGAAGCTGCTAACGAGCGCAAAGTTATTGGCGAGATGTCATCGATGGGCAGGTTCTACCAGTCGCGCTTCAGTCCTAAACAATTTGTTCCACCTCCTGCGGGAAGTCTTTGGTCCAACTGTGGTAATCGGCAGGTGGCAGTAGGTGTCCCAGCGAGCAACGCAGTGGATTGTCGCGACAATGACTCGTCCATAACGTGGGTTCCTAAAAGTCAGCGTTGGAGATCAATCTTCAAGGAGTTGACGGCTCTGTCGATTGAAACACACACTAAAGTTGGTCCCATATTGTTTCACGCCCACAATCAACGCTTCGGTCTAACCAGCAGGTATCGCCAGTAAGAATGATTACCTTATCTAGATTTGAAAGTACCACGAACCTGATATGAGTTGAGTTTCGTAGACGTAAGAATCTTGCGAAGAAAGCAAGTGTAATCACGTGCTTTGCTTGTGGTACGTGACAAAATCTCACGATGTTTTGCACGATATATTGCGTTTTCACGAGGTTCTTGTGACTACGGAACGCACGCTTAACCTATGTCAAACACTGCTTTTTGATTTACACCACTTACCATTGTATAATTGCCCCTTACTCAAAGTAAAAATGAATTGTAGTTCGCCATTACTCAAGTCCAACTTAAAAAAGCATAGTTTGCACCCCATTTTACCATAGAGGTCTCTGCTAACAGTCTAAGCGTGTGCATTACCGTAACAGTACCACGGAGCTTTCGTTGAGATCTCAGTCGTAGACAACCCTAAGTCATTCAGATCAACCAAATATGTATTGAGCGAATGGCGGAGATCGGAAACAAGCAAGGAACTGCGTCACTAATTACCCAATGAGTGATCGTAAACTCCGAGTGCTTTTAACAGACCCAAAGAAGAATTACCTCAGAGAGCTCAGTAACAATAAAATAAATTAAAGTTGAACTTGTAGGTTTGTTCCTTTTCTGTGGTTGCTTGCCAAAGTAGTTAGAAGCACATCTTGTAGCGACGATGTGAATATGAAGAAGGCTGGAAATTATCGAATGTTTATAAAAACGGGTTATGTGGCGAAATTGATCCACTGAAACTAATTGAAGCGTGTCCAGTTAATATTTCACGTGGTGCTGGGGATTAACACTGCGCACATAGCCCACGAGGTACGTCATTGATGCAAAAGGTCACCTGTTTTCATATTTTTGTTTCATTTCACATTTACAAATTGTCAGTGAATACAACTGCACTTTCTTTAGAGTAGATTATGTTAAAATAGCATTGTCGTTTAGTTCTTGTTATGCATTAGCACAGTTAGGAGCATGCAAATACATCTTTAAATATAATTTGCGCTCTTACCGAAAGAGGCCTCGGGAGATTATCGAGAATAGAGTTTAATACGGTGTCTTGACCTTGAGAGTCATTTATGAGCCGAGCACGAATTGAAACGAGCTATCAATTCTTGCCGAGCCCTACATGTACAATCGCTTCCAACCTAAGTATGGGACGAATGAGACCGTTGCATAACCGAAAAAGGTGTTGATCATCAATTATTTGGTAGCTTTTGACAGTAGCTAAGTGTGTTCGTGGAAGCTCAAATAATACGAATCTTCAGTTACTGTTGAATCCGTCCGTTTTCACATACACTTTGAATGCTTAACATCTCATTATTTCTCTACTTTTCATCTGAAGCAATCACCGTGTTCTCGTCGGATGAGTCATGTTAAAAGCTTGTTATCTGTTGCTCTGACTGATATTTTTCATGTCAGCCAAATTATGTCTTTCGAAATTCTTGTCTTTCCAGCAACCATTCCTCAGCTTCCTCTTATCTCGGTATATTGGAGGACGGTACAGAAATCTCAGTGCGGCGCATGAGTCTGGATGACTACGCTCATTTAAAGAAAAACTTACCTACCATGCTCTATCCAGCAGTCAGACACGAGTCGTTGGCCAAGTTTCTGGTATATATATTTACTCTTGATGCTGTTCCAGAAGTTAAACACTGTAGTTTTTTGTGGACCTAGATTCAGACTATGGCTAAAAGTACATGAGAACACGAAATATCAACAATCGACTAATGTGTCCAGGAAAAGGCTCAAAAACCTTTTTACTTTGCGAATAACATTTTTAAAGTGAAGCACCTTTCCGAAACGATAAAATGTAGGCCAAAACAGCATAGTTAGTTATGGTCTTGTGTTTTCTTTGTTAAAAAATTGCACAAAAGCACGCCAGCAAGAGTAAGCAAGGCTTGAAACACCACGGTTTGCCAAGCGAGTAAAAGCAAATCATTTTGGTAGTCTAGGGTGGCTTTTCTTTTCTGAAAAATGAAGCAACAAAAGAAAAACCGACATACGGACTCAATTTTCAAAAACTAAATACGGGTCAGAGCCTACTGTGTTGTTGGCCTTATTACTACTATATCTGTTATTTTTGCTCGAGAACGTCTCATTGATCGAAATGCTCTATGTGTCATTTCGATGTTTCAGAGTTTGAGACACCCACCCTTGCCTTAATTACATGAACAATTAATGTTTTAGTTTACAATTGGCAGAAGCAATGTTGGTCGAATAATAGTGGCACGGCAGATAATTACAAAAATCACAAGAATCATTCACGTTGTCATGCAACCAACAAAATTGGTCTGTGATTCCACAAAAATGGTGCACCTGGTCCAGCCATGCAGCTCAAGCACACCCGGTGTACTGCAAAAGACACTAGGCCACCTTACTGCCTACTTTGCTCTAAATGCACATTCAAAATATAGGCCATTTCCGGTAGCAATCTGGCGTGTTCTTACACAGTTTGGTTGATACAAAAGTACATTAATTTTGTATGCATAATCCTCAATTCTAAGTGTCACACAATATTCTGCACCTTGATAGCATGTTTTTCAAATTTTACAAAAGGCATTTAGATACTGAGGACAGTAGTGCACAATGAAGCTTGAGTGTTTCTGACTACATCTGGCACCATTAATTGAGTAAAATGGACTGCTGTGTTCAAGCTCCGCCGGTATCATAAAAGCGGCTGAAGATATCAATGAATTACACGACTGTTATGTAACTGCTGTGCTAGCTTCAGGGAAGGTGCTGCTACTTTGGGACATGCAAAGAAATGGGAGATGTCTCTCAGTCAGAATCTATATTGTGATGTCGGTGTTTGGAAAGACCATAAGAAGGAAGCTGCATGAGAATGGGTTAGGCAGAGCAAGCACTGCTATTTTATAACGGCCAAGCACACAGCAGGAGTTGCTCAGAGGTCTGTCCACCACTGCCAGCATGGGCGATTAGATCGAATTCCAACTTCTACGGCGACTACTATAACATCTTTCCTAGGAACAAGCATTCCTTTGTTCCGACACCCTGGTCAGTAGAATGAGGACATGAACAATGCCAGTTGACAGGCAACAACACGAAGACAGTTCAAAGCGTCCCGCCTCTTTTACGAATGTCAGACCTGTACACTTCTATGAAGAAAGTCCACTTGCGCTTCAACTCCTGAACTTTTCCTGGTTTAAAATATTTCCAACAAATGTGCACATATACACAAGTATTGAAAACGCCACACTTACAAGTAAGCCTGGACGTCTGTAATTTTTCAGCATGCAACAGAAGACGATCATTATGGATACCTGGCTATCGAACTGTGTGAATACAATCTCGAAGAGTACATACAACACATGAGGTCGCGTAACGAGTACGATTTCCGGATTGCGAAGCGACTGGTGTGGCAGTTCTTGAAAGCTTTACAGTACTTGCATGAAACTTGCCTCGTAGCTCAAAGAAATTTAAAGGTAAGCATGTCAAGAAGGCCAGGACAGCCACTCTGCACGATTTTATTTGAAACCACTATGGCGTTTACAAGCCTCATAAGCAAGTGTTTTCTTACGTGAGCTGTATGTTGTTTGCTTCAATATGCTTACTTATTAAGTTAATATTGGACTGCACTATCTAGCCTCAGAACATACTACTCGACACTCTGAACAAGGTGCGACTGACCGACTACAACATTAGCCGCATGACGGAGAGCGGGCAGACGATTCTTTACGACAAGGGTGTGGGTGAGTCTATCTTAGATATTACACGAAGAAATAGTTTGAATTATTGGAACTAAATCAAGACTCGGTTGTTAATTATTGTCAAAGCCTTGAAGGATTCTTGGCCTTGATACTCCTTAATAATTGTAGAGAATGTCGTGCACGAATCGGCTTCCAGTCCTCATAGCTTTTGAAACAAAATATAGGCGTCAGAAAATTTTTGTCAGAAATCGCGAATGCTGAAAAGTGTGCTATCATTAACAAAAATTTTGCACTCAGATAAATTTGATTGACCACAAATAACTGTCAAACAATTTTTACAATATAATTTTGACCTTTTCCGGCAAGTACAAATACTATTCAAACTCATGACGCGTTCAGATGTCAAGTTTAAAAAAAGATCGATACGTCGTCTGACCATAAAGCCGATCAGATGCTCACAATTACAGTTCAGAAATGTCTCGTATGCGGCGAGTAATTAGCGTAACATCATGTACAAAATGGCAATTACTTGAGCGCCACCATGGTTGAACAGAAACTAGCCGCTAATCTGGTCAAAGGGATGTACGGCTCTCACGGTAAGGCAGTAAATCAGGTTGGACGATTAGAAGGCAGCTCAGCCATCTGACGCGTTCACATGTGATTTTTTTCAGACGACAGATAAATCTCTGATACGGTTTGTTGCATGCTGCTGCCTGACCGGACGGCATGTGAAAGCCTTGTACGTGTACGTAGATGACCAGTACAAACATAAATAAAAACCTTTGATTCGTTTGATCTCAAGTTGGTTGCAGTTGACCTGTTGAACGCGATCTCATTCACAAAACTCATCGATTTCATGACAGGCTGTAATTGCTGGCGACCAAAAGAGTGCGTGACAAGTGGCCAAGCTTGGACGGGGACGGCATCCGTAGTAAACTACACGACAAAGTCAGATATCCAGGTAACGGACTTAACTCATGAAAGTAAATCAGACATACATGTAAAGAGCTTACATACATGTACAACTCGAGAACAACTCTACGTCGAGAAACAACCAAAAATTAATACGATGTTATATCAGGCACTGATACATTCCCCATTAAATCCACGAGAAAGGGAAAATAAGTGGTTCCAACAAAACCAGGCAGTTGTGCTTTACTAACCTGGGATGATGTTTGACGGAGTGATGCCCGTGAACGCAAATAATTCAATTTGGAATGAAATAAGTACCCTCCATTACTGCGATAAGACGCCGCATGGCAGATATATAGTTAAAAAATCAACTCGGACTCGTGAAGACAGAAAGGGTACTTTACTCATAGATTGATCAAAGTAGGTTTTTGGATTTACACTATACGGTTTGAATTCGTGAAATACCCATCCACGCCAGGTTGCCGGAATGCTTGTGCACTACATTTTGACGGGAGGAGTGCACCCATACGGTGACAACACGTTCGACATAGAGCTGAACATTGCGCGTGGTTGGCCACGATGGCGAAGAATAAATGAAGAGGCCAACGACCTCATACGGTGGATGTTGTCAAATGAAGAGAAAGAGCGACCCAACATCACACAGACTTTAAGGTACTCATGCATCTATGAAAAACTGTACATGTAAATAAACATACATCTAGTTTTTTTCGACCATAACTTGTTTTTGTGAAAAAGAGCAATTTAGAAATTAGAGGACCATCTTTTGATCGATAGTGTACAGCTGCCTTACTTGACGTCATCGAGATTAGCTTTGGTTAAACTCATTAACTACTGCTTACAATTTGAGTTGTAATTCATTGAACAAAGCAATCAATTACAATCTGTTACTGGCCTTTGCAGACACCCTTTTTTCTGGCCAGAGCTCAAACGAATGGACTTCTTACATACAGTGGGAAAAGAAATCCTGAGCGAATTTCAGTACGGGTAGGTAACTTGTCCAATGCATCTGGAATATTAATTGAATTAATTAGACCTTCGGTAGTACGAAACTCAGACGAAAGTTATGGCATTTTGATTTTCTCGTACCTGATTTTATTCATAGAGTATGTCCGTTCAGGTGGCAAAATGGTTCACCAAACTTACAGACGTTCAAACCGCAGACGGCTCTGACTAAAGCACTCTTCAAATTATTGTCGGGCCAGTAAAAATAGACCTTTGCCGGAAGATCTAGATTTAATAGAAAAACACGCGTGTAACTAATTGTTGAAAGACGTTTGGCATACAAAGCATTCAAAAATCTGTCACGGCTCTTTGCAAAGAAGAGAATATTTATGATCGAAATATGTTGAGAATATATACACAAAACGTGCCGAGAGTAGCGTACATGAAATAATATCCCACGAGACATTATTCCCCGTATCGACCTCGACTTTCGGTCTCGGTTCGTACGCGGAATAAGGCCGAGTGGGATATTACTTCTTGAACGCCAATCGAGGTACGTTTTGTATTTATCCCATGCGCTTCGAATTCCTAAGTTTCTTACATTTTTTTCGGCAGATTTTTCAAATACTTCACCCAGCCTGTTCAAATGGCGGATCACATCCTAATATGTATGTACTTGCGCGTTAGGCTGCAAGTTTTCTCTGGTAAAAGAAACAGTTTTAAATGTAACGATTTATTTCTTGAAAAGAGGTAAGAAAGATGAAAACAACGGCAACTTTGCAGTGAATGTGTAACATCTCTTGGAGCTGGTTAAAAAACAAAATTTGATATTTTAGTTTCCTAGGAATCGGCGACTGAGTTGCAGACGATATAATATTCAGCAATTGAAAACTGAGACATAAGTGTCTCATAATTAACAGTTTTGTTCCAGATTTTACGTTTAGGGCCTGGTTGCATGTCGAGTGTTATTTACACTGTTGCAACTGTATTACTTTAAACTATGTTCGGAAAGTTTGAGGATCGAACCGGCTGAAGACGTCGAGTCGACATTGACCTACCTTTTGAACTTTCCATGTCAGAGGTCACTGTTGAAGTGGTGTGGGAGGTGAATACGGAAAACTTTATTACATGGCCGTATTTCCCTCGACAGATTCAACGCGTATGGGATAAATCTCTGTATTTTGACGATTAGTCCGAACTTGTCTTTTAGCCCCGCTACTAACAGCGTCATCAGTGAGAGGCTGAACAATGTCTCCTTCCAGGCGGTGAGCAGAGACTGGGTGAGTTGAGTGAGAGGGTCTTGGGAACATGGGTGTCGGCTGAGTTTGTGTAGTGTTTAGTTTTGACCTAAGTGGGAATTGATGCGTGAGTCTATGTTGCCAGTTACTAGCTTATCAAGTTATATGCAAAGACGTGGAGGAACCCAACGACTATGTCCAACAGCTTTGGGTACAGTATTTTCATCACTCATAAGGGAGAGTTGAAATATTGAAAAAGGGGCGGGTTCGTCCTGCTTTTAGTGTTTACACTGACAGAGTTAAAAAAACATTTTCTAATAACTTTCATACTCTAGATGTCGCAAATCGACGAACTGTTGCTGGAAGAGATGCGCACGCACCGTAACTACAAAAACAACGTGGCCGATTTCCTGCGATTCATTGTCAACTGCCAGACACAATACAAAAACCTGTAAGTCGTTCGCCTCCATTACACGCAGTTATTTGCTAATTGATTCGTATGCTTTTTTGTACGTCATTTGTCATCTAATTCATTTTTGTATATAAATCAACGTCAGGAGTACTTTGTACCCCTATATAGTTGTCAACATTGAGTTCTGGAAGTAAAAAATTGCCACGCTCATCTGATCTTGAATTATTGCCGAATAAGCCGGTTTAATTTATTGTACTATTTAGAATAAGGGTGGACCCCTTTCCTCAACAACAGAATAATGAACTAATGTAGTCAAACAATAATTAAATACAGGTAACAAAGCAACAATCAAACAGGTTAAGAATTTAGATAAAAAATGACGAAGGATTATGAAAATAGACTAAGGGACGTTAAGTTAAATAAAGAAACGATGCTATTAATAGTGAAAGTATTTACGGTATTGAAAAATGGCATACTTAAGACAGAAATAGGTGTAAAAATGGGCAAATAAATTGCAGTCTCTTTTTAATATTAAATTTGAAAGCATTAATTCAATCGGACCGTTTAATTTCTGGGCGAAGGGAATTCCATATTGCAGCACTGGCATTAAATATAAGATCTCTTGCCGGTCTCGGTTTTAATCATTTTAAATGAAACATTACCAGCAACGGATAAACGTGTAGAGTTTACAGCTTGACTGCTACTAAATTTGCGTCTGAGATATCTGTTTATGCCACAGGCAGAGAATTTTTTTTTTATTTTCATCAATCTAAGCTTGGAGCACAAGTCGTCGACCCAGGTGCCCCTAATTCTAGTACCCATGATAGCCCTGGTGGCTCTATTTTGGATTACCTGGAATTTTGCTTACAAGTGTGTCGCTGGTGTGTCCCCAAACCGGTAAACAATAATATGGGGCTGAATAATAGAATGGTAGAGTATCTTAAGACTGCTGAGATAAAGAAATTTACCTCGTGGACGTTTTAAAGTACGCCGATTTTCTTTGACATTTTATTTGTGATGTAATCTATGTGCATAGGTTGGGATCTAAAATAAGGCCCTAGCACTGAAACTTGTCGACACTCTCAATATGGAACCGTTGATATAAAGACACAATTTCTGTCGTTTAAATTACTAGTGGGTTCCCAACTGCATAGCCTTGGTGCCACAAAGGTTAAGAATAAGTCTATTTTGAACCAGCCAGTCATGGATAAGGGCAAGCTCATCGTTGAGAGAAGTTTTAAGTTCATTATTGATCCAGCTGTGGACATAATTACAGTGTCATCGCTGTTGTGGAGGACAGGGGAGATCGTAAACAAAAATAGTGAATAATTGTGTTCCCAGAATGGAACCCTCGAGGAGGTACGCCTTGATAACTGTTGAGTAGTCGGAGAGAATATCACCGTATTTGGTAGCGTGTTTGCAGTCGTATACGTAGTTTTTAAACCAAAGGAGTTCGTTATCGTTAACTCCATTGGACTGTAGTTTCCTTAAAAGGATACCATGGTCCACAGTGTCAAAGGCTTTCTTAAGGTCAACAAAACAGCACCTGTAAGCCTCCCCTGGTCCATATTATGGAAGATAAAGTCAGTAGCGTAAATTTTTGTAGTCAGTGTAGAATGCAGGGAGTGGAAACCGGACTGGTGTCGATAGAAGGGAATTTTCCTCCACGAATTAGTAAACTTGCTTTTGGACACACCTTTCAAGAATTTTTGGACGTTGCTTGGAAGACCGATATTGGCCATTATTTTTGCAACTGGACTTGTCAGTTGTCACCGTCTTCAAAAACAGGAGTAAAGATCGCCATCTTCCAATCACTGTGGCCGTGTCTAAACTCAAATTTATGAAGGGTCTCGGCTATTAGCTGAGAGACCAGTTTCAGTACAGTTTGGCATAAATGCTTATCGGTGTCACCGGTAACTCACGTCACAGACAATTTGTTCATGTGCCATCTTTAAATCTGCAATTTAGGGTTGGCCAACCCACTTTAACTATGTTCAAAGCGCTTTCTTGGGTGGCTGATAGTTTCGTTGTTTTGTTGTTACCGGAACTAGAATCTTATTGTGTTAGGGAATATCATGAGAATGGACTAAATCGATTTTCATTTTTAGCCAGCTAAATAGCCAAACGTAGTTATAGAAGTGTATGCGGAACAGTGGAACCTCGTAGTTCAGAAAAAATAGAGTTTTAACTTTGAAATGTGTGTGTGGGTATCCTACATTGCCTGATGACTAACACCTGCCAGAATATTCTCGACCTCGCCACCTAGTATCCCTTGCTCGACGTCTCATCTTCTGGCAGACGAAAGACAGGAGAAACTTTCCACCTTAGTATATTTTTCAGATCCCCCACGAGTAAATCTATACTCGGCGAAGATCGGCTGTATTTCCTGCGGAGTTTTCCCGCGCTTTTCATGTCAGTCTACCGCGTCGTCAAGGGAAGTGAGTGGGCAATGAAAATGAGCTTCAGCAAGTTTTTCTAAGCACCACGCCAGCTATAGATGTTCGCAAAGTCACCAACAGATATAGCTAAGAAGGCACGGGCAGTGAACGTCTGAAATGATCCAGATAACACGTTACAGGAAGCCTAAACACAGGCGGTACGTTGCCCAGAGAGTGGAGTGTACTTCACACCATCCTCACCAACAGAGGACAGCACATTCAAGCACATCTGTGATATTTTATTTCAGAGCTATTGCATTTTTGCTATTGTATACACACGTGTATTTACAATTCGTTTAGCGATTATAGAAGAAACGTTAAAACACTCTCGTTTTCTCTGATCACTTACTATCATTTCAATAATACAGTATAGGATATCCTCCGGCTGATCTGTAGATAGGCGAACACTTTTCTTCTCTGGCAGCATGTTTCATCTGCACTATTGTGATCGCAGAAAAGGTAACTAGTTTTAATCAGTTTGCTTTTCACAGATGTATCCCATGCCAATCGAACAGTCACGCTGTATCCATGCGCCAGTCGTCGCGTTGAGCGCTACGCAGACATACTGTTGGCCTTCACTTCTGTTCGCGCCCCGAAGTTCTGAAGCATCTGAAACATATTATCTCACCATTGAAAATCCGCAAGTCATTTTAAAGAAAATCGAGAGTTCATTTTATATAAGAATCGTGGTGTTTTCCAACCCACAAATCTAGTAACAGGTACAAGTTTAGTAATTGCAACAATCTCGCCAGTTTGATACCGTTGAAGTTAATTGCGTTTCTCGATAGAGTTTCAAGTTTAAACTGATCTCAAAATTGCATGATGTTATTTCATGAAAGGGGTAAAAATGAAACGTCTAATCTGCCAATTTGACTTTCTTGCTACCGAAATAAAACACCGGTTATGATTTTGTTTCATCCAAGTTAACAAGATAATCTTCTTTACTACTAATTTGTAGAAGTTGCCGTTACCGTTTGCCCAGTTAGTGAAGATAACGTCATCACCAGTGTTGTCCCATTTAAATTGACTACTGCTGCTTGTTTTGCTTGCTCCAATCCACAAGCTCGCCACCTTCAGGCTTTCTTCGGCATTACTGACCATCGCCTTTAGAGTGGCCTTCAAATATCTTTGCTCTTTTCCATTGTTGATGTTAACCAAGTATCCCCCTGATTTCATACAATAAATTGATGCCAGTGACCTGTCCGAGACTGAATCAACAATCATGTAACACGACCCGGAAAAGAGGGTGTACCCCCAAGAACAGGTTGGTGCCGGTGTTGTGGGTATGACTGCTTGTAGCGAGTTGGCCGCTACCTGACACACGCGTCTGGTTTGATGACAGCACTTCTTGTTCCTTGCCATGCTCAAAGACACCCTTCTCTTTATCGTCTCCAAGCTGTCGCGAACGTAGCTGTGAAATGCATTGAGGTCGCGTTCCATATTCTGTAGTCGTGCGTCAATTTTGGACAGAGCCAGTGCATTCCTTTCGTTTAGATCTCTTGCTTCTGAGTCTGTCGGCCTAGCCACTGAGTCAGCTTCAGTAATAGGAATTACCTCTGATTTTACTCCGTCATAAAGGAACACAAACACGATCCAGAAGGACGACATTCTACCCGCGTTGAACAGTTTCATGGTGAGCAGGCGCTTAGTTTGACTGTGCGCTGGTTGTGTGTCAACTCAAAGTTATCTTCCCGAACTCAGCTCCTCAATAAATCATGTACCTGTTTATATGAGAGCAGACGTGAACTCTTTGTTTTGAAAATAAACATTTCTTTATCCCGTGACATTGAATTCTGCTCTTTCAGACGTCCTCGATTGTTATGAAAATCAAGTGATTATGCAACTTTAGGCCGCCTGCTGTGAATCGGGTGCTTTGCAGGATTTGATCTTCTGAAGAAATTGCAATTATGAGTTCAGTTGGACTTATATTGGTTAAAATGTTATCGGTGAAAACTTTTCCACGTCTCTTGACTGAGGTTTGCCCTGCCCAAGGCCTACATATTCGAACGGTCGCACGGTAGCTAATATTTGAACGCATACCTAATTTTGAAGTTCGCCATGGTATTGGAGAAATAGATTACGTAGCGGGACGATCAGGGCAATTCAGAGATTGCTGATCCCAATTTCACGTCCCTTGTTGCTATAGGAATGCGAAAATGTAAACACGATCACTTCAGTATCAGATTTTGTTGTCTGATCAAACACTAACCAAGAACATTGCAAAATTACGTTATTTCACGCTCAAATAACTCGAACATTTTTAACTGGATTTCAATAACAGTGAGCGCGCACTGTAACGTAGGAATGGATGCCGTACACACTTATATGTATTGGCAAACATCCTGCTGAAGATAAACAGAAAGTGCTTTGGCAGCCCTCCTAGACAATACAAGCACGTTTATTCTTGGGGCAGGCGATGACCGGCCACTGATAACTGACTGGTTTTGGTTCAGCAGCGTATACAAGTTGTCAGCTGTGACCCCGCTGACCCAGCCATCACTCTCATTTACTGTAGATAGGGAATTTCAAAGGTTCCAGTTATTGATGATTTATATTAAATACTTAAGAAGTAGTGCTCTGGAGACAATGATTTCGGGCTCACACAGCAAGTGCAAGTTACATGTACTTGTGTCTAGCTTCATGGTCTACGAATTCTTTTTTGAAACTAATTCAAGTTACAAGCGACAACTCTTGCTTCTTTTGTGGACAAACTAAAGACACTTCGAAGCACTGATTTTGGGGCCAGTGTGGAAGAGTGAACGTATTTTGGACAACGGTAAAATAAAATGAAACTTTAAACAAAGGAAATTCTTCGTGAGTTGGCACTCCCTTTTACAACAATATTATCCCGAACTTTTCTGACCAATGATAAACTTAAAAACATCATTTTACTTTTTGGCAAACAGTAATTTATGTATTGTCAGAAATTAGTTTCGAAAAGATTCATTGTGCTCTTAAGCGCCTTTATCAAGTCCATCGAGTAGTGCTCGTAAAAAATCTAAATTTTAATCTTTTAGAAAAGAGATGATGTAACATTGAAATTATTTTTCTAAGTAACCAGCATGATTAGGTGAATATTTGCGTGAGCGCGTGCATGCATGTGTTAATGTGTGTGTCCTTTTGTAAATGTTGACTTTTTCAATAAATGCATAAAAAATTATTGTCATGTACGGCACCTCTTCCATTTTATGGGATTTTCGTGGGTAATGAGATACACACACAAAAGATTACGCGATAACGGTCTCACAGAGTAGCATCGTCACAGAGCCGATGTAGAGGTACCGGTTAATCTGCATAGAACGTTTCAAGCAACCAGTAGCTTTGCTAGAAACATAGTTTATCCAAAATCAACCGAGCCTACATGCTGCATATGGCGCGTTACATGTATATACCGAGGACTGCGACGAGTACCATTGTACTCAAGTTCCGTGTACCAACCGGGGACAGCTCAAACAAGCACAACCGTGAATGTAAATTTATTTCAAATTTACATTGTAGTTAACATGTAATTCTAAACACACGCTTTTTTAAAATTCGTATCATGTGCGCCCCCCTTTGGCGAAATAGGCAAAAAGGTCCTCCTCAGACGCTCGGTACGAGCATGCGTATGGTTATAACATTCGTATTTTCAATCATCTGAAACGTTAATTTCTTGACAAACTAGCTGGGACAATAACAAAGATAAGGCGTGTAGCAACGAGAGCAAGCGGTTCTTCTGTAACCCGCGCATGCACACGAGCACTACATTGTCAACACCAATGCTTTAATACTAGTTGATATGATTTCATCTGCGCTATCTCGATCGTACAGAAAGTTGCGACAGGTTTAATCAGTCTGCTTTTCACATATGTACCCCATGCCAGTGGAACAGTCACGTTGGATCCATTCGCCATTCGTAGCGTTAAGCGCCACACAGATATTGTTCCTGTTCGCTCTAGGAAGTTCAGAGGCACCTGAAACAAATATACACACCATTTAATGCGGCAGTCGTCAACAAAACTGATATTTAACTTCGACTACAAAATAGCCTACATAACTGTCGCTCTAACACTGGTCTCGACTTGCAGGTCTTTTACTCAGAGATGACTGTGTGTTTTGGACTTAATTTCAACGAACAGATAGTTCGCCATTGTTCGATACCATGCTCGCTGAAAAAACTGACGTGCCGTGACAAGTCATTTTGTGGAGCCTAATATCGAACTGTTAGATCTTTGTAACCCAAAAATGGTCTTGTTTATAATAATTACTGTACCTTTTGCCCAGTTAGTGAAGGTTACGTTATCGCCAGTTCTGTCCCACTTAAATTCACCGTCTCTGCTCGTTTTGCTTGCTCCAATCCACAAGCTTGTTGCTTTCAGTGTTTCTTCGGAATTTCTGGCCATTGCTTTTATGGTAGTTTTCAAAAATCTTTGCTCTCCTCGCTCGTTTACGTTTACCAGGTGACCCCCTTCCTTCATACACATAATGGATCCTAGCTGCCAGCTTGAGTAGGTATCAACGATTTTATAGCAGGAACCAGAGAAAAGGGTGTACCCCCAATAATTACAAGTTGGTGCCGGTGTTGTGGGTATGACTGCTTGTAGCGAGTTGGCCGCTTCCTGACACACGCGTCTGGTTTGGTGACAGCACTTCTTGTTCCTTGCCATGCTCAAAGACACCTTTCTCTTTATCGTCTCCAAGCTGTCGCGAACGTAGCTGTGAAATGCACTGAGGTCGCGTTCCATATTCTGTAGTCGTGCGCCAATATCGGATTGTGGCAATGCATTCATTTCGTGTACTTCTTTTGCTTGTATCTGTGTCGGTCTGGTCACTGAATCAGCTTCAGCAATAGGAATTACCTCTGAATTTATTACGCCATTAAGGCACACAAACGCGATCCAGAAACACATTCTTCTGCTAAACATTTCCATAGTGCACTGGAAAGCTAGCAAGCGCTTCGTTTGACTGTGCCTTGGCTATGTGTGAGCTTAAAAAGCTGCCAAACGGTTATCTCCCCGAGCTCGGTTAGCTCCGCAATACATGTTGGTCACTAACAACATTTTGTCAAGACATAAACGCTTAGCATTAAAGTAAACAATTCCTAGTTTTCTTACGTTGTTTATCCTTGTCTTTCAAACCTCCTCGATTGTTATGAAACACATCTGATGACGCAAATGTAGACCACCTGCTGTGAATGGCGTGCCGCACAGATTGGGATAGCAGAGGTATTTTTGGTGTGGAAAAGTAAGCAATTTTCTTTGATGCCACAATGATCCGTGGGTATCCCGGCACCTAGGAAATGGCCACGTCCTGACAGGTTCGCCCTGGTGGGTGTCAGTGGCCAGGGGAGCCAGGAGAATGGCACTCAAAATTCGAGTTAGATCAACTTTTCTGGTAACCACTTAAAAATCCCAGCGACACCTACTACATGTAGGTCTACTCAGTTCACTGTATGATCCACAGCCAGATAATTTCAATGGTGGGGAATTGAACATCAGCCAGCAGCCGGACGGACGGTTTTAACCGTTTGGCCAAAAGTTGAGCTAAATCAACCCAAGAGGTAGCCACCTGAAACTGGTTACAAATTATTCAACATAGACCAATGTATTATGAACGGACACCCAGACAAGTTCAGTGGTGGATTACCCTTCGCCAGGCACGCCCGAATCTCCGGTTCGGAAACCGGCCTCCGTTCAGTAACGCTAGGACCTCGCTAAAAAGCAAGACTTCCGAGATTACGTGAGATATTGCCGTGCATTTCAAATGAGAACACGTGACTAGGTTTTAGCTTAGGGTCCTAGCTTAGGTCCTAGCGTCTACTGAACGCACGCCAGTTGCATAACAATCCAAAGTCACGTATTCCACGTGGCGCAGCAATTACATGTCAGACAATTTCAGTGGTGGGGTGTCGGCCTTCCAGATTATATATAATGGGGTCCGAAATTTAAGTGTTAGAAATTACAAAGTCACTACTATCCGCCCATTACGTACATTGTGCCAACTGGTCAAATCACGTGGCGGGAAACCAAAAATATCACAAATTTTTCTTTAAACTTCAAAATTACTCAATTATTTCCTACAATAAGTGCTTGTTTCATTGGTTAGATTTTTAGTTTCAACATATACACGGTCTAAAATCTCAAAAAGTGCAAAAATCCTTTGTAGTAACGCTTTACACCAGTTGAAAAGACTTTCTCTATCACTATCACGATAGCACGGAAAATTGTGTCAAGTTTAAATCCGCCGGCTGCTCATGTCAGATAAATAATCACGTTGGAGCTATTTGCCATTCGTCGTGTTAGGCGCCACGCATAAACTTGTTGATCTTTTCGCCCTACTAGTTTCTGGGGCACCTCGCCATTTAAAGCTGCCCCAATAAACTCTCGTTACATCAACTGTTGCTGTTGACTTAACAGCAATCTCGCTATGATATTGGTCTCACCTTCGGCTTGCTTCTTACTCTGATGATGTTTGGTTTTTGGACTTGCAAAAACTAACAGTTCGTCCCCATGTTTGAGACCATGATCGACGAACAAAATGACCTGCCGTAATAAGTCAACTGTTGGAACCTTCAGAAATTACACTTACTTTGACCAAATCTTTGCTTTGACTAAAGAACAATTTGAAATCAGCTTTTGCGACGGTAAGTCGTACAATTTTGTTTTTGTTTCAGAAGGAGGTTTTATAACAGTTTTAAAACAAACCAAATAATAATTATGAAAAACTCCTATTGTGTCTAATCTACTAAACCTGAATCATTTCTGACTTTTGTACCAAAAGCCAGAGGGGGGTTCAGGGGTTTAACCCCCCGGACAGAATCAAAAATAAAAATTAGAAAAAAAACGTCTCCAGGAAAACGAAATCAGCTACAAAAGCCAAAAAACTGGAGGGGAAACCCTCTCTCGACCTCCCCGCTCGGCGGTACGCGCCTCGGATTGGCGCGAACCCNCCCCCCCTTCCCCCCAACTCCATTACTGAAAACGTAGATCTGCCACTGAAAAGCCTACACATTACTTTAAAGACTTGCTTACTGGCTGACAAAACTGACATGTGCACTATCATCAAAAGGTTGAACAAATCAATTATCTGCAAATTTATCTTTTTACGAGTTCTAAATTGAAACATTAGTTAGTTTATTCAAAGATGTCACTCAAAATATAAGCATTTCGTAATTTTCAGCTCTTTTTGTGCTTCCTTTGTTTTGCTATTAATTTTTTGAAGTTTGTTGGGTTTCCGCGAAAACCCCGCCTATAAAGTAG
>NMRA01000172.1:524889-553302 GCA_002633005.1 Phoronis australis
CCCCGCCTATAAAGTAGTGCCTCCTCTCCCTTGTGGCGTGCCGGGGTTGAACTGGTTGACCGATGTTTACTTATTCTAACTGTGACTCTTGTGAAAACGTGCTTTGTGTTATAAGCTGTCTATTGATTCTCAGGCAGTATATATAGAGGCGGCCGGAATAAGATTTTTTCGCGACTGGGATCAACGACACCAGAATGCACCTCTGGTCCTCCTGCTCGGCCATCAATTCATTGGTGCACAAACCGACACGCCATGACAAGAAAATTAAACTTGTAACTTCCTGAGCAATAACAAACTGACGAGTTCTTTCGAAGCCTAGGCATCGTTAAATTAAGTGACTGCGGGGAAAATTCGGACTACTTAATTTTATAACGGTAAGTTGTATAAACGAATTGTGGTGGAACGCATGTACTACCATCATGCCTTTGATCGGCCAAAATTCAGTACTTAGTTCCTCCGCTCTGGTTCTTTTCTTTCTGGCGAAAGGCGGCTAGCGGCAATTTCGTATCGCAAATCAATAGCTAATTGTGATTGTGTGCTTTTATGCAATGCATGGCGATGGAAAAAAATTGCCAATATATGGTTAGGATTCATGTTGTCAAAATCTTGATACCTTTCAGTTTTTGGCAATAGTCTAGCTGATATATCGTGATATAGTTTGATGCCCGTTATTCAGTGGAGAAAAATGGTTCTCGAAATTCGGACACGTTATATCAGAACATTACCCCTTTTCAATACCTTAACATACTTTTTACCAAAAAATGAGGTTCAGTGCCAACCAGTGCTACGTTGTCAAATAAAGTGTTCATTTACTCTGTGTACTTAGTCTTGTCTTTTGTATTAATTCCTTCACATATTTGTCGATAATAGAATCTGCGTTAATGCTTTTGTTCACTGAACTGTCACATACACTAATGGAAAATAAGGATTACTTACTTTCTCGCGAAGACTGTTTTAGTCCAGTCACAGTGAGGCAACTGAGCCAACGCGACACGGAACATGCACCAGATGTCGCTTTTTAGAAGTTTCGGTCACATGACCCAGAAGTGTATCCAAAATGGTGGGTGTGCTTTTTCTTCTTCTAACATCAAAACTTAAAAATTTTCTATTATAGTATGCTTAATTGATACTTCTTTGTAAATTGCATCATAGCTTCGATTTAATAGAAATGAATAACACCCCAAGTTTTATCGCTTTTCCGCTTTTTAATTAAAAAACTGGGTAGTTGACTGTATAGAAATGAAATGGCCAGCTCTTCAACTCAGTCTCAGGCTCAGCTGTCATGACTTGGACTCGGGTGCGGGGCATCGATCGGTGAAATAAGTCTTATTGTAGAAGTCAGTCCAGTCTCCAAAGTTACTGAAATGGTTTTCCTCTGTATGTGTACACACCTGACGTGAATATTTCTCCCTCTCGGGTAATATAATCACCAGTTTACTGACTATCGCACTCGCAGAGCTCGCCTCTGACTGAGAGTGTGACTGTTCGCAACCGGACCAATGACATAGCATATGGCAATTATGAAGTCACTTACTTTCTACTGCAACTCTTATTTATTCCATACAGTCCTTGAATGAGGCATGTTTTAATAATTAAGACTGACTTCGCAAACAATACCAACCTCACTTTTTACCGTATTACTCTTATCTGATTGAATAAGGATGTGACATAGTCTAACGTCAGACAATTATTATACTTCAAATTTTCACCCATTGGTCAAAATATTGAAACGCAAGGTGTAAGAATGTCTTCAAATGATTTGCCTCAGGCCATAACAATAATACGCTGGTAGCAGCTTAACGTTGTTAGTGAGCTGTGTACTAGTATGTTTAGACAATAGTGGAGACTCTCGTTTAAATCTTGCACAAACTCAGTGTGATGCCGTTTCTACTTTTACAACAGAAAATCGAGCAAAGTTGGGATGTGCGTGAGATCAAAGTTGGAATGTGCGTGAGATCAAAGTTTATTAATCGGTGGCAAAATGCATTCTGTGGATTTTCAAATTTGCTATATTTGCCAATGCAAATTCAGCTTTACCAGAATAGCACTGCAAAGACTTCAAAAGGTATATCTTAAAAATGAAACTTTACCACTGACATGTAGATTATAGTAGAATCTTGATCTTGTGCTAGTACCAGTAATAGTGTTTGCTGTCCAAATTTCAGCCCACCACGACGTTATCGCCACAGGAGGAGCAGGAAAAACTGTTGGATGAAGCATTAAACGTGGTCAAGGCGCAGTCCTTTCAGATGAAAAGATGTCTGGTAAGATGATGTCATCACTGCATGAGGTCACGCGTCAAAAATTCATCATAACATATCCACGGATCACTTTTATTTTCGTCAACTCAACCTATCTTGTCAAACAATATTTGAGTGTAGATTAATCGGAAACTGTTTTCATCCTCTCACAACTCTCAAGAGTTCGGTGCTAGTTGTTGGTCATATGAGCCTGGTGGCACATTCATCTAGACTGCAGAATACAATCAAATTGTGTTTTTACGTACAAATGAACTGAAAAGCAAAGAAGGTACATTGCCAAACATCTTTCCAGAACTGTTTTTAATTTGATTTATGATATTTTGTGGGCTTGCAGGACAAGAGCAAGTTAATGGATGGCCTAAAGCATGCATCCAACATGTTGAGTGAGCTGAGGACATCTATGCTGTCTCCCAAGAGCTACTATGAACTGTGTATCCTTGCACTATTGTCAACTCTACGGCTTTTGTTTACTACATAGCTGTACATTGTGATAACAAAATTCTTCAAAATTAATTGATATACAGAGCTGTTATTAGTAATAGATATCATCTTTTCACATATGTGCATATCTTCTACCTGACATTCAATGTTGTCTTCCACTTAACGGATGTTCAGACATGTCAATATCAGATGAGTTGCGCCACCTGGAGTTGTACTTGGTGGATGAGTTTCAGAAAGGTCGGAAAGTGGCAGATCTGTACGAACTGGTGCAATATGCTGGCAACATAGTTCCCAGATTGTAAGTGAATTTGTGGGTCTTATGTTGGCAATTGATTCACTGGAGAAAGTGCATAGTATGTCACTTTTATATGACCATGGTACTAGTAAGCCTTTAGTTGGATCACCATCGTCATTTTATGTACGTGCAGAGATGCTTTCTGCCTCAATAGTTGTCTGGCTTCTATGCAGTCTGACGTGTTGTCGGCCCCTGTTGGTGACAGTTAGCTATGGGATATGTGTTTCTGCTTTCATCATGTGCATTCTGGTTGTCGTCTTTGTATTTATTTTGAACGTGCATGTCAGTATTTGTACAAAAATTTTCAAAGTGCATCAGTTGAGAAAGTGTTAGAAGTGTGTCATAAAGTTCAGTGCAGTTCTGATGTACACATTGCATGTTTTAGCTTCAATATCTGACTGTCTCTGTCACCATGGCTACCATCTTGATCAACATAGCCTCTGGACAGAATGATCAATTTTGCCGTGGTTTGCTTGTAATCTGACAATTTTGTTCATCACCCAACCACTTTGTCCATATGTCATTGTTATGCGCTGCTTTGAAATTAAACCCTTGTCTACCCTTCCTAAACCATGTGTGGACAGAATGTATAATCCTAAATACTTACCTTTGTAACTTGGGGCTTTCAGGTACCTGTTGATCACAGTAGGCGTGGTCTACATAAAGGCTAATGAGCTGTCACGAAAGGATATCCTGAAGGATCTGGTGGAGATGTGTCGTGGAGTACAGCATCCATTGAGAGGACTCTTCCTCAGGAATTACCTTCTGCAGTGCACCAGGAATATCCTGCCTGATGTGGAGATTGAGAGGTAGGGTGTGTTAGAATTGCCTTCTGCAGTGCACCAGGAATATTCTGCCAGATGTGGAGATTGAGAGGTAGGGTGTGTTAGAATTGCCTTCTGCAGTGCACCAGGAATATTCTGCCTGATGTGGAGATTGAGAGGTAGGGTGTGTTAGAATTGCCTTCTGCAGTGCACCAGGAATATTCTGCCTGATGTGGAGTTTGAGAGGTAGGGTTTGTTTGCATTGCAGGAACACTTCAGGAAAAACAGATGACAACCATATTAACTAAACCGTGTTGTGGAGGCAATAGTCACTTACAGCGGTCCCAGATTTTGAATACCTCTTTGATTCCCATGAAACAGTGGAGAAAATTGGTTCTCAAAATGCAGGACCCTTGTTAGTGACTATTGCTGCTGTGAATGTTGTCTGCAAACAACCTGAGTATGAACACCAGCTGTTGTTCATTAGTTGTGTTGCAGTGACTGTCTTTAAGTTTATAAAATAAGGTTTCTCTGAATGTAAGCAAAAGTTGTCTGTGACAATCTAGAGTACAAAGGCGCCCTTGATAAAGAAGTGTGCATGATGAATTGGTCAGAAGGCTTTGCTGGTCTCTTGGGTAGTGTAACTACACTTCTTTTGAATAGATGTTCCTGTTCCTAGCTCCCCCTGCAGTGCATCAGACAGTAACTGCGTAATGGAGTAGAGAAACTTCACCCCTAATATATGTTTCACAAGAAATAACCAAATTAATAAAAAAACATTTTTGTCTGAGCACACTATCTTTGTTTTAAGTAAATTAAAACTTAAGGAGAAGTATGCATTAATTAAATTAAAAGTCTTATTTTGACTGTCCTAGTGCCGAAGCCAGTGAAAGCGGTACAGTGAAGGACTCCATTGACTTCATAATGTTGAACTTCTCGGAGATGAACAAACTGTGGGTGCGTATGCAGCATCAGGGACACACACGTGACCGCGACAAGAGGGAGCAAGAGAGGCGCGAGCTCAGGATTCTTGTTGGAACCAACCTGGTCCGGCTCAGTCAACTAGAATCTGTGGATCTCGACAAGTTTAAGAAGGTTAGATCATAATGTTATTGATCAGTATCCAGGGATATGCCTGAGGACCGTTGTTCAGGGGTTGAGACACTAGGTGAAATCATTTGCCCAGTCTATTTGCATGTTGGAGTATTGTCTTCAATTTTTGTTAATGTTATGTATGGCAATACCGTTTCTCCAGGTATTAAGAATTCTCATTAAACAAGGAGAACCTTAGTGTTGTTTATGTTTCTTTTTGCTAAATGTTTTTCATCTAACCTAGTCCAATTTCAGTGCTGATTACTGCTCTTTGTGTCTCAGTCCGCTGTCCATGCAACATTCATGAAGTCATGTTGGTGTATGCCATTGCCCCACGTCTTTTTACACGGATGTTCAGGCTGTGTTGGATTTCGAGTCTGTCATTGTATTCGCTCATTGAAGTGGAATGCAGAAAAAAAAGATTTCTTGAAGTTGATGTAAATTATTTAAGGAATGTTTTGTGGTTGATTAATCAAGATCAGGAGAAGAGTTAACAGCAGTGAAACAAGCAGTGGCAAATACTGTTAATTATTAAAAGTCATGCTAAAAACGAGCTTTCCAATTTCAAAGAAAAAGGTTAAAACAAACCCTCAAACACTGATGGATATTAGTGTCATCATTCTTTCAAAAATCTTTAGTGAAACATATTTTTGTTTAAAATTTTGCTAAAACATTGGGTTTTTCCCCTTGAAATCTGAGTGCTTCCTCAGGCAATGAAAGGCTGCTGCCTGTCTCAATTGTTATGGTAAAAATTGTTCAATTTGGACAAAATGATAATTTGTAAATTCGCCATCTCTACGTTTCAAAGGCTGGCCATATTGTTGCAAGTGCTCACAATTTTACTAAATGTTCTGTAGTATCTACACCATACAAACTATGCTAAAACCAATAAGAAAATTTTCCTGGAAAGTTATTGTTGTTTGACAAAATGAAATTTCAGCTCACCGCCATGTTCTTTCACAAAGTGAAGGCTTGTTACCATATTGTTATTACGCTGGTTTCATGTTGTAGCTGGTGCTACCCGGTATCCTTGAGCAATGTGTCAGCTGTCGGGACCCCATCTCACAAGAGTACTTGATGGAGTGTATCATACAGGTGTTTCCAGACGAATACCACCTGCAGACTCTCAACAGCTTCCTGCGGGCATGTGCAGACCTATCACAGGAAGTGAATGTGAAGAACATAATCATTGCCCTTATAGACAGGTACAGGAGCTTATACAATGGGTGAAACCTGTTTTGGTTGCTAAAATTTTATTTGTCAGTGAATTTAGACTCAAGCTATTAAGAAGTCTGCGACAATCAGCCGGTGCCATCCTAGTGAAATTAAGCTCCTCACAGACGCCATATCTAAACCAAATGTGCTGAGGATTCATCCGTCCTGATTTGTCAACTTTTCAAACACAGAAGTTTTTAAATCACTGTATATGTGAAAGTCTAGCAACTTTCTCTGCAACATAAGATTGTATTTTAATCATGGCTCAGCAAAATTTGATTGTTTTCTTGAATTTACAAACTTTGGGTAGCTTACTGGTGGTAATACATTGAATATCATTCCTAATTGTGTCTTCTTTGACTGGCAGGCTCGCGCAGTTCGCTCACAAAGAGGAGGGATCAGGAATACCTAGTGATGTCAAACTCTTTGACATTTTCTCTCAGCAGATTGCAACAGTTATTCAGGTTGGTAATAAAGTTATGTGTAGAATGTTGAAGTACAGTGTAGAGTAAACAGTTTGAATTATTGACTTCAATGTTGGTGCTATGGTTGTATTTCTGAAACGGGGTTGCATTTTAGAACAGTTGCAAGGCATGCACAATTGTTTGCACTGATGTTATTTCTGAATTGTTTCTAAGAATTCCTTTGGTAGTAACTGTAATTTTTCAGCATTCTGTTATTGGAAATAGATACAGTTTCACTTCAAACTTGTAGAATTACACATCTCACTGTTAAAAGTCTTCATGCACCAAACTCTACATATTGGGTGTTCTGTGATATTATGTTTCTGGACAACAGTTTCCTCAACCCTTGTCTAGCTCTTCACCGGAAACTGGTTTCAGGAAGTTATTAAAGCTTATTTACTGTAGCATTACTGAATATTTGCTCTTGATCACATTCATTAGTTTCTTTAGCATTCTAATGGTTGTTTGCTCTGCAGAATCGTCCAGACATGCCTGCAGAAGACATAGTTAGCCTGCAGGTGGCGCTGATCAACTTGGCTCTGAAGTGTTACCCAGACAGGATAGACTATGTAGACAAAGTGTTAGAGACTACTGAGGAGATCTTTAATCGTCTTAATCTTGACCAGTAAGTGGACAAAACTCATTTTCAGTGGTCCCCAATTTTCAGAACCAGTTTGATGCCCATTATTCAATGAAGAAAGTTGCGTGGTTCTCAAAATGTGGAACTTCTGTACGTGACTATTATGAATAAGTATTGGTCAATGGTGCAGAGGCGTTAATCTAAGTTTCACTTGCAAGACTGTAATGTGTCACAAAAAGAATAAGACTAAGGTTTTGTTGAAAGCCTCAATTCACCCACCTTAAGCAGGTTTCAGTGTCAGAACAAATACTTTTTTGAATGAGACCACTTGCAGAATGCAGTTTTTTGGCCTTTGGAATAACAGATAAAGTCATTGTTGCGGAAGAGTGTCTTTAATGTGTTGAAAGGTTAGGGGGTGCCATATTATGGTTCGATAGCAATAGTTGTTGGTCAATCGCGAATGGGCTTATTACTAAGTACTGTAACGTTTGGTGGTTAGAAGTCTGTGTTTAGTGGAGTAACCTAGATGTGAACACTGTATTTTTCTTTCATGTACAGCCTTGAGCACAGCAGCTCTGTGTCCAAAGAACTGATGAAGCTGATGAAGATACCAGTGAACACTTACAGCAACCTGCTGACAGTGTTGAAGTTAGAGCACTTTGGGCCGCTCTATGAATACTTTGACTTCACATCTCGCAAGTCAATGAGCAGTTTCATGATCAACAATGCTCTAGAGTCAGAGACACTTATTCCTACACAAGAAGAGGTAGGATATGGCAGGTGTTTGGCTTTAAATGATGTTTATGAACCTGCATATATGGTGTGTTCTTATTGAGGAGAACATGGTTGATGTTGATTTTCAGGTGACTGATGCGGTGCCCCCTATTGGCAGGGTTTGTATCCACCGAGTTGCTTGGCGGATCCCCATGCTTACAATTTTCTGTCGAGAACTGGACTCTCCTCACTTAATTTTGGATGTTTCTTACAAGTGCCACATCCCGTAGCAACACTTTCAATTTTACAAAATAATTGGAATTCCTTGTTGCAGCTGTATTGCATTGTACTAACTTGTAATCTCTGATCACTTTCTTTCTTATTATGTTATTATCACAGACTATGACTTAACTGTTGGTTCATAGTTGTGGAGATTGTAGCTGTTGTGTTGATACTATCTCATCTCCCTCTAGGTTGACCAGATCCTGAACCTGGTCTCTCCCCTCGTTGCTGACCAAAGTGACCAGCCATCCGCTGAAGAAGAAGATCCGGAAGACTTTGCCGAGGAACAGGGGATTATGGGAAGGTTTATAAACCTGCTTGTGGCAGACGATCCTGATCAACAGTACTTAGTGAGTTGAGTTGATGATAAAAATACGAGAGTTTTGTGTAAAAAGCCGTTTACTGTGACACAAACATGGAGAGTGAAACTATGCACTATATTTTAAGATGTACATCGAATTGAAGTTTTTAACTCATTGTTTTGAGCTGTCACTCTTCATCTCACGGTGTCTGCTGTTGGTATAATTTGCATAATATGTACTCTCTCCAGCATCTCTCTCAACCATCTGACATTCCCTGTGATGAAAAGTGGTAAAGTGGTGCTTCAAAATCGGTTGCTATAGTGACATACATTTTTCAAATATACTTGGGTCAAGTAAAATGCGGGCATTCCAGAGTGACAACGCTTAGTATGTTGAGTTGATGTTGATAAATGCAGATAATTCAGGTCAATGATATCTTGTGAGTTAAATTGATGTCAGCAATGGTTTGGTGGGAGTGTTAGTATGTGTGAAAGTAGCTTTGCATTTTGGAAAGGTACATTGACAAAAGGTTTTAGAAGCAGGACTTATAAGTCCTGATCCAATAACTTAAAAGTTAATTAAAAGTGATATTGATGGGACAATCATATGGTGTGAGTTGGTGCTTGGAGCAAGGAATTATGGGGAGGATCGTCGACATCCTAGTTGCAAACGGAACTGACAAACGGGACTTAGTAAATTAAATTGACTTCGATCATGCACAAATTTGTTGTGAGTTAAATTTTCCTATTTTGTTGCCATCTTACTTTACAGATTTTGAATACAGCCCGTAAACACTTTGGCAGTGGAGGTAACAGGAGAATCAAGTTCACCTTACCCCCTCTGGTGTTTGCCGCCTATAGACTGGCCTTTAAATACTATGATGTGCAAGAGGAGGTAATTAGCCCTTGCACTAGCCGTAGGCTGGATAGCCCTGATATAGCAATTCGAAATTTTTGTTTAGGTTGGTATTTCAAATATTGTGCATTTAACACTCAGTGTCACCTTTCCACTGTCTGTGTAGAGTGTGCAAACAACTGAGCATGTATCTCAACAAATAAACCTTGGTTATACTCGACTTCTACAATAGATACACTGTTTGAAATGTTGAAGACACCTCATTCAGTGGCCATTTAAAAAGTATTCCATGTGGGGTGTGATAGTTTTACACCTTCTGAGTTTGGATGTTAAAATCTAACGAGCTTTGCTTTCCTTGTCTTAGGATGACAAGTGGGAGAAAAAATGTCAGAAGATCTTTCAGTTCTGCCGTCAGACAATAGGGGCGTTGATCACTGCAGAAATGGCTGAACTACCGCTGAGGTTGTTCTTACAAGGAGCTTTGGCTGCTGGCCAGATCGGGTTTGATAACCATGAGTCGGTGGCTTATGAGTTCATGTCCCAGGTTTGTATACTGGATAACTAGCGCCCTCTGTTGCCTGTAGGTTTGCACACCAGTTGTAAACTGGACAACTGGCGCCCTCTGTTGCCTGTAGGGTTGCACACCAGTTGTGTACTGAACAACTGGTGCCCTCTGTTGCCTGTAGGGTTGCACACCAGTTCTCCATGCCAGTACTACAGTTAGTACCAAATGCCAAAACGAGAAATTCCTGCATAGTGTCGAAATAAAAAATACTCAATTGGTTCTTTGTAAATTGGAAGGGTGGCCAGTTTGTTAGCTTTGTCTTCAAGAAAGTGTTTCACTGTAACGCATTGTAGCTGAAATCTGTTTTTATTGTATATTGGTTTTCGTAATAGTAAACAGTGCTGGTATCGGACAAGTGTCTACTGAAGTGACAGTATCAATTATCATGTCAATTTTCAAACTTTGAACCATGTCAAAAGTAAACTCAGCTGGTAGCTCTAGTGAGTGGTAGTTTTGCTATGCGCGAGGTCGTCATAACATAAGTGGCGCTGGTTCAAGATTGTGACATAGCATTTTCACAGATTGAAAAACAATAACAGAACATTTGGCTTTTTTAAATTACCTTGTTTGTAATGCATGTTCAATGAAAAAGCACTAAGTCACTTAAATTTGATATCTAGTGTCTTCTTGTTTTAGGCCTTCTCTTTGTATGAAGATGAAATCAGCGACAGCAAGGCTCAACTCTCTGCCATCACGTTGATCATAGGCACATTTGAGCAGATGTCATGCTTCGATGAAGAAAACCATGAGCCATTACGGACTCAGTGCGCATTAGCTGCATCAAAATTGCTAAAGAAGCCAGATCAGTGCCGCGGTGTTGGTGTGTGTTCACACTTGTTCTGGTCTGGAAAGTCGAGGGCGTCAGATGGCAAAGAGGTAGGAAATGATCTCCAACGAGGTGCAAGTCTACAAATTTCGTAACAGCGACAGTAAAGTGTTACACTGGACACGCGTTTCTGTGTTATAACTGAAAAAGTGGTGTTGAAAGCCATGGTCTAATATTTGACTATGAGGCTATTCTCAGATATTAGGCCATGGCCTTGTATTTGACTGTGAGGCTATTATCAAATATTAGGCCATGGTCTTATATTTGACTATGAGGCTATTCTCAGATATTAGGCCATGGCCTTGTATTTGACTGTGAGGCTATTCTCAGATATTAGGCCATGGTCTAATATTTGACTATGAGGCTATTTTCAGATATTAGGCCATGGCCTTACATTTGACTATGAGGCTATTCTCAGATATTAGGCTGTGGTCTTATATTTGACTATGAGGCTATTCTCAGATATTAGGCCATGGAATTGTATTTGACTATGAGGCTATTCTGAGATATTAGGCCATGGTTTTATATTTGACTATGAGGCTATTCTCAGATATTAGGCCATGGTCTTATATTTGACTAGGAGGCTATTCTCATATTAGGCCATGGTCTTATATTTGACTATGAGGCTATTCTCATATTAGGCCGTGGTCTTATACACTGTCTAGCTTTAACGGTATTTTAGATCATTAATATCCTTGCCGTATTTTGCCATACTTTAACCAAAATCACAAATTATCATAACAGGTGCATTCTGGGAAATTTTCTTGTATCTGAAATTGTGCTTCTTATTTATGATGGTGTCATTAAATCTTCGTGAAGATACAGAAATGAGATGCATTAGGAGCAGTGTTTGCTAACAGATCTATTTAATTAAGTAATTAAATGGGTTTCGTGTCTGAAGGTTTCAGATCGATGTCGCCGCGACATGACTCATTTCTGACAAAGGCAGCATTTGCAAGATTGTGATGTTCTTCTAAAATGTTAGAAGGGCGACGTGTTGATAAATGTTGTCTTATTGTAAGACTAGTCCTCTAAAATTTGTAAACAATAAGAATTAACATCTTTCTGTTTTATTAGAAAGACATTAAAAGTGTTTAGTAGATTCGCAATGTGTTTTTTCTTGTATGGTTGTATTCCAAATGCTTGCCTGCTGTTTCAGATGCATGACGGAAAGCGTGTCATGGAGTGTTTGAAGAAGGGGCTTCGTATAGCCAACCAATGCATGGACTCATCAGTACAAGTTCAACTATTTGTAGAGATTCTCAACCAGTATATATTCCAGTTTGAGAAAGGAAATGACCAGGTAGTTCTCAACCTCATGAATTATTTTTTCCTCCGCCGAATGCCTTGGGAATATTATAGTAATGGCAGGCCTCACTCGGTCTGTGTGTCCATGCTTTGGTGCAGAGAATATTACTATACGTTCACTCCCTTATTTGTTAGCACGTTTTGACTTAACTTTCAAAAAGTTATGCTTACAAAGTGCAGTTGCACATCACGTTTTGACTTAACTTTCAAAAAGTTATGCTTACAAAGTGCAGTTGTACATCGTCAACATCTTGTGATGCTGCTGTATTTTCATGAATTTTGGTCCATTCCTGAGTTACACGCTTCAATGTAGGGAAAAGTTCTTCTGTGCGCAACTACCATTAATTTGAGATTTCAAACAAACTTTCTCAATTGTGTGCTTACTCATTGCCATAGAGGATACCTAATAGGTATTTTGTGATTTGACGGTGTTCACCTGATTTTCACCTATCCATGTTGGGAGATGATCTTCTGTATGAAGCCCCCTATAGGACCCTCGACATGGGTAGTGCTGTCTGTGAGTGCCTTGTGAATTTGACGTTCTTCTCATTTACTCTCAGGTTTTCTGTAGTGGCAACATTTTGGTTGTTTCACTACAATTTTAGCTCTAGAACTGTGTGCAGCTTGCTCAGTATTGGGTAATAAACAGGCAGCTTCACTGTGAAATGGCTCTTTTGGAAAATGCGCATTGTGATAGTCATGCGAGCAAATTACTGTTCAGGTGTACGCCGATCCCTGACTTCTCAAAAATGTTATTTTTAAATACCCATGCTCGACTTAATGCCTATCCCCTGGATGTTATTTTTCCCAATTTAAGCACTCTAGGTGTTAACCTGGACATGTACATTACTATTTAGTTCTCATTCCCCCCTTTAATGTGCTATGAAGCCATCTTGTGTCAAAAAGTGTTATCAAACTTGTTTCTTAAACGAATAAGAAGAGATCACTTTACTTGAGAATTGCTAGTTTTTTGCTATAGGACATGATTGACGCATGAAATGACTAAGGCAGACCTTGGTCTCTAGCCCAGAATCATTCTTGACTTGAATATTACGAACAAGTGGAGACCACTTTTTAATTGTTAGTAGCCAAAATGCAAAGTTGACTTATTCAACTGTAGGTGGGGTACTTCATAGAACCTTGAACATTTTAATGATTATGCTGCTCCTCGATTAACATTTGCACTTTCATCTTTGACCTTAATATCCACCATTGCAGGTCACAGTGCAGGTGATTAATCAACTCATTGCCAAAATTCGAGAAGACCTTCCTAACCTAGAGTCCAACGAGGAAGCAACACAAATCAACAAACACTTTACAAACACTATAGAACATTTACAGCTGAAGAAGGAGTCGAGGGAGTCTGAGGGATTCTCCTACGAAGGACTCGTCTTATGAACTTTTGGAACGTGAATGTATTTGATGTGAGTGCATCTCAGTGGTGTACGACACAAGGATTCCTGCATGCGATAAGACAAAGAACCTTGCTGTTTTGTGTGTAGGTGTTTTGAACGAAACTTATCCCTTTGTGGGATCGTTGTGTAAAGAGAGAAAAGACGACAGTTTTTGCCTTTCTACGTATAACAATCGTGACTTATTCCTAATCTTAAAATTGTTCTTAAAAATTAACTGATAGCAAGATCAGATGAATGTAAAATTAGGTTTATGTAGTACGTTTATTGCAGAAATGTTCATCATGTCAGAATTTATGTACTCGATTGTTGGTTGTAATAAAAATTGACATTCAGGATTTAGTTCTGCCAGAGGCAAAGGAGAAAATTTAATTCACATAATTATATTCAGAAAGATTAGTTTTAAGTCACTAACATTTGACCTTAAAATTCCCCCAAACTGAAGAGAAATAAACATAAGCAATCCATGTGCTTCACCAAGTCATGGTGTAATCTTGTAAAGTTTAACCGACTAAATCACTGACAAAAATAATTTAAAAGATGGCTGGATTTATCTCCGCATTACAATGTATAGTTTTTTATGGCATATAGTATGGAAGCCAACACTAGCATATACTATCTTCCTAATATTACTGTGCATGTAAGGTAGTTGTCTTCTCTTGGCTTGGTTGCTAGAGTGCATAGTCAATGACCTGTCTCTATTTGATGGTGGTTGTTGTCACGGTGATTTTCTGTTCTAGCGCGACACGCTAATCTTTAAAAGTTCAGAATCTGTGAGTTTTTCATGTCAATTACTGTTTATTCACAACACTCCTGTCAGCATCATTTATTATTCTTTGAGCACTCTGCATACACTATGTTTTTTCTCTTCAAATCTTATTACATATTTTACACACTATGCTGTAATAATCATTCGTCTACCAGCCATCCACAACTGTATCATCAAAACCCCTTGATGGATATTCGTGAAATTTGGCAGACATGTTGCTATACAGATGGGACGGCACAAGTGAATTTTTTGGACTACCATTATACCCCCTAGTGGCATTTCTTTACATTGGTTCATATAATTATGTTAGTTCCTTCATGGTAATGTATTTAATATGGAGAAGCTGACATCTCCATTTCAGATGGATTTTATGTAATCTGTGCCTCCTAGTGGCCATTTTGGTGTCGTTTTGGCATCACTTCTCTATCTGCCAAACTGCTCAAAGGATCATTGTCATTGTGAAATCACTAAGATGAGCACAGCTGGTGATGATTTTGAGACAGGTCGAACTACAGTAGCACCCTAGAGTATCAAACTTGTTTTTGCCTGGCTTATAAGTTCCTTGAAGGAGCTTCATGTCATTGGTTGCATGTGTTTCAGTCGAGTATGTCAGACATTGGTTTGATATTGGCAAGTCTTGTGACTTGTCTCCCAAGTGCCAATTTTGGTTTCCGTTGCATTTCTTTTAGCAAATTCTTTCATGGATGTTCACGAAATTTAGCAAAATACATTTCTACCGAAGAGACAACAGCACTCGTCTTGGTTCAGACTGGACTTATGTTATGTGCCCCTACTGGACTTTTTTGTTTTGCGTTAGGATCTCTTGTTAAATTGCACTTGAAGCATTCTTTTGCAGTGCACTCATGGACACATTCCATTGCTCTCGTACATTTTTTTAATCAAATATCATGGGTTGTGTGCAGACAAGTACATGTACACCAGTTCTACATTTATGGGCATCAGTGTGTTTGATGGGGCTGTAACCAATTAGACAGTTACTTTTCAAAGAAGGAGATTACCATCATGTAGTGCTCATCAAGAGCCTCATATTGCATAATATTGGTCATTTTAAAACCGTTTGCATCAGCATTTCAATGTAACCTATGCTACCAATACGACTCGGATTACTTTTTGTTATGAATCATTCATTTCACTGCAAGGTCTGCGAACCCAGACCAGTTCACAGGAATCTGCATAACTTGCTGCATCATAATTCTACCTTCGTTTTTACCTGCTCTCACCTTTCCAAATTTTAGTTGACAACATTCTTGCAATCATGAGCATTAATATATAATTAATATCCCATAACTAATTAGTAAGAGATTAATAAACTGGAAAATATCAACAGTGAAGAAATAATTGCAGACAGTCTGGGACTTGTACCAGACGTGCACAAGCCGTTCATGTGGGCCCATTGCACTCATCACCTTGTGAAGGACAGCAATGTATTATTAATGCTTTCGTGAGTGCAATCGATGTAACGCAGTAAGGTCAATAAAAATATAATATATTTCATATCTTGAGCACAAGCTTGCCAAAGGACTATTAAAAATACAGTCCCATAACACTGGATACCAGTGCAATTTGTCTAAGCATATCACAAAAACATTTTACTTGCAATGTGTGTTTATACAACCAACACAAAAGCTTATAAAAGAAACCAAACCACAATTAAAGCACAGACATCATCAATACTGAATGTATAACATATTTCTATCTTATCACAAAAGTTTAACAAATGTAAACATGAATCTTCACACTAGTTTCTAAATTGCAAATATTAAAAGCAATTGCTTTTAGAAACCATGCTGTTGCATCCGTATGTGACCTGGATAGTGTACGCCTGAGTATACAATAAAACGGAAGTTACAATTATAGTCCTCATCTTCACAGACTTCTGACTTCACAAGCTTCTAACTTTACCATTTGATCTTCCCCGGAATATATTTATCAATGAGCTCTTGATAGTAAGGCTTGATAGCAGCAACATCGGGCAGTTCATCTGTCTTGGAATAGAGGTCAAATTTGCTGAAAGTTAAACCAAAAATAGCCAATGAGTATAATTAAAACCCATCACAATTCAAATTTAAATTATTTAGTATTCTTATTAATAATTATTTATAAAATGGTATTAACATATTAATTAACACTCATACCTATGAATGAAACATGAACACGTTAAGAAGTTGTGGCTATCTGCGTTGCGTTGAATAAACTTAACCTTGATTTAGACCCGCTATAAAACTGGTCTCAACTTGTTCCTTCTGACATGAGAAGTGATTTTAGACCTTACAAAGAACTGACAGCTCGTTGCTCAGCAAATAAAATGACAATATGAGACAAAAGGAGACGAATTTGAGACCAATTTCAAAATGAAAAAACTCACCAGTAATGTTGCTTATTAAATGACAACGAAAAGATAACTTTACTTGTCTTTGAGATTTCACCTTAAACACGCACATCAAATGAAACTTGGTCATCTTTTTACCCTTGTTTTACTATCGATGTATCTTTTGCAAAATTTTACTAAAAAAGGCAAAGTCACATGACCCAATTTAATAATGGGATATTGGTAAAAAGTTAAAATTCAAATTCTACAGGGTTTCTACTTATTCTGAAACTATGTGTTCTAACTGTGTTATAATCTATAATTCTGTAAATACTTTCACTCAATACACAGGCTTGTTGATATAGTCCTTCATAATTTTAACACAGCCAAAGCCCTGCCACACCACTGCTACAAATAAACATGTCCAAGGCAGTTCTGTGACACAAAACGAGAATGTCTTTTCATATTACAAGAAGAGTGATAGTAGACACATAGCTTATAACCATGTGACAACATGCTATGCAATTAAGCAGGATTGTTGAGACGGAATCAGAATGCTGTCACTTCCTGCGGACAGACTGGTGTCAATAAACATTTGATTTGTCTGAGACAGGTTTGACGATATTTACCAAGGTCAAATTTAGTGGACAAAACCACATGCCAAGGGTCCATACAAAACTCGAAATGGCCGGTGACTTTTGCCTAAACTGTAGGTACTGGTATCAGCAGAAAACAATAACTGTATAATTACACAGTATGACCATTCTAGTATTGCAAACATATTCCACCCCTGGGCATTCTACCTCTTACTAACTGGAGACCAACAGGTAGACATTTAACAACTTTGTGTGCACCAGTGCATTGTAAACACAACAGCCACCACAGTAGAATCTGTGCTTCGCGGGCACCATACTCACTTGAACTCCAGCACCCAGTTGAGCATTTCATTGTCTTTGTTATTACACAAGTAGTTGTAATCACCACCTGTGTGCCAGGGATAGAACGAGTGATAGCGGATCATGTAGTAGGCCTCCTCAGGTAGCGTGCAGCCAGCGTTCTTCAGCACCTGATACATATACTCTGTAAGGGTAATAGGTTGTGACTTAGTGACTGGAAAGCAGGCACAAGTTAACAAGTGCAGTGAGAAGAGTTGCTAGTAATGATCACAGTGCTTTCCAATATTTTTCCATAAATGGCTTAATATTCTGCATTTAAATGTTCCTAGGCAACTAATTGCATCCATGCGCTTTTATTCGGAATTTCACGATATTTGTAAAATATAACACACTAATATAGTAAAATATCACCAATTTTGGACATGATATTCAAAAATTGTATTTTTTCATTTTTCACCAATAGTTGGTATAACCTCCCCACACATATATTTTAAGAACTACATGGTATGATGCAAGTTATTCAGTAGAGAAAACTGGTGCTCAAAAATCAGGCACGTTACATCCGACCACTTGCCATTTTTCGAAGTATCGTTGCTGTTGGTAGCTATGGTGCAGAACTTGAACATCGCACAGCATCATTCTGGTGCTACATATCTCTTAGGAAGAAATGAGAAAATAAAATTCCAATTGTCCACCATACTGTGTCCTAAATTGGTGAGATTTTGTCAGACGTAGTTTTTCAACAATGGGATATGTGCAAAAAGTATACAAGAGAAGATATTGAGTTCAGATTATACCTTTTCAAAGATTTAGATAGTAGGACCTATGGTTCTAATTTCAGAAAAATCTCCTCTGACCGTTTTATTTTCAAGGTGTGTTCCACTCCAACCTGGTATGCTTTTATGTTTGATGAGCACAAGTTATACCAGGCCATACGATTTGACCAAATACGTGCATTTTATGTTGTCAAAACATAGGAACTTTAACATTCCTGTAGGACTACACACCAGTGATCAAATGTTGCGACCATGAATTCAGTCAACCAAAAAGCATCATCATCTTTCCAGCCCCAACAAGCAATAGGTTCCACAACCATACAAAAACGAGATTTGTGTCGATACATGTTAAAGCCAGTGCAGTTACCGTACTCGAAAATTAATGTAATCAGTGAAAAGAAAAGGTTAACAAGCGCAACGCTCACAGTGAAATGTAATGCATGCAATATGTGTCTTAGGGCCACTAGAAGGGGCCGCAGTAGTCGAATCAGCCTAAAAATCAAAATGCGCTGGAGCAATCTCATCATATACTGTGTCACTAGTTTCAATGAAATCCATCAATCGGTTCTTTAGATATCCCAAAACCCTCATTTCCCAAACAACACTTGAAAAGCCTTTGTTGAGAATAAAATAACAACTAGGAGGTGCTGCACTAGTCAACATTCATTCGGTAACCCTTCAATCGATTCTCTACATTATCTGGAAATGCTCTCAAACGAAACAGCCACTAGGAGGCACTGCAGTGGACAAATCTGCCCGGAAATCAAATGGTGCTGGGGCATTCACATGATATACCTACGTATCGAGTTCCATAAGATTGAACTCTTCCAATCTCTAGATATCATCCGAAAATGCTCTTCTCCCCAAAACAACACTTGAAAAGACCCTCATTGAAGTTTCACTGAAATCAGTCGATCCGTTCTCTAGACATCATCCGAAAATGTTCATCCCTAAAATACAGTCAGGGGGCAGGGCCTATTGAAAAGTGATATGAACTGTTCTAATGATGCCCTATACCCGTGTGCCAAACTTCACCAAAATCTGACCAGGGGGTTATTGAGATATTGAGCAAAAACACGGATGCCCGAACACAGAGGCGACAGTATGCAACCACATAATTATAAATATGTGTGGGCGCATAAAAATAAAGTAATGCCAAAGTGTTCAAGTCGAACTGATCAAAAATTACCATCATGTCCCCACGACATCATAACACTATCCAAACCACAGTTTTCTTCATATATTCCAAGCTTGGAGCTTTAACAAGAAATTAGAATGATACAAACAAAGCAATTTTCACAACGTAAAACAGACACCAACAATAGCTTTGAGTGCACATTATCTCCACAGAAAAAACTATTCAGTGTTTTGTTTACAATATATTTCATAAATGAACGCATCAAGCCAAGTGTAGAGGTCTTCAGCTTATCACAACCGCAAGAAAAAAAAGGAGAAACTGAGAGGACAAGAAAAAATGAAAATCTTGCGACGAAAATCTTTAATTAATAAGGCATGATTCAAAACACAGTCACGTACTTGTAAGCTGGATTTTTGTAGTCTGGGTTTTCAGTGAAGCTCTTCTTTCCAAACACAATTTTGTCAGAGAAGGCACAACCAACAGGAAAAGTGTCGCCCACCACAGCCCACTGAAAGTAACACCATTCAAAGGCTAGACGAATAATGCTGTAACTGAAGTTTTAATTTTTGAAAAATGAACTTGTAAGACAAACTCAATGAGATAGACAGAGCATAAATTAAAATTAAATTCAATTCTACTCACCTGACTGCAAATGGGTAGAGGGTGCATTACATTTTGTTTGCAGACTAGTGAACGGTTTTTATCTCAGTAGTAAAAACAAAAAATAATTTTTTGCAAAATAAAAAGTTAGAACCGCACATAAAATATTTTACATGCCAACATACCAATCTCAAAGGGTTAGATGTTAAAATAACAAGTTTGTTTCTCTGACGCAATACCCCTTTATAGACGCTTTTATTGACTATGCCCAGACTGGAGCAACACTACAGATAGTAGTACATCAAATCAAGCCCAGCTTGTCAATTGTCAAAAAGTGGGATTTGGACACAGCTTAGGTACATACCTGAGGCTCACCAAATAAGGCCATAACCTTTCCCGCATCATGAATCAGCCCAGTGAGTTGAAACCATGGCTTGTCCGGGTGCTTCTCACGGATGCGTTCAGCTGTTTGGTACGCATGCACCGAGTTGGGTAAATCTACCTGTTAATACAAAGACAGGGAAAACCAGTTGAAATTCATCTTGGAATTCTGAAAAGTCACAAAGAGAATGAGCATGTTTTCATCAATGCTAATTATATCACTTAGTGACTAATAAGTCAATACAGCTTGGAATTCTGGCACATGTATTTGAGCATTTAAGAGCATGTTCGCGAATGGACCAGGCAGAGGGTGATAAACGCTATGTCATAGATACTCTTTATATTTTGTCTGTGAGATGACACTAGCCCCACTGATTCCAGACCACCTTTATTTTTTTTCAAAACGCCCCCTTTTGGTTTCCATGGATACTATTTGTTTCCGATAAGTTTTCAGCCTGGCGGCAGTTCAGTTTTAGTAAAATTCCGACAGTTACGTTACGCAGTGGAAGTAACGTTGAAATATTGAACCTGTGTTATTGATCAGGTGTGACCTTCGACTACTTTATTCATGAGAATTTAAAAGATTTCAATAATTTTTTGTCTGTTTTTAGAGCCACATAAGATGAGTACTTTTAGTGATTTTTGAAACTGTCAAAATTGGCTAAATTCGTATCCCGATATCTCAGCTGGCACAGGTTTCAGAACATTTTAGTGCCAACCAATGTGTTGAGCTATTTTAGGTCTACAAAATAAGACAAAAAAATTTCCTGGCGCGAACGGATTTCNCGAGTTCATTGCATGGCATACCCCCAAAATAGAGGCTCCCTGATTTCTCCCCCTTAAACAAGGTAAAATGAGATTGGACTTTACTGTTTTGTTTATCATCCCAAAGGTAACTAAAATGCATAGTATGGTTCAATTCGGTGACATTGGGTTTATCACCCCTCTGGGCATTTTTGCCTGCTGTGAGCCGTACTTCACTCTTAAGTGTTAATGGTTAAAAAAGAAATGTCTGTGCTTAAAAGTGAAAATAAAGTCAAAGAGAATAATCACAGCTGCTTTGAACAATTAAAATCTTATCAGATAAGTCAAGACATTGACAAAATTAAGTATTCACACCACAAACATTAAAAAAATCAGGCTCTGAATAACAGACAATCCCATAAATCTGGTACAAGTCAGACACGCACAAGTCACATCTTGGCGTCACTCAAACAACTGTTCTGATTCATGCACTTCTTCATGAAGTTGAATTCCCCCAAACTCAGATAAAATCCTTCAATCCAATAGAATTTGACTTATCTAAGTTTTCCTCAACCATACTTACATCGGGATCACTTTCATCCACCAATGCATCTAATGCATCAATGGCCTCCATAATTGACATTTGAGCGTGATCAAACTTGCCCCACATTGCTCTCTTCTCCTTGACAAACATCACTGATTGGTTCGTATGCATTTGGTAGTACGTGTTCTTAACATGATCTTTCACGATCACCTGTCAACATATTGAGGGAAACGTACAGGGGAGATAACTAACAGAAGCGAGTTGAATCATAAATCTCCAACACATGACTAATTTTTACGAATAAGTGTTGTTACACACCAGAAACTCTGTGGGTCATTATATTACCCCGATGACCTTTTTAAGATCAACAGTCCAATCGAAACACATGTATGCCCAGTTTTTAGCACTGCCCATTAAAATCGACAGCATATACAGGAAACTGCGGAACACACTTCATTGATAAACACTATTATAAAATTCTCGAGATACATTTGGCACAACTCCATTTAGGACGTAGAAATTTATGACACCTGTGTCCGCATATGACAGGGGAGCACTTATGCAACTTAAGGCTAGCGTACATTGCAAGTTTATCAAGAGATATCACCATCTATTACAAGCAAGCACGTGCGATCTCACAATGTTTCTCTTGCTTGCACACAGCCTGGTTACAGTGATTACACAAAGTAGGATAAGAGATTATAATAACGTACTTCCCATATTACAAGTGAGGTTGATCATGATTACACAATGCATCCTCTGAGCTCTGGATTTGTTAAAGAAAATCAAGAAACATTTCTCTGTTGAAAAATATCACAAAGGAAAAAATTGTGAACAAGGTGCACTTAAGGTAAAAAATGTAAAGATGCTAGGCTTGTTACTATTGATCAAAAATGTTCTTTAATTTCAGGCAGACTTTTAAACATTACAGGGTGAATTTTACAAGGTAACCATGCATGATCAAAACCACCCACGACATGGGCCATGGCATTTTGCACAAAAAATAGGTTCAACTCAATTGGTTTTAGGTTTTAAGTTTTTAACAAACAAAACAATTTCGAAAAATGACTAGTAAAAGATCAGAAGCACACTAAAGGTGTTCATCACTCTTTAAATCGGAAACAATTTGGGGAGTCTTGCCTCTCCCCCCCCACCCACCCAGGACACATTTCTGGTTTAGTCTAGAGCCAGCAGGACTGAACCAGTCAGTCTGATAATAAACTAACCCACTAACTGAACTCAGCACAAAACTTATGATACGGTAACTATGATAACCCAAAGACTTATCTGCTACGTAAGCATTAGACAACATTTTGGCGGGGGTGTGATGGCCATACTGCAGTGTTCTCATGCCCACATGAGTGAAGTTTGATGCACTGCCAGGAATGAGAAGGGCCCATATCTTACACTGAATGAAAGTTGAATTATTTCAATCGAGTAACTTACAGGAGCATTTTGCTTCCACTTTTAACACTCGATAATCCTGTTCTTGGTGTACATCTAGTTTCTTAACCCAAGTCATTCATTCAAAGATGACTGCAATCTCCACTTATTATTGAATGACATGATCCTAATGGAGTACATGGGAGACCTCAAGCAATATTGCTGATGCAAAACAGCTTTATAGTGCTATATGCCACCTTTCTCTGATTAAAACATCAAAAGTTATACGACCTTATCAAAAATTCTGTGTATTCAGCCAAGATAAAATTTTACTCAGTAGAAGCCATTTCCTTAAAGTAGAAATCTTTCAAAATTTCATTTATGACTAAATGCCAATCTTCCAATAACTGTGACATGTTTTATTAAACTTTATCAATAGCAGGACATGAATTCATAACATAACAATTAATGGCAAGATGACAAAATTTAGTTATCACGAATGTTCTGGCAAGACGAAATCTCTAAAACGCCGAATGTTAAAGTTATTTCATTCGTTTTGTTCATAAATTCAACTTCTGAGTTCTTTTGTAAAAATCATCACTGCAAATTTTTAATGAACCCTCTTGTAAAAGTGAATTCAGCAAACAGGATTTGGACTATATTAGTATTACCTCATCATAATTTCTCAGGAGCTTATTTTCCTCTTTAATGTCAGGTCGGTATTCAGATGGATCGAAGATGATGACTTCATTCTGAAGAAAACAAAATGAAACCTGGATCAAGCCTGTGAGCTTTACATGCTGCAATACAATCAATACTAGTATGCGGATTTAGACCTCCCTACGGACAACCCCAAAAACAGTCCACAAGCTGTTTTTAAGGCCTCACAGACATTTTTCCTCAAGTGTGCAGTCTCCCCCATACTTGACTTATGACGTACACCCTACCCTAACCCAATGTAAGAACACTATCTTCAAAATACTACAGTCTGCAATTTACTCAAGGACGGGTAGAGTCAGACATTAGTCATTATAGTCATTTTTACCACACCGCCGGCGCAAAGCTGTACATTTTACAGCTGTAATTAAGCACCAAGGCTCTCCCAGTAAATCAATACTTTGCGTGGCATATTCCGCGGACCAGCCAGAAATACAATGAAAATAATCTAGCCTGGATTAACATACGTCAGTCGCCGCGGGATCGAGAACAGTACATCTCGTCATCTCGATAGCCTATACTTGCACTGGCACCTGCCAAGGTGCCAGTAATGTGCTCCAGATAGAGGACGTTGTCGCTCAAGTAGTTGACTTTCTTGCGACCAATTTTCATAAAAGTGACTTTCACAAGCAAGTTTCCTACAAGTCAGCGGATTCACTTTCTGCACCCTCTGAGTGGGTTACTATCCTCCTGAACTTTCGCACCTCCTAGTGTCCGTCAAAAAGAAAACAACCCTTGCGCACAGTACCAAGTCCTAAATTAATTGTAAGCAGAGGTCCTTTCTTGGGAGATTTTAAAGCAAATTGCGTTTCTGAAAAAGAAAATAGGACCAACTAAACTTACTGTTTCCATGATAAAAGCTCGAGCTACCGGTTGTCAACCACTGTTACTGACGTGATGACGTGCTGAAATTTAGTCGAGCATGACTTATTTGTCAACCCTGGTGTGTTTACAAGAATCTGGTTGGAACTGGTATTAAGGAGCATACATTAAACGTTGATAAAAAACGACACAGTTTGTACGTCAAGGAAATATAAGCAAGCCATTATAGGCCTAAAAGTTTTCACAATACATATTGTTGAACAATATATTTAATGCAAGTGTTCTGTGTCTGTTAAAAGGAAAATATAGGTAGTAATTTACTTGCATTGGTTTTCACTGAAATGCTCCCTAAAAACGCAACTCTGAAATAACCAATGGCTATCAGATTTTATGACACACCTCTTGGCAGTAGTAACTAGGTCGAGGTCGTGAATCAAGTCAGTCATCCACTCAGCGCAGAAAGTAGGCCTTTACACTATTTCGAAAGTGGCAGAGTACGGTAAAGTGCAGACATTTTAAAATTTCCTCTTTGGTTGCCTTGGATTGGTGGATGACATGCATGCGTGTATACGTTTGCATTCTTTTAAATTCAGTTCATTATAGGCAGTCCTACCGAGATAAACTGTACAAACAAACCAAGACAACCGTGACCCCTCAACACACAATCCTACGCTACATGCCACAACAATCTTAAAGTATACAACAAGATTCTCAAAAAAAAACTATTGATTCCGCCAAGCAATCTTACTATTATGACACATTCGAAAAAGGGAAGTCTGACATAAATAAAACATGGGATACAATAAAGACAGTTATGAACAACGGCGTTCGAACAAAAAATGACACCCCAGAATGTCTTTTACGTTCAGATAACACTAAAACCAGTAACCTACCCGAAATGGCAAGTTTATTCAACACCTACTTTACCCAAATCAGCCCATCCCTTTCTGAATCAATAACTATGATAAAAACAAGAATTTCAAAGACTATCTTCCCACGCCATGCAAACAGATTTAAGTTCTCTTTCAAACCAATTAATAATAAACATGTACTAGATATTATGAAGAGACATGGACACAAAAAATAGCACTGGACATGACAATTTATCATCTAAAATTATCCTTTTATAATTGAACCTCTCACGACCATCATCAACCAGTGCTTGCACACTGGTATATTCCTAGATGCTCTAAAGATTGCTAAAGGTGATCCCAGTTTTTAAACAACATGGTTTGGACCCAGAGCACCCGGGCAATTACACCAGACCCATTTCTATTCTTCCAACAATCTCAAAAATTATAGAAAAAAAATCATCCCGGATAATCAACTTTCAACTTTCCTAAATGAAAATGATATACTTAATAAATATCAATATGGTTTCAGGAATGTCACTCTACACTGCAGAACTTGCTTCGCTTGAACTTTTAGACCGCATTTGTTCCCAACTTGATAATGACATGAATCCACTGGTCATCTTTATAGATCTCTCGAAAGCTTTCGACACAATAGACCACCAAATACTCTTGCAAAAGATAAATCACTATGGTATTACTGGAGTTGAATATACACTGTTTAAAAGTTATCTCTCAAACCGCACCCAATCGATGTTTCGGCACTAAGTGATACAACTTCCAGTTGGTTACCAATATCTACCGGAGTTCCCCAAGGCTCTGTCCTTGGCCCACTTCTCTTCCTAGTTTACATAAATGATCTTTCGTTTACTTCTTCCATGGACACACTTCTTTATGCTGACGACACTTCCCTCGTCACACGGCCTTACAAACTGACTGAATCTTCCCAACACACTTTACAGCAATCAACCACCATCAACAACAACCTTAAATCTATTTCAGACTGGTTTCCTGTGAACAAACTTTCAATTAACACATCAAAAAGTAAATAAATAATCTTCCACTACCCCCAAAAGAAAATTGAAAAATGTATTATTCCCGCCATCTATATAAATAGCAAAACAATATATCACGTGAACAGTTTTCCTTTCCTTGGTATTACTGTTGACAAAAACCTCTCATGGTCCCCCCACATTAACCTCATCTCAAACAAACTTAACAATCTCGGTGGACTCTTATACAAATTGAAATCTTATCTTCCTCTTCCAGCTCTCAAGTTGATATATAATTCACTTGTCCTTCCATATTTAAACTATTGGCATTGCAACTTGGGGTTTTGGCAACACTAAGAAACTTCAGACAGCCCAGAAAAGAATCCTTAGGAATATATCAAATTCCAGTTATAATGCTCACTCTCTGCCCATATGTAAATAACTTCGCCTCCTTCTAGTTCAAGACATCTTTAAAATCTCAACTGCAAAACTTTACTACAAATTCCTCAATAATCAGCTTCCTAAGTATTTTTACACTAACAACTTTTTGAGTAAACCCATCCAATATAAGCCAACCAGACACATTAAAACTCCTACATACCTGAATCAATACTCAGCTACTATACCGACAATACAACCGAAAATTTTAATTCCTCCGTCCAACAAACTGTCATCAAGAGCCTGTATTAGATTTCAGATTCCTCGACTTATAAACAACAACGAAATACCAGTCTCTGCTCTAAATACAATAAAAATGCATTCTTTACAAGCATTCTCCAGGTTCTTAACCAATTTTATTATTAGCAACTACGATCCAGTTTGTCATATTTCCAATTGCTTCATATGTAACAGTATATAATTGTATTCTCAAAATCTCCTGAGCTGTGGCAGTTTACTTCTTGGTTCCTGGCGTGTCGGTCGTTTTCAGCACTAATTCACTGTTTTCTTAAGTATTCCTACTGATTTTTGCATTTCCATTTTTTGTTTATCTTGTACAGGGGACCTTCTTATTAGCGGTCAATAACCTTTAGACGGCCTCCTAATTGAAATCAAATTTTAAGCAATGTATTATTATTATGTAATGTAAATAAAAGCGTTTCTCTCTCTCTCTCTCTCTCTCTCTCTCTCCTCCGTCGTTGCTCAATCAGACATTTAACTACGTGGGCGGCGCACCTTAGCTGGTCGGTTGGGGGGCTGTCCCCACTTTTTTCAGTGCTGCACCGCCCATGAACTACCGTATTTTCTTGCACTAAGAAAACCCCGACGAGCATGTTCACTAGAGAAAAGTAGGTCTAGACCTTAGTAAAAACTTTGGTCAATGAAGAAGTCTTCTCTTGTCAATCAATGCCCGGATGGCACCATAGACTATAATCTATGATGGCACAAAGCCTCGCAGGCGTCATACGAGCAACAACTTACTTGATGGAAAGATTTCCAAGGTTACATGTCACCATTCCGAAGGTTTACTACTCCGAAAGTCCACTACTACTCCGATCGAAGTTACTGCGAAGGTTCTATACCTCCCGGCGAAAATTCACGACTTCCAATGTACACATTCCGAAACCACTACTAAGCCTTCGACAGCTCATGACTCTGATTGTCTGCTGTGACGGGTCGGAACTGACATGAGAAACGTATTGTATTTGTGCCCATTTATTAACTATTTAAACGGTGTAAAAAAGTTGAATATTTCTTAAAACGTTGATTACAAATGAGCTCAGTTGCAATCACTGCCAGTACCTACTGAACTAACGACTCATTCACTCTCAACTGAGCACTGATGCAGCGACAACATCGGGTCAAGAATTCAGCGACCATGCAATGGCGGCGGTTTTGAATTTAGACGACTGATTGGGACTCTCCGACTTCGTGAAGACTGGTGAAGGACAGGGTAGCCTACTATAAGTACATTAAGTTTCGACGCGGCCATGCCCGGGGTTCCGATGGGTGAGGTGTGAAGGGTAGAGGCCCTAAACTAGCTCAGTCACGCTGTGAAATGATGCGAGTAAAATGTATCGTGGTTGATAATTCATCAATATACCTACTTCATAACTCAAGTACGTACTCATTCATTTCCGTATTCGAAAGACATGCG